>CM053787.1:273549863-274149863 GCA_028749045.1 Cupressus sempervirens | reverse complement strand
TTGGCTCGTCCAAGGTTGACGGTTAATAGCTGGCAGTTAGTGTGATCATCATGGTTAATGATAGCAGTTTGAGGGTGGCACGGTTAGTTCAATAAGGGGAGGTCAACTGCAGAAGACTTCCCAGGTGGCAGAATGAAAAGAAGTGATTGGTCCACATGGCCAAGTTGGCTTGTGAAGTTAGGTTGACTCACTAACCCTGCTGATTCATGAACCAAAAAATGATGGTGATCTATTTTGTTGTACGATCTGATCTTTATGATCGGTCCTGACCTACTCGGAATGAATGCGGAATGAAGAGAAACACTCCACTGTCTCAGTCGATCCATCTACCTAGTCAGAGCATCGATGGCACCATTTTTTGTTCTCTCAAAATGCCTTTTGCAAAAAAGATTAGATTTTCTTTAGATCCCCATGATTGTCCTCCGTAGGACTTAATGGCAAGTAGCTGTGAAGTCATTTCAGTAGGAAAAGATCTCAGTTATGGCTAAACTATAAAGGCAAATTTTGTAAATTTTGAAAGGGGGACCTTCTCTCTAATTTTCCTCTGCTATTGCTTTGTAATTCTAGTGTAAATTCCCCTGTGCCTCTGAACTGTCTGATTCTCCACTTATCTCCTTCAGCCATTGGTATTAAAGTGCAAGAATTCTTTGCATGTGCCATTGCTTCATGGAAATCTGTAATCTGCATGACTGTATCTCTGTCGGCCTGTGAATGATATATATGTGAACTTTTTCCTTGTGCCATTCATCTTGGTTTTCTGATATGTATGTGGTTATTTGATTAAAGCAAGTTTGGATGTGTATATCCTTAGTTTCATCCTGGTTCAGTAGCGCATGTATGGGAAGAGAATTGGTCCAAACACTCTATTTTGGTGCATCACCTCCTTAGATTAGAACTAGGTAGATTTGCTTTGATTCTCTCCTTCTTCCTTTTCCTCTCCAAGAGTAGTTAGGTGCGCCCTGATAGTAAGAGGAAGCCAGCCTTCTCCGGAGACTCAACCTCGTAGTTCAAGTCCCATAGCTTGGAGGTTGTTTCCATGTTTCACTAGGTTGTCCTCGCACATAGGCCTTGGACAAGGGTGCAAACCTAAGTGACAACAGTTTTTGGCACGCCCGGTGGGACTCACCTATTAAAGATTTAACGTCTATTGGTGTCAAAGAAGAAAGAGTTTAAAGATTAATACTGAAGAGATAGTACTGGCTTCAGTGTTTAAGCCTTCAAGAGGCTGATTCTTCAAAGTACTTGGCAACTCTGAGCTTTGAAAAATCTGGTTCTAGGCCAAAGTTACAAAAATTCATGCCCAGAGTTGAAACAAGGGCGTCTTTTAGAGGTAAATTTCAATATCAAGAGCTTTCTCTTTCAAATCCTAGAAGAAGGAGGACTAGAATTTCATTATCACCAATTAGGGGTGTAATAATAGTCGATATACCTGTAAGATCTATCTCTACTCCTCCTATTATTCGAACTCGGCCTAGATTGCCATCAACACTCATCAATAGAACACTTGTTTACATGGCACAACCAAGAGTTCATGCTTTTGCCACCTTTAATGGTGGAAGTCCTCTATTGTTAGCCCAAAGACATGATATACTAGTATTTGCACTCAAAAGTATACCTGACTTTACTGGTGAAACTTCCATCTCCCCTTTAGAGCATATCCAAGAGGTAGCAAATATCTGTAATATCCATGGTATTACAGAAGATGTTGGTGCTGTCAAACTTCTAGCCTCATCTTTAAAAGGAAAAGCATTACAATGGTATAGAGGCTTAGCTCATGGTTCTATAACTGATTGGGATGGACTAGGAGTAGGATTATGCAACATTTTGAGGATAAAAGTGACTATCTATCACTTTTAGAGCAGTTGACTACTATTAAAAGAGCCCCCCATGAGTGTATGACTGATTTTAACTATAGATTTCAAAAGACATGGGATAGAATATGTACTATAGTGAAACCTACCCCTGGTAATACCTTCTTGCATTACCTTAGAGCTTTTAACAGTGATATTGCCACTACAATCCAAACTATGGGAGGAGATACCTTGCCTAATGCCTATGAGATAGCCATAAAAGCTGAGAACATCCTAATACAAGGAGGAAAGTTGGATCCAAGGCCCCCTATGCCTTTCTTTCCTGATGTTCCCAACCACCAACTAGCAATGGACCCTCTTCCTAAAACTTCTAGAACACAAGCCCTTCCTCCAGTTCCTCAAGCTTCCACATCCTCAAATGGGATAGATGAACTCAAAGAGATGCTCCAAGGTCTAGTGCTGAATACAGATAAGAGAGAGGAGACCCTGGATAAAAAATTGCAAGAGCAGGGGAGGGAGTTGAAAGACCAAGGAAAGAGATTAGAGGATAGTTTTTCTATGATACAAAAAATGAGTAACAAGGTGGTGGCCTTAGAGAGGCACCAAGCTCAAGGTGGCAAGCCTCCCCAATTGCAATATCAAGCTCCAAATTGTGGTAGGCCTCCTAATCAGTGGAATAGCTCTTTTGATCAGGGTAGGAAAAATAGTCATGCTTTTGCTTCAAGCTCAGATCAGAATAGAGCTATAGTCCCTCAAAATAACTTGGCCCAAGATTAAGATTTTTGTCCTTCCTGCAACTATTCTTATGCCTGTTGCATGTGCCAAAAGGAAAAATCTTATTTGGCCCTAACTATCCAAGAACCTGCAGCAAAGAAATCATACAAGGAGGATCATTCCAAGGAGACCTCATATATTCAAGGTCATGATGATTGCTCTTTCATGAATCATCAGATTGGGGAGCATTGTAATGTAAACTTGGATTTCATCACTCATAACACTAGAAGCAAAAAAAGAGCTATGGAAGATGTTGTCCCTCCTCCTCCTAATTAGGCCTCAACTTCAAATGCAGCACCTCATGAGCAAGCAGCAAATGAATGAACAAGTACTTCGCAGCAGCAAAGGCAAGATTCTAGAAGGAAAGATGCAAGTGATCCTTATGTTGCTCCATCTCAACCCCTTATAAGTGCGGCCCCCAAAGTTTCTACCAAAGCTCCTAATGCACCATTTAGTGTGGTAGAGAAAATGAAGAAGACAAACATGAACATTTCTATGTGTGATGTTGTTGCTACCATACCAATGCAGAAGAGGATTCTGCAACAAGAATTAGAGAAGATTGAACCCAAGGATCAGCCATCTACCATGGAGAGTGCCACAAGTCTAGTACAACCAACAGGGGATGTAGAGACAAATAAAAAGGTTAGACCTCCTCCATTCTATGTTTCTCTGATTATAGGGGGCAAATTAGTCCACAATTGCATGATAGATTCAGGGGCTAGTAGCTCAGTGATGTCTAGGTGTGTTGCTGACGCTTTAGGAATGAAGTATGAGCCCATTGTTAGGGATGTGTTATAGTTGGATGGTAGTACTGTCAAAACTGTAGGTATCCTTAGGAATGTGGAGATGGCCCTACATGCATGCCCTGGTTGCACTATGATTCAAGACATATTTGTTGCTGAAGTTAAGCCCCACTTTGCTATCTGTCTTTCAAGAGACTTCACTACTCAAATTGGTGGATTCATATCCAATGATTGGTCATATATGTCTTTAAAGACCAGATATGGAGCCAATGCTTCAATCAGAGCAGAACCTCAAGCCCTTCATCACACTGAATCCTACACCCCCAACTTCATCAATATGAATTGTTCCATTTTAGAAATGAACAAAAATGACACAATAAATGAGCCTGCCACTTCCATAGTGGAGATTCCTGATTTCTTCTTGGATGAGTGGGAAAATGCATATCAGTTTGAGCCTATGTTAGAGACTTTTGAGGTAGGCCTTAGTACATATTGCATAATAGAGAAAGATGCCCAAGTTCCTAATCTTGTTGGGACTAATGATGATATAAATGGAACATGGAGTATGTAATTTGATGGCTCAAGGAATAGAAATGGATCAGGGGATGGTATTATGTTGATCTCTCTTGTACAAATAATATACTACTTCTCCTTTAGGCTCCAATTTAGTTGCACCAATAATGTGGCCGAGTATGAATCCTTGATTCAAGGCCTCCTACTTGCCCAAAAGAGAGGAATTCAAGCCTTGAAAGTATATGGAGATAGTGAGTTGGTAGTCAATCAGGTGAGAAACCAGAACATCACCAAAAATGGCCTGCTCAAGTCTTACAATCACAGAGTTTAGGATTTTCTTGAGGGCTTCAACGCATTTAATATTCAGAGCATTCCTAGGAAAGAAAATAAACATGTTGATAGACTTGCAACAATAGGTGAATCTTATGATGTACTAGGGAATATTGTGGAGAAGAAGAAGCAACAAATAAAGGTGGTAGTGAGGCCTGCCATCCATGACAACAACACTCATTGGCAGGTGTTTGATTTTGATAAGAAAATTGTGAGTTTCTTGCAGAATGAGGCAAAATTCTCAGATAGAAACTAGTCAAGACTGCAAGATCAGTATGGTGATCAGATCATTCATCTCAGTTCTAACAAGTTTCCCAAGGGTCTCATTACCTTGGAGAGTGTCTTTAATCTTGATGATCAAACAAGAGGCAAAAGAATGAATCTAGCTGCAGAAAAGGATGATCATGCCCTAGTTACAATTGCTGATGGAAAATCTTTGAATATGGGAAAGATATGTTCTGAAACTAAGAAAGAAAGCTTCATTCATCTATGTCAAGAATTTAATGATGTATTTGCTTGGACATATGATGACTTAAAAGGGTTTGACCCTAGTTTGTTTCAGCATACCATAGATGTAATTGATAAGGCCAAACCAGTAAGGCAAAAATAGAGGCCAGTGAATCCTAAGATTGAACCTCTAATGAGAAAGGAGCTATCCAAGTTGATTGAGGCCAATATAATTTTTCCCATCAAGCACTCATCATGGGTAGCCAATCTAGTCCCTGTTAGGAAGAAGAATGGAGAAATCAGACTGTGTGTGGACTTTAGAGATCTTAATCAGGCTTCCCTTAAAGATCACCATCCTCTCCCTTCCATGGAGCAGATTCTATCCAAGGTCAGTGGTTCAAGGAGATTCTCTTTTCTTGATGGATTCTCTGGTTATAATCAAGTGCTAGTTAAAGAATCTGACAGACATAAGACAACATTTACTACTAAATGGGGCACCTATGCTTATTGCAAGATGCCATTTGGGCTAACAAATGCAGGTGCCACATTTCAAAAGGCAATGGAGATGGCCTTTAAAAAATTAATTGACAAGTTTGTCTTAGTATACCTTGATGATATAACTATATATTCAAAAAATGTAGAAGATCATTTTGATCATCTAAGACAGGTATTTCTAAGATGTAAAGAGTTTGGGGTCTCCCTTAACCCAGCCAAGTGTGTCTTTGCTACAAGCCAATGAAAATTATTGGGACACATTGTATCTAAGGATGGGTTGACCATTGATCCAGAAAGAAAAAAGGCAATACTTGCCCTTCCTATTCCTAAACATAAGAAGGGGCTGCAAAGTTTCCTTGGTAGGATAAATTTTGTAAGAAGGTTTATTCCTAATCTTGTTACCATGGTGAAACCTCTTACAGCTATGCTTAAGAAAGTTATGGTCTTCTCATGGACCAAGGAAGGGAAGGAGAGTTTTGAAGAGATCAAGGCAGCCATAGCCTCAGCCCCTATTCTCATGAACCCAAAATTTGAGAAAGATTTCATCCTCTACACTTTAGGTGGTGAGTCAAGTATCTCTGTTGTCTTGACTCAAACAAATGACAAGGATGAGGAGCATCCCATAGCCTTCTTCAGTGAAGGGCTCAAGGAATATGGAAATAAGTATAGCTTTGTTGAGAAGCAAGCCCTTGTGGTCATCAGAGCCTTGAAGAAATTCAAGCACCTCTTATCTCACAATAGGATCCATTTGTTGGTGACCCATGCCAGTGTAAAAGACTTCCTGTTAAGAAAAGATATCAGTGAAAAGAGAGCTGGATGGATCACTAAGGTAATGGAGTATGATGTTGATATTTAGATTACCAAGTTGGTAAGAGGGAAAGGGTCATGCAAAGAAATGTTATCAAGTTAGGACTCTGATGAAGAGGCTACTATGGTATTAACAGAGCAGCAGGAGGAACGAAATGTTAATGGTCCAAGGAGCTGGATAAATGATATGAAGAGCTTCTTATCAGGGAATGGATACCCTCAGGGATTGGACAAAGCTAAAAGAAGACAATATAGACTACAATCCATTCCCTATGTTGTAATTGATGGTATCCTATTTAGGAGGGATTTTAATGGGACCCTGTTGAGATGCATTGAAGAGGATCAAGCTGAGAGGATGATTAAGGAACTTCATGATGGCCCTGATGGTGGTCATTTCTATGCAAGAACAACTGCCATGAAAGTCATGAGGGCTGGTTATTACTGGCCATCCTTGTTTCACGATTGTTATAGATATGTGAGAAAGTGTGAGAAGTGTGCTTTCTTCTCAAGAAAACAGAGGCTTGCAACTCTCCCCCTTCGTCCTATTCAGGTGAATCAACCCTTTACTTAGTGGGGGTTGGATTTTATAGGCCCCATTAATCCTCCATCTAGTGCAGGTCACAAATGGATTTTGGCTGCTACCAATTATTTCACTAGGTGGATAGAGGCAGTTTCCTTGAAGGATGCCATAGAACCATCAGTTGTTGAGTTCCTTGATGGGATTGTATCTAGGTTTGGTGCTCCTTCTACTATCATTTCAGACAATGCTAAGTCTTTTGTTGGGACCCAGATTTGTGCATGGGCAATGAACCACAATATCTACCTGAGCACATCATCAAATTACTATCCCCAGGGTAATGGTTTGGCTAAGTCTTCCAACAAGAATCTAATCAGAATCATGAAGAGGACAATAGAGGACAATCAAAGGGCCTGGCATAAGAAATTAAGAACTGCTATGTGGGCTAATAGGATAACACCCAAGAGATCTGTTGGGAATTCACCTTTTGTGCTGGTATATGGTAGGGAGGCCAGACTCCCAATTTCATTGGAATTCCCATCCTTGGAGTTGGCCCATCAGATGGAATTGATTGAAGATAGTGCCATGTTAGTAAGAATGGCAGAGCTAATTGAACTAGAAGAGAAGAGAAATAAAGCTATGAAAAACCTAGAGATACATTAGCAGTAGATGAAAAGGAATTTTGACAAGAAGGCTAGGTTCAGAACCTTCAGAGAAGGAGATTTAGTTCTAAAATGGGATTCAGATAGAGCAAAACTAGGAAGACATTCCAATTTTGATGCATTATGGAGTGGCCCCTATCTGATTTCCAGCTGCAAATAGGCTAATGCATTCTAGTTGAGCAGGCCAAATGGCAAAGTTTTGCCCATTCCAGTCAATGGGGTTTATCTCAAAGCTTGCTTCTGATGAGGGTCGAGTTCCTGTATATAGGTAGTTTAGTTTCTTTCTATTGTTTCCTGCTTTTCAAGAAGTGTGCGAGCACAACCATCTTCTTGTGAGGTAGCAAATTTTGAGGTGTTTCAATTTGCAGAGGAAGTTTGTTTCGGTTCCAGTTGTAGTTGTAGAGTTTTAGGGTGTTCATGTTTTAATCTCTCATAGGTAGGGTTAGGGTTTCACAGTATGCATAGACCCATTTTTTGACTCCATAGCCCAATGGATACATGAGACCACTGGTCATACACATAGCAGGCTTGTGTCCCCTTTGAGTTACCATAAATGTTATCATTTTTTTGCCCCACCAAGTTTCAAATTTCAAATGTCTAGCCTATCCAATGGCTAGTCCTAGAATTAATATTATGTTAATGCCTAAGAGACATTGAAAAAATCTAGGTGATCAAACCTTGTAACAGTTTACGTAGGTTCTCCATCTTCAGATCTAAGGCAGATCGATAGTTAGCGCTATGTCGTTTATCAAAAGTTGCATGGAAGATAGCATAGCGACATCGTGCCCTATCGACGCGTGTCCAGTGGGTCTAGTTTGCAGGTCATCCAAGGTCCTTTGGCGAGTCAGAAAAGTTTCATGGTGGGTGGTCAGTTTCACAGATCGGAGATGAGAAATGCCAGTGGGGCGCCATGTTGCCATCAAAAAACTCACGAGTTTTTTGATAGCGACATAGCACCTGACGGAAAGTTGTCATAGATAAGAACTTCAGGTAGGTGAGTTGGGTCCCATTTCGTACTTTTTTTTCCTAGTTGGAAGGGTCCTTGATCCACGCTAACAAATTAGAACATGCCACATCTGTGAGGAAGACCTACTCAATGAGTCGAGGTAGTACAAGTCGCCAAGATGATGCTACGCGGACCAGTGTGCGGATGCCACATGTATTATGGGTCTAGGGTTTCTAATGTGATCAGTAGGATCAGGGCAAGTCTTTTGTGGCCATAGGATCAGAGCAGATCAATGGTTGGTGCTATCTCGCCATGAGAAGTGCGATCTTTATGTTGGTGACATAGCGCCCTTTTGCCACGTGTCTAGTGAGTGTCAGATGTTAGCGAGGATTCGCCAGTCAATTGGTATGTGGCTAGTTCCTATTCATTGATGCACTGATGGGGATGATCTATCTTGCTCACCGTCAGATCAATTCAAATCAATGATAGGCACCATCTCGCTATGGTGAAGTTGCACGGTATTTACCATGGTGACATAGCGCCTTAGTGACACATGTCGAGTGGGGCCATGTTATCTCGTAAACCTCAGGGGTGATGCAAAGTGTGCTAACAACATTTCGTGATCCCAAAAGCAAAGAAGCAAAGTGCGAAGTATGATGAGTCTTCACGATCGTCAGATTAAGTTAGATCGATAGAAGATGCCATGTCGCTATGTTGAAGTTGTGTGATCTTTACCATAGCGACATAGCACCCTTTTACCACGTGGATCAGTGGGGCCAGGTCTCACCAAGGTACATATGTCAAGTATTGCCAGGTGTCATTCGAGTGTAGTGCAGTTTCTGAGATGGCACCAGGTATGATGGGCCCGGGGTAAGAATAGTATAGTGGTACGACGAGTCTTCATGATCATCATATTTAAGGCTGATCAACAGTTGGCGCTATCTCGCCATCGAAAGCTGCACGGTGGCTACCATGGTGACATAGCACCTTGTTGACATGTGTCTTGCTAGCTCATCCAAGGTTGACAGTTAACAGCTAGCAGTTAGTGTGATCGTCATGGTTAATGATAACAATTTGAGGGTGGCGTAGTTAGTTCAATAAGGGGAGGTCAACCGCAGAAGACTTCCCAGGTGGCAGAATGAAAAGAAGCGATTGGCCCACGTGGCCTAGTTGGCTTGTGAAGTTAGGTTGACTCACTAACCCTACTAATTCATGAACAAAAAAATGAGGTTATCTATTTTGTTGTACGATCTTATCTTCATGATCGATCCTGACCTACTCGAAATGAATGTAGAATGAAGAGGAACACTCCACTGTCTCAGTCGATCCATCTACTTGGTCAGAGCATCGATGGCACCATTTTCTATCCTCTCAAAACACCTTTTGCAAAAAAGATCAGATTTTCTTTAGATCCCCATGATTGTCCTCCGTAGGACTTAATGGCAGGTAGCTGCAAAGTCATTTCAGCAGGAAAAGATCTCAGTTATGCCTGAACTATAAAGATAGATTTTGTAAATTTTGAAAGGGGGACCTTCTCTCTGATTTTCCTCTGTTATTGCTCTACAATTCTAGTGTAAATTCCCCTATGCCTCTAAACTGTCTGAATCTCCACTTATCTCCTTCAGCCATTGGTTTTAAAGTGCAAGAATTCTTTGCCTATGCCATTGCTTCGTGGAAATCTGTAATTTGCATGACTGTATCTCTGTTAGCCTATGAATGATATATAAGTGAACTTCTTCCTTGTGTCATTCATCTTGGTTTTCTGATCTATATGTGGTTATTTTATTAAAGCAAGTCTAGATGTGTATATCCTTACTTTCATCCTGGTTCAGTAGCACATGTATGGGCAGAGATTTGGTCCGAACACTCTATTTTGGTGCATTACCTCCTTAGATTAGAACTAGGTAGATTTTCTTTCATGCTCTCCTTCTCCCTTTTCCTCTCCAAGAGTAGTTAGGTGAGCCCTGATAGTAAGAGGAAGCCGGTGTTCTCCAGAGACTCAACCTCGCAGTTCAAGTCCCATAGCTTGGAGGTTGTTTCCATGTTTCACTAGGTTGTCCTCGCACATAGGCCTTGGAAAAGGGTGCAAACCTAAGTGACAATAGAGCATTAGGACCCCTAGGGACATATATGAATTATTTATATTAGTCAAAGGGGCCATAGGATGACCTATGATCCCTTTTAACACATTTCAAGATGACACATGTCTCTAGGGGTCATAGGATTCTTAAGAACATATTACAATCATTTATATGGGTTGAAAGGGGCCATAGGATACCTATGACCCCTTTCAACACATTCCATAATGAAATATGTCTTTAGGGGTCCTAGGACCCCTATGGGTATATTAAAATTGTTTATATGGGTCGAAAGGGGCCATAGTATTGCCTATGACCCCTTTCAACACCTTTCATGATGGCATGTATCTCTATAGGTCTTAAGACCCCTAGAGACATATTATAATAGTTTATATGCATCAAAAGGGGTCATACGATAACTTATGACCCATTTCAACACATTTTATTACAACATGTCTCTAGGGGCCCTATGACTCTTAGGGACATATTAGAATCATTTATATGGGACGAAAGGGCCCATAGAATGACCTATGACTCTTTTCGACACATTCTATGATGACATATGTATCTATGCATCCTAAGACCCCTAGGGATATATTAGAATCATTTATATGGGTCAAAAGAGGCCATAGGATGACCTATGAGCCATTTCAACACATTTTATTATAAAGTATGTCTCAAGTGGACCTAGCACTATTAGGGATTGTCTAAAGTTTCCATAGGATGACATATGACCACTTTTGACACATTTTATTACAACATATGTCTATAGGGGCCCAAGGACCCTTAGAGACATATTCCAATAATTTATATGAGTCAAAATGGGCCATAGGATGACCTATGACCCCTTTCAACACATGAATTGTAACACCTTTTGATACATTTTATGATGGCATGTCTCAAGGGGCCCTACCACCCCTAGTGTCAAATTAGAATCATTCATATGGGTCGAAAGTGGCCATAGAATGACCTATGACCCCTTTCGACACATTTCATAATGACATGTCTCCAAGGTTCCTAAGATCACTAAGGACATATTATAATCATTTATATGTTTTGAAAGGGGCCATAGGATTATCTATCACCCCTTTCAACACATTCCATGATGACCTACGTCTCCAAGAGTCCTACAACCCTTAAAGACATATTAAAGTTATTTATATGGGTCGAAAGGGGTCATAGGATGACCATTGACCTCTTTTGACACATTCTATGACAAGATGTCTCTAAGGTTCTTATGAACATATTATAATCATTTATTAGGGTCAGAAGGGGTGATAGAATGAACTACAAAGCCCTTTCAAAACATTTTATTACAACATATGTCTCTTGGGACCCTAGGACCCTTAAGGACATATTATAATTATTTATATAGGTCGAAAGGGGTCATCGGATGACCTTTGACCCCTTTCAACACATTCCATGATGACATGTCTCTATGCATCTTACAACCCTTAGGGACACATTAGAATCTTTTATATGAGCTGAAAGGGGTCATAGGAACTTTCCACACATTTTATAATAACATATGTCTATATGGGGCCTAGGACCCCTAACAACATATTAGAATCATTTATATGGGTCGAAAAGAGCCATAGGTCTTTTGACAAATTTTACTACAACATATGTCTCTATGGGCCCTAAGATCCCTAGGAACATTAGAATCTTTTATATGAGTCCAATGGGGCCATCGGATGACCTATGACCCCTTTCGACACATTTTATTACAACATATGTCTCTAGGGGCCCTAGGACCCCTACGAACATTTTAATTCATTTGTATGGGTTTAAAGGGGCCATATGATGACCTATGACCCCTTTGAACACATTCTTTAATGACATATGTCGCTAGGGGTCCTAGGATCTTGACAGACATATTATATTCATTTATATGGTTCAAAAGGGGCCATAGGATGACCTATGACAACTTTCAATCCATACCATGATGACATATGTCTCTATGGACCCTAGGACCCCTAGAAACTTATTAGAATCATTTATATGGGTTGAAAGGGGCCATAAGATGACCTATGACCCCTTTCAACACATTCCATGATGGCATATGTCTCTAGAGTTCTTAGAACCTCTATGGACATATTAGATTCTTTTATATGGATCAAAAGGGGCCATAGCATGACCTATGACCCCTTTCAAAATATTTCATGATGACATATGTCTCTAGGGGTCCTAAGACCCCTAAGGACATATTAGAATCACTTATATGGGTCAAAAGGGGCCATAAGATGACCTATGAGCCCTTTTGACACATTCCATGATGACATATGTCTCTAAGGCTCCAAGGACCCCTAAGAACATATTATAATCATTTATATGAGTTGAATGGGGCCATAGGATGATCTATGAGTCATTTCATCATATTTTATTACAACATATGTCTCTAGGGATCCTAGGACCCCTAAGGACATTGTATAATTGTTTATATGGGTCGAAAGGGGTCATATGATGACCTATGAATCCTTTTGACACATTCCATGATGACACATCTCTCTAGGGGTCTTAAGACTCCTAAGGACATTAAAATAATTTATATGTGCCAAAAGGGGTCATCAATGACCTATGACCCTTTTTGACACATTTTATTACAACATGTCTCTAGGCACACTAGGACACCTAGGGACATATTAGAATCAATTATATGGGTCAAAAGGAGTCATAGGATGACCTATGACACCTTTTGACAAATTTTATTACAACATATGTTTCGAGCACCCCTCAGACCACTGGGTACATATTAGAATAATTTATATGGGTCGAAAGGGGACATAAAATGACCTATGATCCATTTCAACACATTCGATGACGACATATGTTGCTAAGGGTCCTAGGACCCATAGGGACATATTATAATCATTTATATTCTGCAAAATGGACTTTAGGATGACCTATGACCCCTTTCAACACATTCCATGATGACATATGTCTGTAGGGCTCCTAGGACCCCTATGGATATATTACAATTGTTTATATGGGTCGAAAGGGGCCATAAGATTACCTATGACCTCTTTCGACACATTCTATGATGACATATGTCTCTAAGGGTCTTAAGACCCCTAGAGACATATTACAATAGTATATATGCATTGAAAGGGGTCATTGGATAACTTATGACCCATTTCAACACATTTTATTACAACATATCTCTAGGGACCCTATGACCCTCAGGGACATATTAGAATCATTTATATGGGACGAAAGGGGCCATAGAATGACTTATGACCCCTTTCGACACATTCCATGATGACATATGTCTCTAGGCATCCTAAGACCCCTAGAGATATATATTATAATCATTTATATGGGTCGAATGGGGTCATAGGATGACCTATGAGCCATTTTGTCATATTTTATTACATGTCTCTAGTGACCCTATGACCCCTAAGGAAATTATATAATTGTTTATATGGGTCGAAAGGGGCCATATGATGACCTATGAATCCTTTTGACACATTTCATGATGAAATATCTCTCTAGAGGTCTTAAGACCCCTAAGGACATATTAAAATAATTTATATGTGTCGAAATAGGTCATAAATGACCTATGACCACTTTTGACACATTTTATTACAACATGTCTTTAGGGGCCCTAGGACACTTAGGGACATATTAGAATCAGTTAAATGAGTCAAAATGAGCCTAAGATGACCTATGACACATTTTGACAAATTTTATTACAACATATGTTTGGAGTGCCCCTCAGACCACTAGGTACATATTAGAATAATTTATATGGGTCGAAAGGGGCCATAAAATGACCTATGACCCATTTCGAGACATTTGATAATGACATATTTTGCTAAGGGTCCTAAGACCCATAGGGACATATTATAATCATTTATATGCTGTGAAAGGGACCTTAGGATGACCTATGACCACTTTCGACACATTTTATTACAACATATGCCTCAAGATAGCTTAGGACCCTTAAGGACATATTAGAACAATTATATGGGTTGAAAGGAGTCATATGATGACCTATAATCCTTTTTGACACTTTCCATGATGACATATGTTGTTAGAGGTTGTAGAACCTCTATGAAAATATTAAAATCATTTATATGGGTTGAAAGGGGTCGTAGGATGACCTATGACCCCTTTCGACATATTTTATAAAAACATGTCTCTTAGGGCCCTAGGACTCTTAGGAACATATTAGAATCATTTATATGGATCGAAAGTGGCCATAGGACTACCTATGACCCTTTTTGACAAATTTTATTATAATATATGTCTCAAGTGGCCTCAAGACCCCTAAGGACATATTAAAATCATTTATAAGGGTCAAAAGGTGACATAAGATGACCTATGATCCCTTTCGACTTATTTTATTACAACATATGTCTTTAGGGACCTTAGGACCCCTAGGGCAATATATGAATCATTTATATGGATCAAAAGGCACCATAGCATGACTTATGACCCCTTTCAACACATTCCATAATGAGACATGTCTTTAAGGGTCATAAGATCTTTGAAGACATATTAAAATCATTTATATGGATCAAAAGAGGCCGTAGGATGACCTATGACCCCTTTCAACATATTCCACGATGGCATATGTCTCTAGGTGTCCTAGGACCCCTAGGGATATATTAAAATTGTTTAAATTGTTTAAATTGGTTGAAAGGGGCCATAGGATGACCTATGACCCCTAGTGAGATATTACAATGGTTTATATGCATCGAAAGGGGTCTATGATAACTTATGACCACTTTCAACATAGTTTATTACAACATATGTCTCTAGGGGCCCTAGGAGCCCTAAGGACATATTAGAATCATTTATTTTAGTCAAAAGGGTTCATAGAATGACCTATGACTCCTTTCGACACATTCCATGACAACATATCTCTAGGGGTCTTAGGACCCTTAGGGATATATTAGAATTATTTATATGGGTCGAAAGGGGAAATATGATGATCTATGACCTATTTAAACACATTTTATTTAAAAATATGTCTCATGGGGACCTAGGACCACTAAGGATATATTAGAATAGTTTACATGTGTTGAAAGTGTCTGTAAGATGACATATGACCACTTTCAAAATATTTTATTACAACATATGTTTATAGGAGCCCTAGCACCCTTAGAGACATATTTGAATCATTTATATGGGTCGAAAGGGGCCATAGGATGACCTATGACCACTTTCGACACATGACCTATGACATCTTTTGATACATTCCATGACGACATGTCTCTAGGGGCCCTAGGACCCCTAGTGTCAAATTAGAATCATTTATATGGGTCAAAAGTAGTCATAGAGTAACCTATGACCACTTTTGACACATTCCATAATGACATATGTCTCTAAGGGTCCTAGGATCCCTAGGGACATATTATAATCTTTTATATGTTTTGAAAGAGGCCATAAGATTACCTATCACCACTTTCAACACATTCCATGGTGACATATGTCTCTAGGAGTTTTACGACCCTAGAGATATTAAAATCATTTATATGGGTTGAAAGGGACCATAGGATGACCTATGACCCCATTACACACATTTTATAACAACATATGTCTCTATGGGGCCTATGACCCTTAAGAACATATTAGAATCATTTATATGGATCGAAAGGGGCCATAGGTCTTTCGACACATTTTACTACAACATATGTCTCTATGGGCCCTAAGATCCCTAGGGACATATTAGAATCTTTTATATGGCACATTTCATGATGAAATATGTGCCTATGGGTCTTAGAGACATATTATAATCATTTATATGGGTCGAAAGGGGTCATAGGATGACCTATGAAGCCCTTTCGACACATTTTATTACAACATATGTCTCTTCAAGCCCTATGACCCCTAGGGAAATTATAATTATTTATATGAGTCGAAAGAGGTCATAAGATGAGCTATGATCCCTTTCCACACATTCCATGTTGACATATGTCTTTAGGGATCCTACGACCCTTAGAGAAATATTACAATCATTTATATGGGTTGAAAGGTGTCATAGGATGAACTATGACCCCTTTGGACACATTTTATAACAACATATGTCTCTATGGGCCCTAAGACCCCTAGGGACATATTAGAATCATTTATATGGGTCGAAAGGGTCCATAGGATAACCTATGACTGCTTCCGACACATTTTATTTCAACATATGTCTCAAGGGGCCCTAGGATGACTAGGGACATATTAGAATCGTTTATATGAGTAGCAAGGGGCCATAAGATGACATATGACCCCTTTCAACACATTTTATTAGAACATATGTCTATAGGGGTCCTAGGACCCTTAAAGACATATCAAAATCATTTATATGGGTCAAAAGGGGCCATAGGATGACCTGTGACCTCTTTCGACACATTCCATGATGACATATGTCTCTAAGGGTCATATTAGAATCATTTATAAAGGTCAAAAAGGGAAATAGGATGACCTATGACACCTTTTGACATATTCCATGATGACATATTTCTCTAGTTCTCCCAACACCCCTAGGAACATATTAGAATCATTTATATTGGTTAAAAGTGGCCATAAGATGACCTATGACCCTTTCTGACACATTCGATAACTACATATGTCGCTAGGGGTCCTAGGACCATTAGGGATATATCATGATCATTTAGATGGGTTGAAAGGTGCCATAGGTTTACCTATGATCCCGTTTGACACATTTCATGATGACATATGTCTCTAATTGCCCTAGAACCTTTAGGGACATATTACAATCATTTATATAGGTTGAAAGGCATCATACGATGACCTATGACCCTTTTGGGCACATTTTATTACAATATATGTCTCTAGGGACATATTAGAATCATTTATATGGGTTAAAAATGGACATAAGATGACCTATGACTTCTTTCAACATATTCCATGATGACATGTCTCTAGGGTTCCTAGGACCCCTAAGAACATATTATAATCATTTATATGTGTCGTAAGGGTCCATAGGATGACTTATGACCCCTTTCGACACATTTTATTACAAAATATGTTTCGAGAGAACATAGGACCCCTAAGGACATATTAGAATTGTTTATATGTGTCGAAAGTGGGTATAGGATGACATATGACCCGTTTCGACACATTTTATTTCAAAATATGTTTCAAAGAACCCTAGGACCCTTAGAGACATATTTGAGTCATTTATATAGGTCAAAAGGGGCCATAAGATTCCCTATTATGCCTTTTAACACATTCTGCAATAACATATGTCTCTAGGACCCCGAGGACCACTAGGGACATATTAGAATCATTTATATGAGTTGTAATGGTTGATAAGATGACCTATGACCCCTTTTGGCACAGTCCTTGATGACATATATCTCTAATGGTCCTATGACCCTTGGAGACATACTAGAATCATTTATATGGATCAAAAGGGGCCATAAGCCCTTTCATCACATTCAATGATGACATATGTCTGTATGAGTTCTAAGACCTCTAGAGATATAAAAATTATTTATATGGGTTAGTTGTTGCCATAGAATGACCTATGACCCCTTTTGACGCATTCTATGATGACATACTTCTCTAATGGTCCTATTTCCCCTAGGGAAATATTATATTTGTATATATTGATCGAAAGGGGTCATAGGATGACCTATAACCCCTTTCAACACACTTTGTTACAACATATGTCTCTAGGGGCCCTAGGACCCCTAGGGATACATTATAATTATTTATATGATTAAAAGGGGGTCATAGGATGATTTATTTTTCATATTGACACATTTCATGATGACATATGTCTCTAGGGGTCATAGGACCCTAGCGACATATTATAATTGTTTATATAGGTTGAAAGGGTCATAGGATAATTTATGACCCCTTTTGACACATTTTATTACAACATATGTCTCTAGGGGTGCTAGGACTACTAAGAAAATATTATAATTGTTTATATGGGTCCAAAGGGATCATAAGATGACCTATGACTCCTTTCGACACATTCTATGAAGACATATGTCTCTATGGGTCCTACGACTCTTAGGGACATTAAAATCATTTATATTGGTCGAAACGGATCATAAGATGACCTATGACCCTTTTCGACACATTTTATTACAACATATGTTTCAAGGGGCCCTAAGACCCTTAAAGAAATATTAGAATTATTTATACTGGTCAAAATAGGCCATTTGATGACCTATGACTCCTTTCAACACATTTTATTAGAACATATGTTGCAAGAGGCATATTAGACTCATTTATATGGATTGAAAGGGGTCATAGGATGACCTATGACTCCTTTTGACACATTCCATGTTGACATATGTCTATAGGGGTCCTAAGATCCTATGGACATATTACAATGATTTATATGGGTCGAAAGGGGCCATAGGATGACCTATGACCCCTTTTGACACATTTTATTACAACATATGAGTTTTTGAGCCTTAGGACATCAAGGGACATGTTTGAATCGTTTATATGGGTTGAAAGGGGCTATAGGATGACCTATGACTCCTTTCAATGCATTCTATCATGACATATGTCTATAGGGGCCCTAAGACCCATAAAGACATATTAAAATCATTTATATGGGTCAAAAAGAGCCATAGGATGAGTTATGACACATTTCGACACATTCTAAGATGACATATTTATTTAGGGGTCCTAAGACCCCTAAGGACATTAAAATTATTTAGATGGGTCAAAAGAGGCCATAGGGTGACTTATCACCCCTTTCAACACATTCCATGACGACATATGTCGTTAGGAGTTATACGACCTTTAGGTAGATATTGTAATAGTTTATATGTGTTGAAATGGGTCATATGATGACCTATGACCCCTTTCAACACATTTTATTACAACATGTCTTTAAGGGCCCTAGGACCCTTAGAGACATATTTGTATCGTTTATATGGGTCAAAAGGGGTCATAGGATTACCTATGACACCTTCTGACATATTTTATTAAAACATATGTCTCAAGGGGCTGTAGGACCCCTATGGACATATGAAAATAATTTATATGGGTCGAAAGGGGCCATAGGATGACCTATGACAATTTTTGACATATTTTATTACAACATATGTCTCGAGGTGCCCTATGACCCCTAGGGACATATTAGAATTATTTACATGGTTCAAAAGGGGCCATAGGATAATTTATGACCCCTTTCAACACATTTCATGATGACATATGTCTGTAAGACCCCTACGGATAAATTATAATTGTTTATATGGGTTGAAAAGGGCCATAGAATGACCTATAACCCCTTTCGACACATTTTATAACAACATATGTCTTGAGGTGCCTTAGGATCACAAAGGACATATTAGAATCATTTATATGGGTTGAAATGAATCATATGATGACCTGACCCCTTTCGACACATTCCATGACAACATATGTCGCTAGGGGTCCTAGGACCCCAAGGGACATATTACAATCATTTATATGAGTCAAAAGGGGTCATAGGAAGACTTATTGCCCCTTTCGACACATTTTATTAGAACATATGTCTCTAAGGGCCCTAGGACCCTTACCGACATATTTGAAATATTTATATGGTTTGAAAAGGGCCATTGGATGAATTATGACCCTTTTCGTCACATTCCATGATGACATATGTCTCCGTTGGACCCCTGTGGATATATTATAATCATTTATATGGGACAAAAGGAGCCATAGGATGACCTATGAGACCAAAGGATATATTAAAATTGTTTATATATATCGAAAGGGATCATAAGATGACCTATAACCCATTTTAACACATTCCATTATGACATATGTCTCAAGGGGTCCTTGGGACATGTCACAATCATCTATATGTGTCAAAAGGGGTCATAAGATGGCCTATGACCTATTTTGACACATTTTATTACAACATATGTGTCTAGCGGCCCTAATACCCCTAGGAACATATTTGAATCATTTATATGTTTCCAAAGGGGCCATAGGATGACCTATGACCCCTTTCAACACATTCCATGATCACATGTCTCTAGGGGTGATAGGACCTCTAGGACATATTTGAATTATTTATATAGGTCAAAAAGAGTCATAGGATGACCTATGACCCCCTTCGACACATTCTATGATGAAATATGTCTTTATGGGTCATAGGATCCCTAGGGACATAGTACAATTGTCTATATAGGTCTAAATGTGTGATAGGATGACCTATGACCCCTTTTAACACATTTTATAAAAAATATGTCTCTAAAGGCCATAGGACTCCTAGAAACATATTAGAATTATTTATATGTGTTGAAAGGGGTCATAGGATGACTTATGACCCCTTTTGAAAAATTTTATTACAACATATGTATCAAGTGGCCCTAGGACCCCTACGGACATATTAGAATCATTTATGCAAGTTGAAAGGGGACATAGGATGACCTATGATCCCTTTCGACTCATTTTATTACAACATATGTCTTTAGGGACCTTAAGACCCCTAGGGACATATATGAATCATTTATTTTGGTCAAAATGGGCCATATGATGACCTATGACCCCTTTCGATACATTCCATGATGACACATATCTCTAAGGGTCATAGGATCCCTAGGGACATATTACAATCATTTATATGAAATGAAAGGGGCCATAGCTCATCCTATGGCCCCTTTCCACACATTCCATGATAAAATATGTCTTTAGGAGTCCTAGGACCCCTACAGATATATTACAATTGTTTATATGGGTCAAAAGAGGCCATAGGATGACCTATGACCCTTTTCAGCACATTCCATGACGACATATATCTCTAGGGGTCCTAAGACCCTTAGGGATATATTAGAATCATTTATATGGGTTGAAAGGGGCCATAGGATGACCTATGATCCATTTCAACACATTTTATTATAAAATATGTCTTGAGCGCACCTAACACTACTAGGGACATATTAGCATCATTTATATGTGTCGAAAGTGTCCATAGGATGACATATGACCACTTTCGACACATTTTATTACAACATATGTCTATAGATGCTCGAGGACCTTTAGAGACATATTTGAATCATTTATATCGATCAAAAGGGACCATAGGATGACTTATGACACCTTTCAACACATGAACTATGATCTCTTTTGATACATTCCATGATGACATATGTCTCTATGAGTTCTACTATCCCTAGGGACATATTATAATCATTTATATGTTTTGAAAGGGACCATAGGATTACCTATCACTCTTTTTGACACATTCCATGATGACCTATGTCTCCAGGAGTCGTACGGCCATATTAAACTCATTTATATAGGTTGAAAGGGGCCATAGGATGACAATTGATCCCTTTTGACACATTTCATGATGAGATGTCTCTAAGGGTCTTATGGACATATTATAATAATTTATATGTGTTGGAAGGGGTCATAGCATAACCTATGAAACCCTTTCAACACATTTTATTACAACATATGTCTCTTGGGTCCCTAAGACCCTTAGGGATATATTATAATTGTTTATATGGGTTGAAAGAGGTCATAAGATGACCTATGACACCTTTCGACACATTCCATGATGACATATGTCTCTATTGGTCCTACGATCCTTATGGACATATTACAATCTTTTATATTGGTCAAAATAAGTCATAGGCCCTTTCCACACATTTTAGTACAACATATATCTCTATAGGGCTTAGAACCTCTAGGACCATATTAGAATCATTTATATGGGTTGAAAAGAGCCATAGGTCTTTCGACACATTTTACTGCAACATATGTCTCTATGGGCCTTAGGATCCCTAGGGACATATTAAAATCTTTTATATGAGTTGAAAAGGGACATAGAATGACTTATGTGGCTTTCAATATATTTTATTATAACCTATATCTCGAGGGGCCCTAGGATGCCTAGGAAAATATTAGAATCATTTATATGAGTCAAAAGAGGCCATAGGATGACCTATGACCACTTTCAACACATTTTATTACAAAATATTTCTCTAGGGGCCCTAGGACCTATAAGGACATATTTCATTCATTTGTATGGGTTGAAATAGGTCATAAGATGACTTATGACCCCTTTTGATACATTCCTTAATGACATATGTTGGTAAGGGTCCTAAGACCCCTTGAGACATATTAGAATGATTTATATGGGTCAAAAGGGGCCATAGGATGACCTATGACACCTTTCAATGCATTGCATGATGAAATATGTCTCTAGGGGCCCTAGGACCCCTAGAAACATATTAAAATCTTTTATATAGATCGAACGGGGATATAGGATGATCTATGACCGCTTTCAACACATTCCATAATGACATATGTCTCTAGGGGTCCTAGGACCCCTAAGGACATTTTAGAATCGTTTATATGGATTGTAAGGGGCCATAGCATAACCTATGACCCCTTTCGACACATTCCATAATGACATATGTCTCTAGGGGTCCAAGGACCTCTAGGGACATATTATAATCATTTATGTGGGTCAAAAGGAGTCATAGGATGACTTATAAGCAATTTTACCATATTTTATTACAACACATGTCTCTAAGAGCCCTAAGACACCTAGAGACATTATATAATTGTTTATATGAGTCAAAAGGGGTCAATTGATCACCTATTACCCTTTTTGACACATTCCATGAAAACATGTCCCTAGGGGTCCTAGGACACTTAGGGACATATAAGAATCAATTATATGGGTCAAAAGGGGCCATAGGATGACCTATGACTCCTTTCGACACATTTTATTACAACATATGTTTCGAGGGCCCCTAAGATCCCTAGATACATAGTAGAATCATTTCTATGGGTCAAAAGGGGCCATAAGATGACCTCTGACCCTTTTTGACACATTCCATGATGACATATGTCGCTAAGGGTCCTAGGACCCATAAAGACATATTATAATCATTTATATGTTTCGAAAGGTGCCTTAGGATGACCAATGACCTTTTTCGATACATTTTATTTCAACATATGTCTCGAGAGGCCTTAAGACCCTTAGGGACATATTAGAATCATTTATATGAGTCAAAAGGAGTCATATGATGACCTATAATCCTTTTCGACACATTCCATGATGACATATGCTGCTAGGGGTTGTAGGACCCCTAGGGACATATTACAATCATTTATATGACTCGAAAGAGTCTATAGGATGACCTATGACGCCTTTCCACACTTTCTATGATGAGACTTATCTCCAACAGTCATAGGATCCCTAGCAATATATTACCATCATTTATATAACCCCTTTCCACACATTCCATGATGACATATGTCTCTAAGGGTCTTAGGACCCCTATGGATATACTAAAATTGTTTATATGGGTTGAAAGGGGCCATAGGATGACCTATGACCCCTTTCAACTCATTTCATTATGACATGTCTCTAAAGGTCCTATGACCCCTAAAGAGATATTACAATCATTTATATGTGTCGAAAGAGGTCATAGGATAACTTATGACCTCTTTGAACACATTTTATTACAACATATATCTCTAGGGGCCCTAGGACCTCTAGGGACATATTAGAAGCATTTATTTAAGTCGAAAGGGGTCATAGAATGACCTATGACCCCTTTCAACATGTTCTATCATAACATATATCTCTAGTGGTCTTAAGATATTTAGGTATATATTAGAATCATTTATATGGGTCAAAAGGGGCAATATAATGATCTCTAACCCCTTTGAATGAATTTTATTACATAATATGTCTCAAGGAGACTTAGGACCACTAGAGACATATTAGAATTATTTATATGTGTCGAAATTGTTCCTAAGATGACATATGACCACTTTTGACACATTTTATTACAATATATGTCTAGACCAACCCTAGGACCCTTAGCAACATATTTGAATCATTTATATAGGTTGAAAGGGGCCTTAGGTTGACCTATGACCCCTTTTGATACATGACCTATGATGTATTTCATTACATTCCATGATGACATGTCTCCAGGGGCCCTAAAACCCCTAGTGTCAAATTAGAATCATTTATATGGATCAAATGTGGCCATAGAATGACCAATGACCACTTTTGACACATTTCATGATAACATATGTCTCTAGGGGACCCCTAGGGACATATTATAATCATTTATATGTTTTGAAAGGGGCATTAGGATTACCTATCACCCCTTTGGACACATTCCATAATGACATGTCTCTAGGAGTCCTACTACCCTTAGAGACATATTTAAATTATTTATATGGGTTGAAAGGGGCCATAAGATGACCTAAGACTCATTTCAACACATTTCATGATGATATATCTCTAGGGGTCTTATGAACATATTATAATAATTTATATAGGTCTGAAGGGGTCATAGGATGACCTATGAAGCCCTTTCAACACATTTTATTAGAACATATGTCTCTTGGGGTCCTAAGACCCATAGGAACATATTATAATTATTTATATGGGTTAACATATGTCTCTACGGGGCCTAGGACCCTTAACAACATATTAAAATCATTTATATGGGACGATAGGGGTCATAGGTCTTTCGACACATTTTACTACAACATATGTCTCTATGGGCCCTCGGATCCCTAGGGACATATTAGAATTGTTTATATGGATTGAAAGGGGTCATAGGATGACCTATGACCCCTAGGGACATATTAATCTCTTTTGTATGGGTCGAAAGGGGTCATAGGATGACATATGACACCTTTCTACATATTTTATAACAACATATGTCTCTACAGAGCCTAGGACCCCTAAGAACATATTAGAATAATTTATATGGGTCAAAAGGGGTCATAGGTCTTTTGACGCATTTTAATACAATATATGTCTCTATGGGTCCTAGGATCCTTAGGGACATATTAGAATCTTTTATATGGGTTGAAATGTGATATAAGATGACATATGCCCCTTTTGACATATTTTATTACAACATATATCTCGAAGGACCCTAGGATGCTTAGGGAAATATTAGATTCATTTATATGAGTTGAAAGGGGAAGGGGCCATAGGATGACCTATGACCCCTTTTGACAAATTTTATTACAACATATGTCTCTAAGGTCCCTAGGACCCTTAAGGACATATTTGATTCATTTAAATGGGTTGAAAGGTGTCGTAGGTTGACCTATGACCACTTTTGACACATTTCTTAACTATATATGTCGCTATTTGTTATAGGACACTTAGAAACATATTAGAATCATTTATATGTGTCAAAAGGGGCCATTTGATGACCTATGACCCCTTTCAAAAAATTCCATTACGACATATGTCGCTAGGGGTGCTAGGACCCCTAGGGACATACTGCAATAGTTTATATGGGTCGAAAGGGGCCATGGGATGACATATGATCTCGTTTGACACATTACATGATGACATATGTCTCTAGGGGTCCATGGACACCTAAGCACATATTATAATCATTTATATGGTTCAAAAGGTGTGATAAGATGACCTATGACCCCTTTTGACTCATTTTATTAGAAAATATGTCTCTAGGGGGTCTAAGACCTCTAGGGACATATTATAATTATTTATATGGGTCAAAAGGGGTCATAGGATGACCTATGACACCTTTTGACACATTCCATGATGACATATGTCTTTAGGGGTCGTAGGACCCCTTGGGACATTACAATCGTAAATATCGATCGTAATTTATGACACCTTTCGACACATTTTATTACAACATATGTCTCTAGGAGCACTATGACTTATAGAGATATATTAGAATTATTTATATGGGTCAAAAGGGTCCATAGGATGACCTATGACCCCTTTTGACACATTTTATTACAACATATATCTCAACGAGCCCTAGGACACCTAGGGACATATTAGAAACAGTTATATGGGTCGAAAGGGGCCATGGGATGACCTATGGACCCTTTCGACACATTCCATGATGACATATGTGTCTAGGGGTCCTACGAACCCTAATCACATATTATATTTGTTTATATGGGTCGAAAGGGGCCATAGGATGACTTATGACCCCTTTTGACACATTTTATTATAACATATGTCTCAAGGGGTCCTAGGACCCTTAGAGACATATTAAAATCATTTATATGGGTCGAAAGGTACCATAGGATGACCTATGACCCCTTTCAAAATATTCTATGATGACATATGTCTCTAGGGGTCTTAGGACCCGTAGGGACATATTAAAATCATTTATATGGGCCGAAAGGGGTCATAGGTCCTCTCTACTCATTTTATTACAACATATGCCTTTAGGGGCCTTAGGACCCCTATGGACATATTTGAATCATTTATATGGGTCAAAAGTGTCCATAAGATGACTTATGACTCTTTTCAACACATTCTTTGACAACATATGTTGCTGGGGGTCATAGGATACCTAAAGACATATAAGAATCATTTATATGCATCAAAAGGGGCCATAGAATGACCTATGACCCCTTTCAACATATTCCATGACAACATATGTCTCTAGGGGTTCTTAGACACCTAGGGACATATTAAAATCATTTATATGGGTCGAAAGGGGTCATAGGATGAACTATGACCATTTTTGACACATTCGATGATGACATATGTTGCTAGGGGTCATAGGACCCCTAAGGACATATTGCAATCATTTATATGTGTTGAAATGGGTCATAGGATGATGTATGACCCTGTTCAACACAATTTATTAGAACATATGTCTCTAGGGGCCGTCGAAACCCTAAGGACATATTAGAATCATTTATATAGTGCGAAAGGCGACATAGGATGACCTGTGACTCATTTCAACATATTCCATGATGACATATGTCTTTAGGAGTCCTGAGATTGAAAGGGATATATTAGAATCATTTATATTAGTCTAAAGGGTCCATAGAATGACCTGTGACCCCTTTCGACACATTTTATTACAAAATATGTCTTAATAGGCCCTAGGACTCATAAGAACATATTTGACTCATTTGTATGAGTCAAAAGTGGCTATAGGATGACCTAAGACCCCTTTCGACACATTTCATGATGACATATGTCTGTAGAGACCTTAGGACACTTAGGACCATATTATAATCATTTATATGGGTCAAAAAGGGTCATAGGATGACTTATGACCCCTTTGGACACATTCCATCACATCATATGTCTCTAGGGGTCCTAAGACCCTTAAGGACATATTAGAATCATAAATATGTGTTGAAAGGGGCCATAGGATGACCTATGACCCCTTTCGACACATTCTATAATGACATATGTCTCTAGGAATCATAGAATCCCTAAGAACATATTAGAATCATATATATGGGTCGAAAGGGGTCATATGTCTTTTGACAGATTCCATGATGACATATGTCACTAGGGGTCCTAGGACCCTTAGGGACATATTAGAATTATTTATATGGGTGGAAAGGAGCCATAGGATGATATATGACCCCTTTTGATACATTCCATGATGACATGTTTCTAGGGGTCTTAGGACCCCTAGGGACATATTATAATCTTTTATATAGGTTGAAAGGGGCCATAGGATGACCTATGACCCCTTTCGACATATTCCATGATGATACATGTTGCCAGGAGTCCTAAAACCCCTAAGGACATATTATAATCGTTTATATGAGTCAAATGTGGCTATAGGATGACCTATGACCCTTTTTGAAACTTTTCCTGACGACATGTCTCTATGGGTCATAGGACACCTAGGGACATATTAGAATTATTTATATGGGTCAAAAGGGGCCATAGGATGACCTATGACCCATTTAGACACATTCCATGACGACATATGTCTCTAGGGGCCCTAGGAATCTGAGACACATATTAGAATAATTTATATGGGTCGAAAGGGGCCATAGGATGACCTATGACTCTTTTTGCTATATTCCATGATGACATATGTTTTTAGGAGTCTTAAGACCTGCTAAGAACATATTAGAATCATTTATATGGGTCAAAAGGGGCCATAGGATGATGTATGACTCCTTTTGACATGTTCCATGATGACATATGTCTTTAGGGGTGCTAGGACCCCTAGGGACATATTAGAATCATTTATATGGGTTGAAAGGGGCCATAAGATGACTTATGACCCCTTTCGACATATTTTATTAAAAAATATGTCTCGAGGGGCCTAAGGACCCATAGGGACATATTTGAATCATTTATATGGGTCGAAAGGTGCCATAGGATGACCTATGACCCCTTTCGACAAATTGCATGATGACATATTCCTGTAGGGGTCCTAAGACCCTTTGAGATATACTAGAATCATTTATATGGGTTGAAAGGGGCCATAGGATGACCTATGACCCCTTTCGACACTTTTTATGATGACATATGTCACTAAGGGTCATAAGACCCCTACAGACATATTAGAATCATTTATATGTGTTGGAAGGGGCCATAGAATGACCTATGACCCCTTTCGACACATTCCATGACGATATGTCTCTAGGGGTCCTAGGACCCCTAAGAACATATTAGAATCATTTATATGGGTCAAAAGGGGTCATAGGCCCTGTCAACATATTTCATGTTAACATATGTCACTAGGGGTCCTAGTACCTGTAAAAAAATATTAGAATCATTTATATGGGTGGAACGGGGTCATAGGATGACTTATGACCCCTTTCAATACTCTCTATGACAACATATGTCTCTAGGGGTCTTAGGAGCCCTAGAGAAATATTAGAATCATTTATATCGGTCGAAAGGGGCCATAGGATTACAACATATGTCTCGAGGCACCCTATGACCCTTATGGACATATTAGAATCATTTATATGGGTCAAAAGGGTCCATAGAATGATCTATGACCTCTTTTGACACGTTCTTTGATGACATATGTCTCTAGGGGTCTTAGGACTTTTAGGAACATATTATAATCGTTTATACGGGTCGAAAGTGGCCATAGGATGACCTATGACCCCTTGGGACATATTATAATCATTTATATGGCTCAAAAGAAGCCATAGGATGACCTATGACCCCTTTCGACACATTCCATGATGACATATGTCTCTAGGAGCCTTAGGACCTCTAAGGACATATTATAATTATTTATATGGGTTGAAATGGGACATAGGATGACCTATAACCCATTTTGACACATTACATGATGACATATGTCTTTAGGGGTCCTAGGACCCCTAGGGACATATTAGAATTGTTTATATAGGTCGAAAGGGGCCATAGGATGACCTATGACCACTTTTGACACATTCCATGATGGCATATATCTCTAGGGGTCTTAGGACCCCTAGGAACATATCAGAATCATTTATATAGGTTGAAAGGTACCCTAGGATGACCTATGATCCCTTTCGACACATCCCATGACAACATGTCTCTAGGCATTGTAAGACCCCTAGAGACATATTGTAATCCTTTATATGGGTCGAAGGGGTTCATAGAATGTTCTATGACCCCTTTCGACATATTTTATTACATGTCTCTAAAGGTCCCAAGACCCCTAGGGACATATTATAATTGTTTATATGGGCCGAAAGGTGTCATAGGATGACCTATGACCCCTTTTGACACATTACATGATGACATATGTCTCTATGGGTCCTAGGACCTATAAGGAGATATTATAATTGTTTATATGGGTCAGAATGGGCCATAGTATGACTTATGACCCCTCTTTATGCATTTTATCACATCATATGTCCCTAGAGGTCCTAGGACCCCTAGGGATGCATTTGGTTGGTTCCAATGCATCAAGAGGGGTCATAGGTTTAACATATTTCTTGAGAATGTACATCCCTAGGACCCTTAGGACCCCTAGGGACCCATTGGGAATGTTTTGAAATGGGTCACTATGGGGCCCTAAGGACATATGTTGTCAAGAAATGCGTTGAAAGAGGTCATAGGTTAACCTATGACCCCTTTTGATGCATTTTACGATAGTATTATATTTAATATTAATATAATATTGTATATTTTAATATAATAATAATATATTATTATATTATATAACAATAATAATCATATATGTTACTAGATTATAGATTTAATAATAATAATAACCATATATATTATTATATATAATAATATTCATATAATATTACTATATATATTTAATAATAATAATATCAATGTCCACACTTCCCCCAAATAAATTTCCCTCTAAAACACTGTAAAGTTTTCCTCTTAAATTTATTTCCTCTTAAATTACCCTCCCTCCAAATATAACATTGGAAAATCTCTCCTCTCAAATTTTTCTCCAAATTTCAATTGAAAAATCTTAGACCTGATCTTATACTCGATTTGTATTCGGGTATTCGATTAGCTTTGGTATTTACCAAGCCTATTCGGTCAACCCAAAAAAATGTGTTTGAGAAGGGTTTCATTGACATTCAAACTTCGGTTAGGCATCTGACAATGTTATTTTCATCGAAATTGAACGAAAAGATATTTTTTTTTATAACACTCTCGAGATTAAATTGATATAATTGCTATCAAATTCTGAGTTCGATAAGTATTTATTAGTTAATTTTTAATGAAGATGATTATAAAGTGTTGATTGACATACTGATTGAAAAATAGCTATAACTTTCAAACGGTATAACATTTTTTTAATACAAAAGTTGCGTCACATTCTATTCTTCACCTAGTATAAGAAAAATAAAAATAAAATAAATTTTGGTAAATTTTTCTATTAGTTAAGGTGGTCAGACATGAGATTTTTTTCGGAAAAATTTTTAGTAGAAAATTCATGTTTAATTATTTATTTGGAATAAAAATACCCAAAAATATGCATCACATCTCGGCATGAGTGTACCTTTTATATCTATAATCATATTAAAAATTATTATCATTTGATTTTGATTAAGGTGGTCAGACATACACCTACTTTTTATTTTTGCTCTGAAATTTTCATAGTATTGCATTAAAATCCAAACTTTTGACCAATCAATTATTTTTGCCTTTAGATAAGGCCTAGTAGTTTAGAAACTACATTCAATTTCTTACAGATTATTTATTTACAACTTTTTGATATAACATTCATAATCACTTTAAAATTATGTGTCAAGTTGACATAACATTGATTTGTTGGTTTTTCATTGCCACTTAAGGCCATAGTTTGGTTGACCATGATCTTGCACATACCCTTATCTCTCTTCATTCTTATCTTTTGATTTTTTGATCTCTATCTTCCCAAATCTTTTAATATATGTATTTTATTGTACTATTCTTTATATCTCTATCTTCTCTTTCTTTCTCCCCCCTCCCCCAACCTCCACATTAAATTAGAGCAATCTTTGATAAAATGGAGATTGCCAAAAAGTTGGTGTGTGTTGGAGGAGATGGAACTTCGGTTATGCAAGGTCATAAAGGTGATCTTTCCAAAAAGATCAAGAATGATTTGGCACCCTACACTATTCCCATTCATTACATGGCTCATCAAATAAATCTAGCTTTTGAAATTGTTAACATTTTTTGTTGTATAAGTAAAGTGGAATCTCTAATCAAAGAGATTTACCAATACTTTTGTCAAAGTCCAAAATGAGTCCAATAATTTCAACACTCTACTCAAGGACTTACTAATGGAAGGAAGCTTCATAAAGATAATGATACTAGATGGATCTTTTTGGATGGACCATCACATCAAGTACTCTCTGAATATCCGTCATTGCTTGGACTAATCTACTTTGTGTGAGATTGATTCCCTTGGCTATATTAAAGTCTAACTAATGTTAAGATACTCTTAAATTTAGCATCTATTCTCTCCATGCTATAGGATATGAGAAATATTATTAAGAAAAAGGTTCAACAAAGAGCTATGTGCAATGCAAAATATAATAAGTTGCGTAAAATGAAATGTAATAGCTTGGATGCTCTGTACCAATTACTACCATTAGATGAATCAAAGTTTGCAAAGTGGATTGTGTTTGCATTGGACTCCTCTTTTTTCTTCTCATTCTCCAATTCCTTCTGCAAATTATAAATTATCCATGCCTTAGACTCCTTTTTTTTTTTCTTCATTCTCCAATTCAATCTCAAATTATTATTTCCTTGACACTAGAGTCCAGGTTAGTTTTTAATTTATTGGTTATCGGTGCACTACTCTTTATAGACTTTAACAACTGTGCAGTAGAGACTTTTTCATGTAGAATTTTTTTTTGCACTCATTCAATTCTTTAGTCAAAATTTTCACTTATTCATTCATCTTTTCTTACTAGACAATTGGCTCTCTATAAGAAGGATTCTTTATCCTATTTTGCAATTCTTTGAACCTATTGTTTGATGCTTTCTCCTTGGCCTTTACATTATCAAGGTCTTCCTGTAACTTTTCTATTTTATTTTTAATCCTTTTGTTTGCCCTCTTTTCTTTCAAAAGTGTAGAGTAGACCATTTTGTTCCTCTCTTTTGATATTTTGATCTTGACAATATTTTTCACTTTTGACAAATCCATTTGAAGATTAGTAACTTGTACATTGTTACAATTTTTTACATTTTCTAGTGGATTATTATCTCTACCTAGGGGCATAACAACCATGAAGTTCATCATTTCATTGTTTGGATCATATGTTGAAAATATTCTGTTAGTAGATCCCTAACATTCAACAAGTGCATCACTTTTCAAAATCTTCATAATTTGCCTATTTCTTTCAGTTGTCTAATCAAAATTTGATGCAAACTCATTCAAATTAAAATCAGGGTTTGCTAACTCAATTGAGTGTTTGAAAGGTGAATTATTAGTTGTATCATTGTATGCTCCTCCAACTCTAGTTAAACTTATTCCACCTACAATTGTATTTTGAAGATTACCAACATATTGAAGATGGCTCATTCCAAATCCTAGCACTTTAGGACTATATTTAAGATTTTGTATAGAAGCTATTGGTGCATACATTGGTAAAGTAACCACTGACATTGCTCATGGTGTAATTGTCATAAATTTTTGGTTTTTTGCACAAGGTTCATCCATACTAGTGCCAGTGCCAGTGCCATCGCAATCAACTATAATTGGATTTGAATATTAAACAAATAATGTGTTGGGATGACCTTCAAAAGTAGAAGTATAATGTTTTTTTCCCTTTCTATATGAATCATCTTCAATCTCCAAGAGTCCAGTGATTGGTTTACTTCCTCTTTTGGGTGGGTTTGCAACTGAAACTAGATTCCAAATCCCTTCACCACTTGTACCAATGGGCCCTATATCTGCATAAGTCATTTTTTGTATCATAGTTGCCCCTTTACTATACATTTGTTTAATAGAATCACTCATTTGAAGTTTAACAATATCTTTACCCCTGGTTGACCTAAAATCTTGAATACCTTGAATTTCAATATCAGACTCAAAGTCCTTCTATATTTGAATATCACTATCACTACAACTACCAAAATCATATAGTACAGTTGGATGCTCTTTATCCCAATAATCACAAAAAAATTCATCCTCATCAATTTCCTCAAAACCTGCTAATGTCTTTGGTTCACCCAAATGTTGTCTCATTTTCCAAAAGTTAGTCATCTTGGTTTGACACCATGATTCAGATGCACATGCCTCTTTGATTGCTTTCAGCATAGACCTCTTAGAAGGTTCAGATGATTTCTTGTAAAAATTTAAGTATGTCAGAGGCTTTGATTTGTGTGACTCTGATATGTGCAATGTCATAATTTGGGATGACAATTCTTGTATTGAAATATTATTCTTTGTTGCATGTTTATCCATGTCTTTCTTAACCTCATCCCACAAATTCTTATTTTTAAATTTTTCTATCAATAGCATCTCCTAATGTTGATATTTTCTCACAGAGTTCCCATTGAGAATAAGTCTTATTTTTATTATGTTCAGTAGATCATAATTCTAGTGACTGACAGAATCAAAGCCAAAAAAAAGTTACCAATTTATTTGCCACTTTGAAAGCCTTTCTCTCAAATGTGAGGCTTCCAATTGATAAAGGGAAGGAAAGAAATGTCATTTTTTTTTGTTATCTAGTGAAAAGTTCATTTGTACTCTACATCTGTCATACATATTCTAATGAAAAAACTCTTTCTATAACATGCATGATTCAAAGTTTATAGGGTTCCACCACTAAACCCTAAAACCTTAAGACAATGTACTCTTCTATGAAGAACTAGTCAGCCAATTGAATCTGATTTCCCAGTTGAATGCAATCTTTACAAGACATAGGCAATCTAGACATCATAGTGCCTGTAATTTTTTGGTAAATAGGTGCCAAAAAGAAGGCTACAAAATAGTTGTAATTTTTGTTGTTAGCAGTCATCCTCATCTTATGTGTGCACTCATATACTAGACTTGGAGTCTCTGATTTCTTCTGAGTTTTCTTATCAAACCTATAGACCTCAATATCAAACTTGTTGTTCTTTCTCTCAAATATTGGGTGATGCTTTGCTAAAAGAAGGTAGGAGAAGTAACTTGTGAACCTAAATGTCTTCATCTTTCCTATAGTTCTACTTTGTTTAATCATTAGTAGTTGTTGTTGCATAGATTCCACAATGTGTTGAACAAAATTACATCTTACATCTATCTTCTCAACTAATTGACCTTGACAATAGATATTATAGATCATTTCAAGAACATTGGCCCCCAATTCATTGTTACTATCCAATCCTAGACAAAATGATAACAAAGAAATAGTATTCTAAACCCATGTCACAAAAATATCATACTGATAAGGAGGCTTATGGTCTATGTCTAGTGTAACACTAGTAGAGGACTCTGAGTTTATTAAACCCCTAATATATGAATCTTGAAAAAATCTTTCTAGTTTGTCATAAACCTATGCTAGTTTATCCAAGTGAATGCACTTGTTAAAGCTTTCTTGTTTAAACCCTAGCCCTAGGTCTAACAGAGTGAAAAAATCACACTCAGTTATGGATAAAATTTTCTCCTGAGTGTTTTATTTTACAATTGCCTTTCTATTCTCATCATAATTTTGAGCACATAGAATTATAATTTCAGGGCAAGGGAATACTTCGAGTACAATGAGGTTTGCTAATCCAGTAACCAAAGCAGCTAGTTTATTTATATGTGCACAAATATTGTTGTTATATTTGTAATAAATTCTTCTCTTCTGTCAATCTTTCTACATATTAAACAATGATTGTCTAATTCCTATGATTCCAAAATCTCCGTGGATAATAGGATCAAAAATATCATGACATTCATCGGTGAAACTTGGGGTTTGTAGCACTTGCATGAGTTCTTTAATGTCTTTCTTTTCCTTTATGCTTGCACTCGTATGGGAGGTTTTTGACTTTGTTTTGCCCATACCTGCTATTGGTTATTATAGAAAATTCTTCTTCAAGCCCTATTTAAAAAAAATGTAAAGTGTAAATCTAAGACAATTAAAATCATGATTTTTGTAATGAATTTTTTTTTTTTTTTTTTTTTCAAATTTAAATACTTAGAATCAAGATTCAATAATTGGTGTTATCCTCTGATACTCAAGTTTCACAATTTCAAAATTCAGCCTTCAGAACACAAAATAGAATTTTGTTAGTATTTGAAAAGTTGAAATTTGAAAACCCTATCGTATCAGATTCTCAACTTGCAGATCTTTCAACTTCATACTCTAAAAACATAGAAGGTTAATAGTTAAAAGTTATAATGAAAGTGTTAAGTAATTAATGGTTTTAGGTACTTTACTAATAGTATGTACAATGTACATGTAAACAACATAAAGACTTAATAATGCATTTTTGTACATAACAATAATAATAAAAAGTTAAAATTTATTACATTAATATACATTTGAATTTTGGAATTTTTTCATTTTAAATAAATAAACTAATAAAAAAAACATAATTATTGATACAATTTTTGAGTCAATTTATGGAATTCTATCATTGTTGTCAAGAGTTATCCAAAATCATCACACTTGTCAAGGACACATGTCATGATTCCATATATTTCTTGACAACAATGATGGTAGACCCAAAATTTACCCAAAATTCATCCTGGGCAATTGTTGTTGGCATTGATTTGCCTTTTACTTAATAATCACGGCATTGCTGAGTCAGGATTAAGTAATAATTTTTTGTCATGCCCAAACTACGAGGGCAAAAACACACAATTTTTTTTTTAAATTAATAATTAGAATGCTCAAAGTTCGATAAGGTTGAGATCGTATTACATGGAAAGATTCTCTTCATTACATCTTAAGTTACATATCATGTGAAGGCATACATCGTTAAAATTTGATGCTCTCGCTATTAGGTTGATATCGACAAAAGTTATGTTCTTACATTTCTTATACAACATTATAGTTAAAATTATTTAAATTAAAAAGTGTAGATGACTTCGAGTTAGTTGGGTCAAAATATCTAAGCAAATAGAATCTACTTTTAAACTTTTTTTAATTAGCCAATAACCTTTAAATTAAAACTAATTAATACTCAAAAATTAAACTAACTAACTATCTTTAAAATTTAAACTAAAAAAAATATTCAAAACCTAAATTAACATTAATATTAAAAATAACTAAACTTTAACTAATCAAATTAAAACTTAACCAATTAACACTTAACCATATAACCATTTGATTACTAAGCATTAATTTCAACTAAATAATAAAGAAAACTTTATTTATAATCTACTTACAAAACTAATCTTACTAAACTAAACTTTAAAATGAACTAACTAAATTATTAACAAATAACAAAATTAATAACTAACTTAAAACTTTAATAAGTTAAACTAACTACTAATATAAACTAACCTTTCTAACAATACTATACTAACAAAATAAATTACATTTTAAACTAACTAATTAAAATTATTAACAACCAATAAAAAGAATCTTAACATAACATAACATATATCCTAACACTTCCTTAAACTAACATACGAACTATCACCTAACACTAACTCCCTTTAAACTCCACCTAACACCTATACTAACTTTCTCCCATCCTACACTAACCTTTTCATACTTTATTTAATGAAGAATGAACTAAAACAATTCGTAATAATTAAAACAAGACACTAATACCAATATTTAAATTTAATGTTATTAATGTGAATCCTAAACTAGACATAAATTCAATAAACTATCAACTAACTAATTAAACATGTTATTAAATTAATACTACTAAATATATATATATATATATATATATATATATATATATATATATACACACAAGTTTAAACAAGTGACTTTACACAATGTCATAAGTTACAACTAACTTGAAAATAACTTAAACTAACTACTAAGCAAAAATTAATTAACTAATCTAAATTTCATAAATTTAAACAAACTTAACTTAATTACATACTAAATTTATAATTCTACAAATTACTAACATAAACTTTAAAACTAATCATAAACTAAAACCAAAAAAAACAACCTAACACATACCTATTGCTAACCCTAGACTGCCCCCTATGCCCCACCTGCTCCTTGGGCAAGCACTTTCCAAGGAGCACTTCCCAAGCGCTATCCTTGGGATAGTGCTCTGCCCAAGGGAGGCAGTGCAGACCTTCCCCCCTTCCTTCAATGCATGCGATGAAAATGGAGGGCAGTTGGGAGAAAAGCAAGTGAAATTACTTGCTAACTTTGCTTTATAACAAAACTTTATTGCTTCCCCTCATGTGAGCACCCAACTTGGTGAGGAGATGGGGATGTGACATGGTGGAAGGGTGATGTCACCCCCCCATGATGAAGATCTTGACTTGCTTAAACAACTTCTTCATAATACCATTTTTTTAATGCATTTTCAAATGTGACGCCCAAGGGAAAGATGGGAAGGAATTTAAGACAAAAGGTTTATTAGGTAACAATATAGATATTTAAAACATTTTTAAAATGTTAAAAGTCTATTTTGGAATTTTTACACCTATTTAAAAATTGATTAAATTATATTTATATTTTTCAAACAAAATATAAAAGGAATCTTTAAAAGATTCTCTGTTGCCCAAAACCATTTAATTGTTTCTCCCGTACAAAAGACAGAGAGTTTTTACTCTCTTGAAACACATTTTTTTTTAACAAAAATTTTCTAAGGTTTACAAGGCAATGCATTTTTTTTTCGAGTAATTTTTTTTTAGGTCTATATTTTTGAATAGATTTAAAACATTGATACAATGGTTTGTGTCACATTAACAACATATTTTTTTGATCTCCTATACAACAGGAATTGAAATATATCAACCCTAGCCATTATTTTCTTTCCTTAACATAATTTTCATTTTGAACATATAAGGAAACTAGAAAACTTTGCTTAATTAATCCATCATCATAACATCTTATTTCTGATGTGCAACCATCTAACTAAAAATTACGATTAAATCACATGATAAACAATTATACTCAATCACCAATTTTATTAGCAAACGTGATTCAAAGGCTTAGCCAGGAAAGAACCAAGAAGAAAAATTAGCTTCATTGCCATTACAACAAAGTTTGAAATAAAAATTACATAGGATTTCAATCCTAAATTACAACAATTTAATTGAATTTCCTTCATGACCCTCATCAAGGGTTCCATACCAAATTCTGCAACATATTTCTACAAACCGTTTAGGAAACAGAATCTAATTTGGTGACAACAAGCATGACCAAGAAACAAATCAAACATGCATATTCATACAAGGTTTTCAACAATACGATTCACAATGAATCAACACTAGGGAAAGGTGGATTTTTTCAACAGGAGATGTCAGGCACAACACCAAACTAGGTGCCCAATCAGGGCTATAAATCAAGAACTACCATTCTTCCATTCTTACATGCCAAAACTCATACGTGGTTTGTGCTGATAGGTAGGGGCCCATAACACCCTACCCTCTCTCCCTCTTCTCATCCTGAGAAGAGACTCTACACTATTGGAGTCCAACTAAAAAGACCTTTCCCAAAATTGGTCACTTCTACCCTATCCAAGGGTGAGTAATACCAAAACACCCATGCAAGAAAATCTCGAAATTCAAACATAAACAAGAAAAGAAAACATTAAAAAAAAATGGTTTTCAAATCTTCCCAACATACCCACAATCATACAAGCATTCAAACATCAACAATGTATCATAACCATGAGACAAACATGAAAATCTAAACAAGAGAGATGAGAATTCCTACCTGCACAAAGGGGTAATGGCAAATGAACAAGTTTGAGTAGAGCTTTTCCCTTCCTTGCTTCAATCTTCCAAGACTCCTCTCTAAATGAAGAGATTGGGTAACAACCTCAATTACTCCAAGAAGGGCCTCTAAATAAGCCTCAAACTCACCAACCAAAATGAGCAATAACTTCTCCCACCCACCTACAAATCTAGAAGCTCCTAACTCAACCCACACTATGGTTAATCACTAAGTGGAGGTGAGGTAAGGCAACTCATGGTAACCACTTGCAATTTTCGCACAAAGGTAAAATGAGACTTTTTGAGTGATCTCAGAAGTCAACAAAAGGGGCTTAAGGGTTGGAAAAGACCCCCAACCCATATCCACACCCCTTGGGTATAATTATTTCATGCTTTGAAGTCTAAGGAAAAGGTTTAGAACCAAAAAAAAGCTAGGAAATAATTAGGACCAACTAACAACTCTAAAAAGGAGATTAAGCACTAATTCGGATTAAGGATGAATAAACTTGATTAAGAACCAAATTAGAAAAAGACAATAACCTAATTTGACTTAGGTCCAAAGGTTACACAGTTAACCCTAATAAGCACGTTGAAGAACATAATCAAATTCATGAGTTCCAAGTGACACTATAAGAACACAGTTACAAACATTAACATTTAATGATCACAGAAAGATACATACATACATCTCACAATTAAAATACTTGAATTACGAACAACAAGGTTTCCAAAATTAGCACATAGGGATCAGTTATGTTCCTCCATCAATTTTCTCAGCTAAAATATCTGCACACTCATTGCACACATCAGAAGTCTTGTAAAATCACATGTACATAAATATATATATGTATCAAAAATTCACATAAACTGGAACATACATCAATTAGGGTTTCTTTCATCCTACTTATATCCTTAATCGTAAAAATTCCAAAATCAAGATGTTAATCCTGCATTTACTTGTTTCATCAACATACATATACATAAAACCTTAAATGACGAACATCAAATATCTGGAAGTAACATCACACATCATGAAATAATATAATATGTTCTAAGCATCAAATAATGTCTCAACATCTCGAGTCATGAGTATCAAAATAATAGTGTAGCTATGAAGGGTCGGGGTGAGGCCTCACATTTTTCAAAAAGACTAAAGTCACTAAACATAATTATTAATAATATTAACTGAGTCTTGGCACTTAATTGAGCTTTGCAATGATCAGAAACGTGTCATGATTCCAGATGAATCTAGGCATATGGGAAAATATTTTCCAAATCATTCCAAAATTCATCTCGAATCATCAATCTTTCTTTTACTCAATGGTCGATATTTTAGGTAGAATCTTTGAGTACGCGTGTCGTGATTTCAGGTTTACATATATATATATATATATAATTTATAATAATTATTATAATGGCTATAATATAATATAAATAAAGGATTTTCCTTTCTATTATAGAAGTGATTTTATTTTCTATCATAAACTTTATATTGTGAAGATGATACGAAAAATTCAATGAAGATATATTAAGTTTTATAAAATAAAATTGATGCAAAATATGAAACAAGTGCCACATAGTGGCTTAGTACTTTCCTTTAGTTTTTATATAAATCTAATTTAAATTTAATAAATTTATTATAATAGATAAAATATTTTAATTAATAAAAATGTTATATAATTATGTTTTTCTATAATGATGTTAATCTAAATTTAAACTTATTCATAAATATAATCTCATTGATATATATGTTCCATTGCATATATATTATATGGTTATTATTATATTATATTGTATTGTATTATATTATAAATAATTATATTATATGTTCTATTATATAATAAAATTTTATAATATAAAAATAATAATAGTAAATCTTAAATGATTATATAATATAAGTAATATTTTTTTTAATTGAATGAAAAAAAACATATTATAATTTATAAAAAATACATTATTAAAATATAAAATATAAACCAATGCATTTACATAAAAAAAATAAAAATATTAATGTTAATGAATCATATTGAAAATGAAATATTTAGTTCTTATATCTAGCAAATATAAGAGCTAAATGAGATCTATGAAATCCAGTTAATATAAGAGCTAAATGCATTCATCCAATCGTAACTTAGGAAAATATTTTATAAAAGTTTTAAACTTTTTGCATCTATGCTATGTAATATATTAGTTTGATAAAAAAATTACAATGATTTATTCTTACACATAAAAACATGAAACAAATTTAATCACTGGTTAAAGTCTAAAATCCAAAATATATCACAATAGTACTTAGCCCTAAGTCTACCAACAAGTACTAATAATAAATTATAATGACAATAGTTTAATTCAAATAAAGTAATTTAAATTTAAAAATATAATTATAAATGCTATATTTTTATTCATATTTATTATTTAGTTTCAAAATTAAAATGTAATATAGTTTAATTATCTATAAATTATTAAAATATATTGATAATTGTGATATTTGTTTATAAACATAATTATTAATAATGTTAACTGAGTCCTAAAACTTAATTGAGCTTTGCAATGACCGAACACATGTCACAATTCTAGATGATTCTAGGCACATTAGAAAGTATTTCCCAAAATGGTCCGAAATTCATCTCAGGCCGTTGATCTTTCTTTTAGCTAGCGGTTAGGATTTTGCATAGAATCATCGAGTACACATGTCCTAATTTGAGGTAGAAATAGAATTTAACTTCAATCATTTAAAATTTCACCAGAAATAGAGCCGCAGTCAATGAAAAGAATTTAAATAGCATATTAATTAATATAGAGAAAAATATTGAAACAAATATTGTTAAAGAAATTTTTATTAATTATTATTATTATATTTTTAAGTTTACCATGTCAAAATCATAATGGTAATTAAATTATTTACACACACACACAAATATATCAAATATTATATATATATATATATATGTATATATATATATATATATATGTATATATATATATATATATATTATATATATATATATAATATATATATATATATATATATATATATATATTATAATTATTATTATAAAGCCGAGAGGCTTTCTATAGTGGAAGCATTCATCAATGTAAACATTTAGACATTTAAAAAAAAATTGACATTCGTTTGATGGGTTGGTAAATTAGAATATAAATTACAATAAAATGAAAGTGACCCATCAACAAATTATTAAATTGTGCAGTGACCTTTGGGGGTTTCATTGTATTCATTATCTCCTCTTACGCATTATCTTTTGTGATGCGTTATGACTTTTCATAACGGTAATAAAAATATTCACCACATCTTTTTTCATTTCTAAGACAATTTCTTGTTCTCTAATATATATTATATGGACAAGTAGCTACTGTTAAGAAGAAAAGGAAAATTTGTTATGTCTGCTTCAGCATCGTGACAAGTTTGTTGGAGAGGAAGAATGAAGCGACTGTAGGTGAATTGGAGGCAAGTGAGGAGATTCATTTGGCTGATGAAAGAGGAGGTGGACATGTAGGGATCTTTGTACATTGGCTCTATGGTGGTGGAAATCTACTATGGTATATGTCTCTTTGTTTCAGCTTTGAATGGATCTGAGCTTTTTGAATTGAAATACTGTGTCTGTACATAGCACCAAGCTTTTCAATAGATTTTGGTACTTCCAATTAACTTAATTTGAATTAATGTTACTTTCAAAATTATTTGACTATAAATATATACAATCCATACTCTACATAGGGTGTAACTTTTTTTATCAATTAAATTGCAAGTTATACATCTTAAAAACTAAAACTGGATATGGATGAATAGATGTTTTGACCTTTTCACATAGAAAAAGATAAAAATATTCGCATGCACTCAAATCCACTATTGACAAAAAGAAGAATGCATTATTTAGGGCTCAAGGAAATGGAAGTGATTAAAAAAGGAAATAGAGCCATGGAAATTGTAGTGTAACTGAAAGTATAATTATAGAAGAAGTTAAAGTCAGGCGACAAGAAAATGTAGTTTATGTATTTATAAGTAGTAATTAATAATATGTTTTTTTATATCTATTTGAATTATCAATTTTATGAACTATATAGAATTTAAAGATCTCATTTTTCTAATTAAGAATAAAATATTTCTATATTGACAAAATGCATTTTTATTTAGAAGTTTCTATTTTTTAACACTTTTCTAATGAGAAATATTTATGTAAACTATATTAAAAGTTGAAATATTTTGAAGACACAAAGTAAATATATAGAAACTTCCCACTTTTTAATGTTTAGAAATAGTGAGAAATCTATAGAATATTTTTAAAAGTATATAGAAAACTAAGAAGTTTCTATATTTCTCAATTGGATGATGTAGTTTAGTTACAAATACTTAAATAAAGTAAGATTATGAGATTTTTTTCATATTTATAACTCCTAATGAATTCTTAGTTTTTAAAATTTTATTTTAATAAAAATTATAATTTTTTCCCATTATTAATAATCTTTTATAATTTCCTTGAATGTAAATCAATATGTTTAGAACATAAATGGAAATATATATATATATATATATATATATATATATATATATATATATATATATATATATATATATATATAGATTTTAGAGAGGAAGAGTTCCTTAGTAATAATTAGCATGTCATGATATTAGTACAGTGAAATATTTTGATTATTAATGTTTTTATTATTTAGACAATTATTTGAAATGACAATGAGTCTTAGGATATGAAATACAAAATTAATTTGTAAGAATTAATACCCTAGATTATATAATTATATACATAATATAGGCTTTCTCATAATTGTCACAATTACCTATTCTTATAACAAGTTATTCAAAACACGAGATACATGCATGCCTTTCAAAGATTATATATTCTTAATATGATGGTATAACTAACATGGCACTAACAACTACTTGTTTACTAGCCATTTAAGAATATCAAAATAAATATACATTTTAAAACCAAATGCTAAAACCTAACCCTTACCCTAATCCTAAATAATGTATGTACATCCTAAATGATAAACTATAAATCCTACTTGAAACCATAATCCTAAATGGTAAGACCTAATAGAAAATTATGTAACATAACATAAATAATAAAACCTAACCTTAATAGTAATAATAAATGTTAAACCTTAATTTCAAACTTCAAATTTAAATGATAACAGAGAGAGAGAGAGAGAGAGAGAGAGAGAGAGAGAGAGAGAGAGAGAGAGAGAGAGAGAGAGAGAGAGAGAGAGAGAGAGAGAGAGAGATGTACACATACATGTAAATATGTGATATATAAAATATACATATGTATAGTGTATATTTAGTTTACATAGGTATGTCTTCACATACATTTAATTTAATTTAATTTTAACCTTTAAGAAAATTCTAATATAACATTAAACCTAACTTTAAATTAAACTAAATTAAGCTATAATCCTAACATTGCATCAATAATTTCTAACCCTAAGTCTCCTAAAAACATCAAGCCAAATTGAGCCCTTATGATAAACTAATTCTATACCTAACCATCTTATCATTTATCACAAATTGTAACACCCCGCTCGGGAACCCAAGAGAAATAAACCTAATATGTTACAATGTTTACTAAACTATTTTTTTTTTAAGGTTTAAACAACATCAAGATAACATTAATGCAGAAGCAATAAGAACATACATATCAAATATACATTTGCAATTATAGATATAGTTTCAATTCCTCAAGGATTCCTTTACGTTGAGTCACATTTAATAATTTTAAATTAATTAGTTTAAGTTCCAAGTACAATGTCTCAAGATCATAAAGAAATAACAAATACATAATTGCATAAGCAAATGCATAAGTATAAACAATACAATGAAAGTACATCCAATCAATAACATCCACTGCACATGTCGCAGGGTATGTGAGAAAAGATACAATACATCATAATACATGATAACATATATACATCATCTAAAAAAAAGTCTCTGAGATAAGAAATAAGAATGATAAAGGTACATCTTCTGCAATGAACATCCAATAGCTGGCAATGTGAAGGGGAACCCAAATGGTAAGAAGACACTACCTCCCGACCACGTGGTTACCTAGTCAGGCTTCCACTCCCACCATGCAGGGAAGATAATGAATGATCCACATACGGCTATCAAATATAAAACATTCTTAGGCAAGGTACCCCTAATAGACAAAACAACCTCAAAGGTAACACATGCTACTCAAGAAGATAAAATAATCCAAAAGTAAGACCACTCAATCCAATATCGACACCACAAAACCAAACAACATTCACAAACCAAGTATAAACCAAATACCAAGATCATAAGATAAATTCAACGAAAGATAATCACCTCAAGTCAAAAACCACACATCAAAAGTACAACATCATGAATCATCAATCCTCATCAATGAAAATAAATATCCATTATAAACACATCCAACAATAAGTACACCACCAGAGGCACACAAAATCCACAAAGATCTACAGAGGAGACTCAGGCTACATACTAGGGAGTGTCATCACATGACTGCTTGAGTTACCCTAGACTGATCTCTTAATAGAACCTGAACCCTCAAGCGTTGAGTTACCCTTGACTGGTTACTCTAAACCCCGGACCCTCAATGTCACACATGTGGAAACTAGAAAGCCCTCTCAAGAAGACGAGGCACTCATCCCATTCTCATCCTTAGTCTATACAAGCACTCAAGGCATGGTTGGGTCAAATATCTCTAACTTATCTTTTTAGTGTGTTTCCCCCCAAACAATTTTAATTACTAGATTATCACTTATTACATAACTTGCATTAGGTTACCCTGGTACTGACCACTTTGGGTCTCGGACCCCTATTGCAAGCCACTCCCAAGTCACGTACCTAGACAACCTCTCCTAAGCACATAAAAACACAGTTGTGTCCCATACCACAACACCCATAATGATCAAACTCGGTTCCTTAACAGGAAACCTGAAATAAGATGGATCTCCCATCCAAGTACACATAAAAGTTCCACAAGGTATAATCCCAATTTGAATCACAAAGCACATCATGACATCCAACCACAAAATAGTATCAAAGAAATTCCATAAAACCTCTGGTGTATGTCCTGAACTGGTCAACACCTAATCGACTCCAAAATCCAAAAGCATAAATAGCACAAGCAACATCACAGTTTCATAGTTTGGTTTGTTTGGAGAATACTCCATAGAGTCAAAGATAAAGTTTTGGTTGCATTTCAAAGAATGTTTTAAGTAGATGAATTCTCAATTCACTCCACAAGTCAACTCTTTTATTAATTTGGATAAATATAAAAATTACCTCCATTTATTTTTATGTCAATCTCACCAACATACCCTAAGGATAATTAATTAAAATAATAATGAATTGTTCTTCCATAAAAATTTCAATTTTATTAAGCCAATATCATTATTTTTGAAATTAGACCTAATTTCCAAGTACTTTCGTATATTAATTAATCTTAATTAAATTGCATTTAATTAAACTAATTAATAAAATAATCTTACTCTTCTATTGATTATATATTAAAATAATAAATATTAATATATATATTAAATAATGAAATTAATATTAAAGTTCATATATAAAAATTGTTAAATAATAAATAAATTTATTATTAAAAAAAAAACTTATTAATAGTAATAAACTATTTATAAAATACACTTATAAAAATTATTATATATATAAAAAAAAACTGCAAATAAAATATAAACCATGCGTGATTAAAGGCCCGCCGGCCTGGTACCTATGACAGCAGGGTACCCTATTGCACGTAGCAGTAGTACAACTGCTGCCTACGGCAGTAGAGGTACCGGCTGCCGCAGCTATTAATGCCACCGACGGGTACCACAGGGCCCAAAATAATATATATTTTAAAAAATTTTTGTTTTATAAAAACTTCTTCACAGTTGGGGTAAAATACATATATTTTTTTTAATATAAAAATTTCCTTTTTATAATATAAATCGCCCTTTTTTTTTATTTTTTATTTTACTTTTAATTTTAATTTTTTTCTTTTTAACTAAGTCAAATTTCAATAATTTTGTTTATTAGAAGAACAACCCTTCTAATAAATTTAGATAAATTATTATATATGAAAATTTTAAGAATTGTATTATAATTCTATATTCTTTATTTTATAATATTTTTCTCAACGAACTTCATAACAATATTATTTTAATATATACATATTTTAATAACATTTACGATATTAATCTGATAGGAAAAATAAATTGAACCCTTCAAATTTTCAATCCTAAGATTTTCATTTCCAAAAACAAACCCTTTCCAAATTTAAATTTCTTAATTCCATTTTAATTCAAAACCCAAATTTCAATTTAATACTAAATTTCTTTCAGAAGTAAAACAAAGTTTTCCAAATAGTTGTTTCAATCTAGAATTCATAGGTGAAATTGAATAGCAAAAGATTTAGAACAAAGGGTGGCAAGATTCATAAAATTTGAGACACAATTTTCAACAAGCACGAAGAAGACAAAGATCCAAAAGTATTTTTACAATGGTTCACTAACCCTACCTTGATTTGATGCTAACAATCTGGTGAAACCCTTGCTAATCTAAACCCTTCAAAACATCCAAAGATTTCTTTGTTCCTCTTCCAAAAGTGTGTTCCCTAAAACCTGTGTGCAATAATGACCCGAAACCCTCTAATATAGAATCTAATTACCTTTTAGGGTTTCTGTCCCCACAATTCTAAAATTATAATTATTTAATTTAATTAATTCTTTCATGCACAATTAATTTTCTTTTTAATTAAGATATTATTTATTATTCCTTGCATGCACGTTAAGTGAATTATTAAATTACTTTATTTAATTTTCCACTTGACTTTGCTTTAAAGTTAATTTATAACTTTAAACTCATGTGCACTTTATTAAAATATCTTGATCAAGTGCACATATTTTATCTTTTAATTAATTTCTATATTTTAAACTCATTCATGTGAACTTAAATCTTTTCCATAAATTAATATCTTTTAACTTCTTAATTTATTTATTTTTTTGAATGTCTAATTTGATAAATATTTATTAACTTATATAACAATAATATTATTTATTTAAAAATAAACTCTAAATATATTATTATTAAATTAAATAAATATTATCACATTCTAAATTTATTCTTAAAAATTTTACCTTCAAATTCAATTCTTTATATTTAATTAATTTCTCAATTAATTAAATAATAAAATTTCATAATAATTTCCATTAAATTAAGTTATTAATTTAATCTTTTAATTAGACTTAATTAACAGAAAATTCATCAAAGACTCACAAAACAACATATGCACAAAATACTCACGGGTATAAAAAGGGTAGACAGTCTGTTATGAGTCCTCCGTGCAGGACAAGTATTTTAGGCTATGGCTAGGATTGGACCTTATCATTATCTTCCCATTCTCACCATTTGAGTATATGTAATAGGGCACGCTCATCCTAGCAATACAGGGAAGTCGATGCCTGGTACCTGCATCTTGCATAAAAGATGAGCATGTACATGTATATAATATATCTAAACTAAATAGACAATGGTGGGGAGTGGTTCATCGTGTAGATCCCAACTAGCAGGTGACTATGACTCCCTCCCTTAGCCACATCAAACACTTCAGATAGAAAGATAAAATAAACACGCACACCATACACATGCAAGTATGGGGTAAGTATCGTAAAAATCACAAGTCTAACATCAAATTCATACATATAATAATGCATCTCTATCAATACAACATAATCATCATTAAAGACATCATGTTAACATTTTTATGAAAGAAACCACATTTACTAACTAGGAATCATCAAAACATCATTAACGTCATGTGAAATGAAATCAACTAAACAATTATAACCGATATATTTGTAGTTCAAGATATGAAATAATATCATAATATTGTATATCCAGTATCTCTAAAACTAATCAATGCATAATATCAACCTAAGGAATTTGACAATGATAACAAAAATGCGAACTAGGGGCAGGCACTACACAAATCCAATAATGATTCCTAAAAATACACCTTCCTAACCCCAATCCTCCTAAATTTAAATTAACACTACATACCAAGTTGAACTCTAGCCTAAGGGACATATGTGTATGTATGTGTTTCTGAGAGAGAGAGAGAGAGAGAGAGAGAGAGAGAGAGAGAGAGAGAGAGAGAGAGAGGGAGGGGGGGGGGGGGTGGGGGAAGGAGATATGTTGAGAGTAGTGAGGGGAGAGAGTCCATAAGCCATTAATAAGGAGTAGATAGATATGTGTGTGTGTGTGTGTGTGTGTGTGTGTGTGTGTGTGTGTGAGAGAGAGAGAGAGAGAGAGAGAGAGAGAGAGAGAGAGAGAGAGGTGGTAATTATGGAGAAGATATGGTGCGAGGGTGAGAGAAAATAATAGGAAGAGACATGAGATAGATCACAAGAAACAAATAAGTAGTTCTTAAGATAAATAGGTATGATAATGATTCAATGATAGAGAGAGAAGAGAGGTGATATAGTGGGCTTTCCATTGTACCAAAAGATTGATGTATCAATGCTTGATACAGCCACTCAACTTATAGTACATAGGAGGCAGTTAAGCCCTTGTCACAAATCCCAATTGGAGCTTTGGACATTTTTCCAACATGTGGAACTTGTAAGAGAGAATGGGAGAAAGGGTAGAGGGTGACCAACATGTGGTAGAAATAAATGACAAATAGGATCCAAGAGATGGTGAGAGGTCACAATAACTCTTATGCTAGGTTAATACTAGCTTATATATATATATATATATATATATATATATATATATAAAATAAGCTGAGAGATATCCTTCTGAGGCACCTATTGCACTGAGTGAGATTATGAAAATAGGTGCCTCGAGAAGGATATCTCTCTTCTTATTATATATATATATATATATATATATATATATATATATATATATATATATATATATATATATATATATATATATATATATATATATAAGTGTAAGTCTCACATTGATATTCAACATTAATGCTCTGACTATATAAGTTACATAATTTTATAAAACGAACCCTAACTCTAACCTTAATAGCTTACTCAACATAGAACACTATTCTGAACACACATTCCTTTGACCCTAGCCCTAAATATTTTCCTGACCCTGAATTAATGAAAATTTACCATGATTAAACTAGGTAATAATGGTCCCCTAAACTCAATCTAAGTAATACAAAACCAAGTAACCCTAAAATTAACCCTAGAACCTTAATATAAACCATATTCACGATGTTACATTAACCTTGAATGCCAACCCTAATTAAATTAATTTATGTGTGCTATGAGGCATGTGCAGTTCAAGAAAAATATGTAGTACTACTAATTTTATAACTCTAAACCTAGCTATAATCCTACGTAATGTTTTAACTTTAACCCTAACACTAAAATTAATTTGAAACATAACACTAACTCTAACTCTAACCATAGTCATACTTATTTCCCTAGTAACATTAGCCATGATCGTGACTTGATATACCTATTAAATTATATGGTGAATCTCTAGTTCTATACTTAACCTAGAGTTATGTGCATCATGTAGTCCACCCATGTGATCTAGACTCTATATAGACAAGTAATTTTGAAACAATTTTATGAAGTTATCACAAGTATGTACATGTTTGTTTCATGTTTACAAACTTCTATGTACATAGACATCTACATATATTTGTTTCATGTTTATGTCATGCCCAAAATATAAAAGGTAAAAACACATGCAACAAATTTTTTTTTGAATTAATTAAGATACTAAGGTTGAAAAAGGTTTAGATGTTGGACTATAATGGAATTAATTTTCAGAGGGGTTTAAGGTTCTGATAACCATAGGTACAATGAAACTAGGTGCAAGATCACCATTGATAATTAACAGGGTTACAACTCAATTTGATCATTACGTCAAAGAGATTATTTGAGTGAACTAAAAGTCTCTTAGTAATCCATTAATAAAATTGAGTGACTAATCCATGTAATAAAGCCATACTCTATCAATTTTTTATAATGATACAATTTAATTACGAATAATAGACCACTAACCCTAAAGATGATCTAATTGGCTTGACCCTTTCATTAACTTGATAACTTGAATGATATTACCAATTAATTCACTTAATGTTAAGAAGATTTGAAACTCTAGAAGATTGATTAAATTTAACTATTTCACGCATGCTAACTACGTTTAAAACTTGTATCCAAAATTTGATCTAACTTATTAACTTATCATTTACAATTGAAATTGATGTCAAGAATAATTTCAATAATCTATAATTTAATCTGAACTTCATTTGAAACTATCATAAATTTAAATCCACCTTAATAAAGCCCATATTAAAATTAATCTAACAATGCTCACGATAGTATAAAACTAATTAATAAAACATTAAAATTATTATAATTAAAGAATACTAGTTTCAAGTTAAAATTTTCAAATTAAAACTAATTTTAATATTCTAATATCTAAATCACTATTTAATATTAACATCATTACTTAACATAAATATAATACATTACCTCCTAATACCATCAAGATTACAAATCCAGTTGATAGATAAATGCCATTATTAATTTAAAATTAAATATAAATATAAATTCTAATTAAGATTTATTTAACCTTCCTAAACCTACATTCTAACTATAACTTTACTTCTTACACTAACAATTAACAAAAAAACAAACATAATATAATACTACCTTGTGCTTTCTAACTAACACTACAAATTACACTAAAAAAAAAAATGTATTAATAAACAACCTACATTATATAACTAGATATACATTATATAACTAGATATACATTAACCCGCACCACCCCCCTATACCTAGGACCTACCCCACTATACCCAACATAGGGCATGCCAATGTGCTGCCCAAGGCCTGTGCATGGCAGGCCCATCCCCTATCCTTGCATGGGGGACATGTCACATAGGACCTGCGATTGGAGAAAGGCAGGGGAGTATGTTCTATATTTCCCCTTTTTTTTTTTAAACAAAACTTTATTTCCCTTCCTAAGCAATACAAGGTCAACGCATGAAGTGGGGGGGGGGGGGGGGGGGGGGGGGGGGAATATGGAGGGTGCATTGGGTAGTTTATTTTTAATGTTTAAAACACCTTTCTTGCCCTCCCCACATTCGATTTGACATTTGTACTTGGTGGGGGATTTAATTTAGAGGTTAAGTTTGAGGTTTTTTTTACTATTAAAATAAATGGAAATGATGACCTAAGAAAGTACCCTGCCCCTTAGCCATTAGGAGTTAAATGCAAAAGTTTTGTAGTTGAGATATGTCAACAAGAAGCCCAATAGAATATTTTAATTTCAAAAGTTATATATATATATATATAAGATTTAATATTGGTTTTTAATTGCAATCCAAAAGGATAATACAAAGAATATTCTCTATGACTTGAGAGAATTAAAAATTTTCCCATACATTTTCCAGAGAGGTTTTTAACTCCTGGAGATACACATTTTTCTTTAGAAGCCAATTTTGTCTAAGTATTGACATGATTTGTTTCTTGCCACACACACGCACACGCACACACGCGCACACGCACATGCACACGCACGCACACACACGCACACACACGCACACACACACACACACACACACACACACACACACACACACACACATTTGTTATATACTAAGAGTGACTTCTAACCAAATGACTGCATTGATTCCTTCAACAAACATACCAATACAAGGGAGTGCATAAAGTTATATTTTGTCTTTCTCTCCTATTAATTGTATTTTATAAATCATCACATAGCAAGGTATATGTTCCTTTATAATCAGAATTCATGGTGATGCATAATTCTTAATCAAATTTTGATTATGTCAATTATGAATTTTAACAAGAAGAGAGATAACTTTGTGATCACAATGTAGGATTTTTATTTCCTCTTAATACTTAAACATCAAATTGGGAACTTCAACATATCAAATTGCTTTTCATTAACATAATTGAAAACTTGAAAATTCATAATTCAAGACATTATCTATCATTCTATTTTCTCACATACATATGCAAAATTTGAAATCACATGAGAGCAATACAAGGAGGTTTTCATAGTCTTTTTTCTTTCTTTCTCTATTATTCATCCTAGTTCAAGGCTCCATCGGGAAAGAACCAATAAGAAAACCTGGCATCTTTGCCAATACGTCAAAGTTTATAATACAATTTTACAAATATTACAATTCAATTGAATTCTCTTCAAGGGCTTTCACAAGAGATCTTTACCAAAGTCTTCAATGCATCAAGGAAACCATGGGGGAGACAAGAACCAACATGGAGGTAAAACAACACAATAAGATGAACAATTCAAGCAATGCATTCCCAACCTGATTTTGCACAATAGGTTCAACAATGAACCAAAATAGGAGGGGAGGTGGAATTTCTCAATAGGAGATGTCAATCACCATACCATAAGATAGCCTTTTCGGGGCTAAAATTCAAGAACTTTCATTCTTCTACAATTGCCCTTTCAAGGCCAATATAACAAGGGTGTTCATTCCTTATCTTCTTCAAGAATTCAATCTTTCATACAAGGTATGGGATGACAAGTAAGGGCCCATACACCTTGCCCTCTTTCCCTCCTCTCACCATGAGAGGAGACTCTACACTATTGAGGTCCAACTAAGGCCCTTCCCCATACATGGCCACTTCTTCCCTATCCAAGGGTGAGTGATGCCAAAAAAATCCCCATGAAATCCTCTCAAAACAAAAAAATTCAAAGCAAGCATGAGAATAACATCAAAAGAAAAACAAGTTAAGATTCCTCCAAATCAAACCCAACTCACAAGCAAGCCATACAAAAACAACACAATGCCTTATACATGTTTCAAGAAAGATTCAAGTATGACAAATGAAGAAAACAATTCAAAGAAGTGAAGAACTCCTACCTTCAACAAAAGAGTTATGGAAAAATGGTGGTTTGAGAAGAGCTTTTCCTTTTCTTCCTTCAATCTTCCAACTTTCTCCAAAACTAGAGATTGGGTGACAAAACCAAAACTACTCCAAAAATGCCTCTAAGTATGATCCTTAACTCAACTAGACTTCAAGTAACCTCAAGATAGAGTTTTGGGTCACCAACTCAAGTAAAGAGATAATCTATTTTCGAAATCAACCAAAAATAGGGTTTTTGAGTGACCCTAAAAGTCAACCAAGGAGGCTAAAGGGGTGGAAAGTAATCCCCACCCATACACTTACCCCTAGGGTGCTTAAATTTAATATTTTTAGGCCTTAAAGACTTAATAGAACCCAACAAAAGCTAGGAGAATTTTAAGACCAATTACAACCTTAAAGAATTACAATACAAAGATAGCACAAAATTAACAAGTGGTTTAGTTCCATCTTTCCATTGATTTTTTTCTGCTAAATTTCCTGCACACTCATTGCACACATCAGTAGGTAAAGAAATCACATGCATTATGTAAATTACATATAAGAAAAATCATATAAATTAAAGCATCTATTTTCTAATAATCAATTATTTATCTAATTCTACTCATATTTCTAACCATTAGAATTGCATAATTCAAGTATTAGTTTTGCATTTATTTCATCATTATACATGTTCATAAAATATTAAATGACAAAGTCAAATAACTGAAGTAAAGCATCACACATCATAAAATAGCATAATAATGTTTAGTTCATCAAATAATGTTCTGACGTATCGAGCCATGAGAATCAAAATAATAATTTATCATCGATGCTAGGATGGGTTAGGGTGAGGCCTCACAGTTTAAACATGTATTATTTTTAATTTCATGTGTTTATGAAATTCTAGTTTCTTAAATATCACCAAGTAAAATAAAATTCAAGTTCATTAAATGTCATATTTTAATTTAGGATTTAAAAATTCACACATGTAGTACTGTACACATATATGTTATGTTCATTTCATGTTTACATGTGCATATTATATACATTTAATTCCATGTTTATAAAGTTCTAATTTCTTCAATGCCATACTAGTACTTGATAAATTTCAAGTTTATTAAAAATGTCAAATTTAAGTTTAAATTTTAGGTTTACACATTATATGTACATGCACACATACTACATACATTGACCTTCACATGGTAGATCAACATCCTCATATCCCCCTAAAGCAGTAGTCTCCTATCCCCCTAAGCAGTAGCCTCCTACCCCCCTGAGCAATAGTAGCCTCCTAATTCCCCCAAGCAGTAGCCTGTCCCCCCTGGCTCCCCTTCCTAGCAGTGATCTATTCCCACAAATCAATAGCCTATCCCTCCTGACATGCTCTATGATTGTACTAACCAAGAGATTTATAGAATTCATGAATCCTTAGCTAGTGGCACATTCTCTAGTGTGTATAGTGGTACATGTTAGAGCATCTTATAGAGTCTCTCATGTATTAGAGATGAGATTCATGGTGCTTTTCCATATTCTACACATACTATACAAATTGTCCTTGATAGTAAGAGATGAGAGGTCTCTTTAGGGCTCTCACTGCTGCAAGTACACGGCTTAGTGCTAAAGAGACATTGAAGAGGTAATGTTTCTCTCATTATCTTCCACTAAAGTATGTGAAGGGGTAGTCTCCCCTTAAGTTTATAGATCCATAGATGGCTTCACTTATATACCCACGCTTTCTTGCTGCTCATGGTCATTATCCAAATAATGACCAAATTCTACTCTATTTTGCATGATAGCTTTATGATGACATTCTCTTAGGTAGGGTGATGAACTACATTGATTTACCATTGCATTTAGGAAAGGGGCATGGTATAATAGTTGATAGGTAGTTGGGTCATCCACCACTGACACATAAGTTGATTTTTGGAGAGAGGGTACCTAATATTTCCCTTATATTAGGTCTATCAATTGATGAGGCAATTCATAGCACATAGTTGTGGGGGGTGATTAAAGGAGTCGGAGACATTGTCATAGCTATTAGATCTATTTCCAATGATGAGGTTTGTCAGTATTTGATGTCACATCAATGTTCTAGATCATTGCTTGGTGCTTCATCTTCAGGAGAGTTGTACAATGTAGCAGGTGTCCCTTCACTAACTAGTTTAGAGGGTCTTACTAGAGTTTTGGCATGAGATACTATGAGTAGTCTTGCTGAGGACCTATTATATTCATATAGATTCATATCAAAGCATCTTGGCATACTCATATCAGATGTTCGACATTGTGTTCATGGTGGTATTGGGAAACATCCTCAGCCACATTCCTCTCATCAATCAGGTAGTGGTCATGGAGGTAGTACACATCATGATTCACCTACTAACAACTATTTTGTTGCAAAGGGACATATACATAGTAGTAAAGACCCTTCATCTAATGCAAGGAATGGTCTACATTCACATGTGGGCCTTGATGATGTTGACTTTAGCTTGTTAACCATAGGATGGATGGAATTTTTGACATGTTATGATTCTACTTCTATTCCATCTCATCTAGTCGGTCCACTTGGATCATCATTATTAGGATATGTGCTAGCCACCAATCATGCTAGCGTAGATGTAGCGATGGAACTAGATGAGTCTCAAAAAAATCTAGATATATTGGTAGACACAATCGATGCTAGGTAGTATAAGTATTATCAGATGCCACCATCTACACAAGTAAACCTATAGTTTTTTTAAAATTCATGTTAAATTTTCAAATTCGAACATTTGTTCAACTAATAATTTATGCAATTATACATATCATGCCTCTGTAATTAAATTTAAATGTTTTAATATGATTTGTTGTGTACATGTATATATGTATTGTTGGGGTACATTCCTCTTTTTATTCCATCTTTGATGCTAGATCATGTATGTCATCGAGACTCATTTGATGATGTCGGTAGTGGACAGGTGAGTTTTATTTTTTTTGAATTAGACACATATGAGTTTTAAATGTAATATATTAAATTGCATGCAATTTGTAAAGTTAAAAGAGGTTTAATTAAATATGACATTATGTACATTGATTTTAGTTTTTGTTTAATATATATAGGGGTTGACACATCCTAGTGAGCATCTTGATAGTTAGTCTTTAGACTGCACCGTGAGGAGATGTCATGATGATAGTCTTGTTCTTGACAATCTATAGTATTTTTATGTTATAGATAAATTGATCTAGACTTGCATCCAGATTATGTAGATGTTTTTGTTATTTGATCCAGACTTTCATCCAGATTATACATGTTTAATGATTGACATACATATATAATATGTTCTTATATTTTAGAATATGTTGGATTATGTTAGACTATGTTCTTTTACATTTTAGATTTTGTTGGATAATGTTCTATTATGTTGGATATTATGTTAGATTATGTTCTTTGACTTGTTAGATTATGTCAAGGATAATGTTCTATTATCTAGAAATTATGTTAGATTATGATAGATTATGTTGGATTATGGTAGATTACATGTTCTTTTACATGTTAGATTATGTTGCATTATGTTGGTTTATGAAATTGATGTGTACACATATGAAATTGGTTAGGGTTACAATTAGGTAATTAACTTTACATAATTCATAATTAGTTATATAATTCCTAATTCCTAATAATGCAAGTGATTTTTAAATATTTTGAAATTCCTCCCCTCAAGGCATATGTCTTAATTAATTGCATATAAGTTCCTAAATTCTATAATTAGTTAAAAATCGTAATTTAAACTTCACAAGTTAAATGAAAGAGTAAAATTAATATATCATTAGTTACAAGTCCTAATTTGATCCCCTTAAGACAAGTGTTCGAATTTCTTCCCCTTCAAAGACACATGTGCTAATTAGTTGCAACAAGTTCCTATATTCTATAATTAGTTACAAATCACAATTTAAACTTCACAAGTTAAATGAAAGAATAAAATTGATATATAATTAGTTACAAGTCCTAATTTCATCCCCTTAAGAAAAGTGTTCAAATTTCTCCCCCTTCAAAGGCACATGTCTTAATTAATTCCATACAAGTTCCTAGTTTCTATAATTAGTTACAAATCACAATTTTAACTTCACAAGTTAAATGAAAGAGTAAAAGTAATATATAATTAGTTACAAGTCCTAATTTCATCCCCTGAAGACAAAAGTCCTAATTTGATCCCCTTAAGACAAGTTTTTTCAATTTCTTCCCCTTCAAAGGCACATGTCCTAATTAGTTTCATACAAGTTCCTGATTTCTATAATTAGTTTAAAATCATAATTTAAACTTCAAAAGTTAAATGAAAGAGTAAAAGTAATATATAATTAGTTACAAGTCCTAATTTCATACCATTAAGACACAAGTCCTGATTTGATCCCCTTCAAACAAGTGTTCAAATTTCTTCCCGTTCAAAGGAACATGTCCTAATTAGTTGCATACAAGTTCCTAATTTCTATAATTAGGTACAAATCACAATTTAAACTTCACAAGCTAAATGAAAGAGTAAAAGTAATATATAATTAATTCAACCAAATTTTAAATTGAAAATGATCAAGTTCAACCAAATATCAAATTGCTGAACCAAATTTCAGATTTCAAATAGTTTAACCAAATTTCAAAATGTTCAAGTAGTTTCAAATTACAAGTTGTTTCTATCTCATATCAAGTGGACCAGCTCGTTGCTAGATAATGTAGACACCTAAATCTTTTAGAAAATAAAGTATTTTTATTTTTTGAAAAAGTCCCTGTTGACATCATCATTTATTAATTAATTAATTAATTATTTATTTAATTTATTTTTATGCCATTAAATCCCTTTATCTTAATTAAAAATATTTAATTAAGGAAACCCTCCCAAAAATATTTAAATCTTATTTAAACATTATTTCCTTATTTATTAATTATTTAATTAATAAATTAACCAAAAATCCCAAAATATATAATTTATTTATTTTTTGCCCAAAACTTGGCCAATTTCCTTAAGATCACTAACCTCTTCCAAAATCTTCTAATCCTTCTTTAATTTTGATTAAAGGCTAATCCCATCATTTCCTACCCCTAATCCCAACTCAAAATATTTAATTAAGATTAAATATTAATCCTCATGTTTATTAAAAATATTTTAATAAATATATCCTCAACCCAAACCCTTGAAATAAATAAAACTTTATTTATTTCCTAAAAACCTTATTTATCCTCATCCTAGGAAGTTCTAGACTCTTCTAGAAAGTCTTCATCCTCATCCAAAGCCTAGACTCTTCTAGAAGATGTCAATCCTTATCTTTGACCCTAATCCTAATCCCCCCCTAACCTTGTCACATTCCCTAAACATGGGTTAAGACTTGCTAACCCAAGCCAAAGCCAACAAATATCTCCTCCTTCACCCACCCTCATTAAATGCCATCCACTTGCCCATCTCTAACAAGCCTAATCTAATCTTAGCCCAAGCCTAATCTAAGTCTTAATCATTTGCACATTCCTAAGTCAAGCTTAAGACTTTCTTAATCCAACCCAAGTCAAAATATCTCAACTCTCTCACAAATATCCCAACCATAAAACTTTATGAAGCCCACAAAGTCATAAATGATTCTTACAAGCCCATTCATTTCTCTTACAAGCCATTAAGAGGGTCTTTATGAGATTTGAGCCTCCTTTGTTGACCCCTCAACCCCTCTTACTCTAACCAATGACCCTATGACATGTGTTACTCCCTAATTGGCTATAAAGAAGCACAATCCATGTGCTCTCCTCTTATTCAATCTAAACCTTCCATAAGTTTTTTCCCATCCTTGCATCCTAGCCCTTGATCCCTCAAGCCCTTTGCCTATTTAAGGAATCCTCTCCCAAGCCATTTTAACACAATCACCCATAGTAACAAAGTAATGCTATTTTTATCATGAAGTAAAGGCATAGTGCCATTTTTGAGATCAAGTTTTTACATCAAAAATCCATCCATCCACATCCAAATTCCAAGAATCCATTAAAGCTAGTTTGGGTACCTTGAGCATACATCATAAATCCATATCCAAATTAGACACATCTATAAATCAAGAGAAAAATCTCATTGAGAGAGCTCCTTAATGGCTCATATTCTCATTTGAGGGATTATCTTTGTCTATCTTGAGGTTTATGTTAATTTAGTTAATGTCAATGCTTTTGTTTCATTAAGTTAAGTGTTTACTTGCACACTAAATTAGTGTAAACAGATAACATTTAATATTTTCTCATGATCATCAATATCAAGCCTTCACTTATGTATTCTAGGTCCTTTGATTGGATGAAGAGTTAAACCAGTGGAAATAGCATGGTTACTATAATGATATACCTTATTGTTAGGTTGATAATTAGTTAAATGAATCCCAATCTTAAGTACTCTATTTTACTTTAAATATTTTCCCTATAAAATAATAGAACCCACATACACGTCAATCAAATAAGTCAATAAATTTGAATTCATAAAAAACATAGATGTACTTATATGCACATTATTCAACTATATACTAACCTATGGGAAATAGTGATAACTTTAGGAAACCCCTCCCAAAAAAAAATCCTAAAATTTTGTTGAATGCAACATTTGTGGGTAGGAAAAATTTAATGTCAAGGGCAATTTTTTTATTCCATATAGTGAAATGAAATATTATATATTTGCGATTTTTTCCTACCCTAGCTAAAATCATTTTAAATGTGGCGAATTAATGTTTCTTCGTACTAATAGATAACTAAATGATTGGTATTATTTCCCTTGCCAAAAATGAATTAATAATCTCAAAGGCGAATTACTTGTTTTGTAGGAATATGAATAATAATGGTCTTGGCTAACCTTTAGTGGTAAACTAAAAAATTATTTATTCTGAACGCAAATTTGCACATGTATTGGTTGTGACTATATTGACTATTGAGTAGTCACTTCAAGTTTCAATTTGTGTACTATCTTAGGTCTATTATTAATAATGTCATAACATCATTACATCAGTATCACTATTACCAAGTCAGCTACCGTCACTTTTATATTGTTAATAGTAAATACAATAGTTTTATTGATCATTGATTAATTAGAGATCAATGACAGAAGATGCATTTCGGGGCCACTCATTTGAAAAGACCTGAAGTCACATGAAATTCTGCAGAATGGAGACATATAGAAAATAATGCACAAAAATCATTAACTAGAATTTACTCAATGTTAGGTAGTTTTGACTGTTCGACATTAATGCCAGTACATTTCATTGTTTCGTACAGTTGAATATTAATAGGAATACATAAAAATAACATATGACAGATCATGAATGCCAAAGAATTTAATACAACTGCCATTAAATAACCTCTTTAATTCCTCTTGCATTATCATTTCTAAAAATTTTCAATTTGAATTTGGTTTGCAGAGTTTCTTGAATCTTAGTCGTGGATATGCCAATTTTCCTAAAATGCTCTACAATGGCTCTGGAAAAACCCTTTTTGGGTAGGATTCTTGATGATGTCCTTGCCATGGTTTACAAGCCAGATGCCCAAAGTCCTTTTATCTGCCATGCTATATTCATGGTCCTCGTCCATGAATTCTTAAAAAATGATAAGAGGTACTATGCGTCCATAGATATTACCGCCCACTTCCTTGTGTTTCTTCTTGATCTTGGAGGCAGTAAAATAGATATTCTGATGCTTTTGTGTAATATTTCTAAGGAAACATTTTTAGAAGATGATGTCAAAATTATTTTATTGGCCAAGTAGGTACCGAGGTTGGGTATTGGCATCCCTTTTGCAGACATAGCAGACAAGTGCTGGGAGCAAGGCATAGGGAGCATTGTATAGAAGAAATGTTTCCTACTTGGTATGAATGAACAACAATTGAATTGCCATCAGAAGTGGGCATAGCTCAGAAAAGATTTTCTATGGAAGTGGTTTTTGTTGAATGACGTTAGTAAGATCAACTTCACATGGCTAGATGAGTTCAGTGACATCATCTTCTCCAATAGATTCCTCACAGAGGGACTTAAAGACCTTTCTGATTGAAGGCTTCAAGCCCTTGGCCCTTTAGCCTGCTGATGCTTTGAGCCTCCCTATTTCCTATTTCCTGAATCCTATTTCCTTAATTGTTGCCCTTTGGGCAATTTTTTTTTTTAAGATATTTTTTTCTCTGGATTAGGCCTTGCCCTTTAATATAAATTATGAAATAGTAAAACCAGGTTGATTACATTAGCTATTTTGAATATCAATGCTTTGTACATTCTAAAATATTATCAATGAAAACAATAATTTTTGGCTTTTCCTATTAGTTTGCGACTTTGTTTTGGCATCTTGATTCTCAATGCACTGTTGAAATGTTAGTTTGTAACTTTTTTTAAGATAATTAACTGTTAATAGTTATAAAGTTAGAACTTAGAAACAAAAAAGGGGTTTCAATAGTCCCTTTATCATTTCATATAATATATTTCATTAACGATTTATAGTAAAAAAATATTCAATTGAAAATTATCCAATTAAAAGTTTTGTAATTTCTAAAGCTATTTTTCTTTAATCTGATTGGTTAAAACAAATGGAGTGACAAGAGTGGATTTCAAGGAAAAATAAAGATTATAACCTTAAGAAAGTTAAATAAAATTTTGACAATTTATGTGTCAATTTTTTTATTTCATACCTATCTTGTCACCTAACTTTTTTTCATTATGAAATATTTTATATGATGAAGAATAGTTTATAAAAAATTATCACAATTTTCAATATATGTTAATAATTTATAGATAATTAAACTATATTACATTTTAATTTTGAAACTAAATAATAAATAAAAATAAAATTATAGCATTTGTAAATATATTTTTTAATTTTAATTATTTTATTGACATTAAATTATTGTCGTTATTATTTCATATGTTGCACCAATTTTATTTTATTAAATTTAATATATCTTCATTGAAATTTTCATATCTTTACAATAAAAAGTTTATGATAAAAAAGAAAATCATTTCTATAATAGAAAATAAAATCCTTTATTTATATTATATTATAACTATTACTAGCTTTTATAAAATAAGCCGAGAGATATCCTTCTCGAGGCATCTATTTTCATAATCTCACTCAGTGCAATAGGTGTCTCAGAAGGATATCTTCGGCTAATTATATATATATATATATAAGCTAGTATTAACCTAGCATAAGAGTTATTGTGACTCTCACCATCTCTTGGATCCTATTTTCCATTTATTTCTACCACATGTTGGGAGAATGTCCAAAGCTCGATTGGGATTTGTGACAAGGGCTTAACTGCCTCCTATGTACTATAAGTTGAGTAGTTGTATCAAGCATATATATATATATATATATATATATATATATATATATATATATATAAGCTAGTATTAACTCTTAGCTTGGATCCTATTTTCCATTTATTTCTACCACATGTTGGTCACCCTCTCCCCTTTCTCCCACTCTCTCTTACAAGTTCCACATGTTGGGAAAATGTCCAAAGCTCGAATTGGGATTTGTGACAAGGGCTTAACTGCCTCGTATGTACTATAAGTTGAGTAGTTGTATCAAGCATTGATAGATCAATCTTTTGGTACAACGAAAACCCCACTGTATCACCCCTCTTCTCTCTGTCATTGAATCATTATCATACCTATTTATCTTAAGAACTATTTATTTGTTTCTTGTGATCTATCTCATGTCTCTTTCTCTTATTTTTCTCCCACCCTCACACCATATCTTCTCCATAATTACCATGTCTCTCTCTCTCTCTCTCTCTCTCTCTCTCTCTCTCTCTCTCTCTCTCTCTCTCTCTCTCTCTCTCTCTCTCAACATATCATCCTCACTCTTTACCTACTATGTCTTCTTCATGTCTCTCACCCCCTTCTCATCCTATTATAATCTCTTTTTCAGATGTCCCTATGTCATTACTCTATGTTTTTGTCCCTCTCTCCCCCTTCCATCACCTCATTTTTCTATTATGATCCCTAACTAGCCTCCTTATTGAGCACTATCTCATATCTCAACTCTCCCCCTTCTCTCTTAGTCTCATGTCTATCATATCCCCCTTCTCTTTTTCTACCAAAGATTTTTTCCCTTCCTCCTATATGTTTATCCCAGCTCTCTCCTCTTATTATATCTTTCCACTTATTTACCTCACCCTCTCTCTCTCTCTCTCTCTCTCTCTCTCTCTCTCTCTCTCTCTCTCATATCTATCTACTCCTTATTAATGGCTTATGGACTCTCTCCCCTCACTACTCTCAACATATCTCCTCCCCCCCCCCCCCTCTCTCTCTCTCTCACACACACACACACACATACACATATGTCCCTTAGGGTAGAGTTCAACTTGGTACGTAGTGTTAATTTAAATTTAGGAGGATTGGGGTTAGGACTTCAGGTGTATTTTTAGGAATCATTATTGGATTTGTGATAAATGATAAGATGGTTAGGTATAGAATTAGTTTATCAGAAGGGCTCAATTTGGCTTGATGTTCTTAGGAGACTTAGGGTTAGAAATTATTGATGCAATGTTAGGATTATAGTTTAATTTAATTTAATTTAAAGTTAGGTTTAATGTTATATTAGAATTTTGTTAAAGGTTAAAATTAAATTAAATTAAATGTATGTGAAGACATATCTATGTAAACTAAATATACACTATACATATGTATATGTTATACATCACATATTTACATGTATGTGTACATGTGTGTTTTTTTCTCTCTCCATCTCTCTTGGTTATCATTTAAATTTTAAGTTTGAAATTAGGGTTTAACATTTATTATTACTATTAAGGTTAGGTTTTATTATTTATGTTATGTTACATAATTTTCTATTAGGTCTTACCATTTAGGATTATGGTTTCAAGTAGGATTTATAGTTTATCATTTAGGATGTACATACATTATTTAGGATTAGGGTAAGGGTTAGGTTTTAGTATTTGGGTTTAAGATGTATATTTATTTTGATATTCTTAAATGGCTAGTAGAAAAGTAGTTGTTAGTGCCATGTTAGTTATACCATCATATTAAGAATATATAATCTTTGAAAGGCATGCATGTATCCCATGTTTTGAATAACTTGTTATAAGAATAGGTAATTGCGATAATTATGAGAAAGCCCATATTATGTATATAATTATTTAATCTAGGGTGTTAATTCTTACAAATTAATTTTGTATTTTATATCCTAACACTCATTGTCATTTCAAATAATTGTCTAAATAATACAAATATTAATAATCAAAATATTTCACTGTACTAATATCATGACATGCTAATTATTACTAATGAATTATTCCTCTCTAAAATCTATGATATATATTATTTTCCATTTATGTTCTAATCATATTGATTTACATTGAAGGAAATTATAAAAGATTATTAATAATGGGAAAAAAATTATAATTTTTATTAAAATAAAATTTTAAAACTAAGAATTTATTATGAGTTATAAATAAGAAAAAAAATCTCATAATCTTACTTTATTTAAGTATTTGTAACTAAACTACATCATCTAATTGAGAAATATAGAAACTTCTTAGTTTTCTATATACTTTAAAAAATATTCTATAGATTTCTCACTATTTCTAAACATCAGAAAGTGGGAAGTTTCTATATATTTACTTTGTGTATTTAGAATATTTCAACTTTTTAATATAGTTCACATAAATATTTGTCATTAGAAAAGTGTTAAAAATTAGAAACTTCTAAATAAAAATGCATTTTGTCAATATAGAAATATTTTATTCTTAATTAGAAAAATGAGATCTTTAAATTCTATACAGTTCATAAAATTGATAATTCAAATAGATATAAAAAAAATATTATTAATTACTACTTATAAATACATAAAATACATTTTCTTGTCGCCTAACTCTAATTTTTTCTATAATTATACTTTCAGTTACACTACAATTTCCATGGTTCTATTTCCTTTTTCAATCGCTTCCATTTCCTTGAGCCCTAAATAATGCATTCTTCTTTTCATCAATAGCATATTTGAGAACATGTGAACATTTTATCTTTCTTTGTGTGAAAAGGTCAAAACGTCTATTCATCCATATCAAGTTTTAGTTTTAAAGATGTATAACCTACAATTTAACTGATAAAAAAAGTTACACCCCATGTAGGGTATGGATTGTATATATTTATAGTCAAATAATTTTGAAAGTAACATTAATTCAAATTATGTTAATTAGAAGTACCAAAATCTATTGAAAATCTTGGCGCTATGTATAGACACAGTATTTCAATTCAAAAAGATTAGATCCATTCAAAGCTCAAACAAAGAGACATATACCATAGCAGATTTCCACCACCATAAAGCCAATGTACAAAGATCCTTGCTTGCCCACCTCCTCTCTCATCATCCAAATGAATCTCCTTGTTTGCCTCCAATTCACTTACAGTCGCTTCATTCTTCCTCTCCAACAAACTTGTTAAGATGTTGAAGCAGGCATAACAAATTTTCCTTTTCTTCTTAATAGTAGCTGCTTGTCCATATAATATATATTAGAGAACAAAAAATTATCTTAGAAACGAAGAAAGATGTGGTGAATCATTTTATTACGATTATGAAAAGTCATAACGCATCACAAAAGATAATGCGTAAGAAGAGATAATGAATACAATGAAACCCTCAAAGGTCGTCACACAATTTAATAATTTTTTGATGGGTCACTTGTCATTTTATTGTAATTTATATTCTAATTTAACAACCCATCAAACGAATGTCAAATTTTTTTAAAAAGTCTAAATGTTTACATTAATGAATGCTTCCACTGTAGAAATCCTCTTGGCTTAATAATAATAATTATAAATTATATATATATATATATATATATATATATATATATATATAAAATGAAATTAACATCATGATTTTGACATGGTAAACTTTAAAATATAATAATAATAATTAATAACAATTTCTTTAACAATATTTATTTCAATATTTTTCTCTATATTAATTAATATGCTATTTAAATTTTTTTAAAAAAGGAAAAAAAAAAAAAAAAAATTTGTGGAGGAGAGAGAAAGTGACGAAAATAGAAGAAAAAATAATAAAAAAATAAAATAAGGAAAAAAGGAGAAAAGAGGAATTTCTATTTTCGAGGTGCATGGGTGGCATAAATAGAAAATAATAAAAATAGTTGTCATTCCATTAATCAAGGTGTGTAGGTGGCATCTTAGAAGTTTGTGGAAAGTTCCTTAAATTATGCATTTAATATTTGTTCTGATCCATAAAGCAAATGTAATTTTCTAATTGGGCCACATGGTGGTGCTTAGTTGTATTTAGGTGAAAATTCTAGAAGGTTGTAGATATTGTAGAAAGTTGTGGAGATTCTAGAATGTTGTGGATAAATCATGCCTTGGGTGGTAAGTGCCTATTTAAGAAAGGTCTATTATCATTTGTAATCAAGTTCAAGAAATGGAAGCTCTTCTAATGAAAGTTGGAGAAAGAGAAGCTCTTCAAGTGAAGCTCTTCAAGTAGAAGCTCTTTGTATGTAATCTCTTGTAAGGAAGTTCGAGAAATAGAAGTTCTTGTGTTGTAATCTCTCTTATATTGTAAGAATTTGGAGTTTTTCTATTTGGAGAATATTCTAATGAATTTCAAGTATTAATGGAAGTTTTATGAAGCATTTTGTCATCTCTCTTGTCTCCATATTATTGCATTTTTGGTTGTGAGTTGATACGGGTGGTGTGACCCTTCATCATTGGTATCAGAGCATACCTTTGTTAGTGGTAGCAGAGCCATACTACATCAGTGGTATTAGAGTAGGAGTTCCTAAGAGTGCGGACAGATCCCCAAACGTGAGGCAGTTTGCACCAGGACCTTGAGTTGGTTGAAGTTTGTAAAGAAGTTCTTGATCGTGTAGATAGATCGTCGACTGTGAGGCAGTTTGCACAAGGTTCTTGTGTTACATGAGATTTGTCTTCTAAAGACTTGATTATGGAGAAGAGAAAGAAGAAGATGACTTTTGTGATTGGATGGATTCTGAGGATTCCTCGACTTGAGAAATTTAGAGCAAGAAATCAACAATCATTGCTAGTTGATTTGCAGAAGCAAGTGAATGAATTAGAAGCTGAGTTGCGAAAACAAAGAGCATGTCACCAGAAAAGAGATGTTGATAATTCCTTGGATGTGGAAAAGAAAGATGATCCAGTGGAAGAGCAAGCAGATGAAGAGGAAATCATTTGCAAACCTAAAGTTGAAGAAGATGAATGAGAAGAGGAATAGCATGAAGATAACCAGATTTGTATGCCAAAAGTAGATGAAGGTGATTGGAAGACTACAACAATGGAGGAGAAGTATAGTACCTTAGTTGGAGATCAAGCAAGTGGAGTAGTTACGTGCATTGTTGACGACATAAAAGAGGCAAGCAAAGATGAAGATGTCAAACAGGTAAATTCTTATGAATCATGGGATGTTGTCTTTGATATGAGTTTAAAAGATATTAATGATGGTTTGCATGAGGATCTTGTTAGTCATGTGTGGTATGCAAAGGAAGATTGGTATGGTGTTGCTGGATTTATTACAGGTGTGATTAATTCAACAAGATTGAATGAGGATGAGATTTATGCTTGGATAGAGTTCATTGCAAAGGAGAAATTTCAGCATCGGATACTTGTTCTAGCTATGTGTTGGAGGAAGAGGAAAAAAAATTATGTCAACAATGGCTACTTCATTTTGTGACTCCATATTCACAAAAAATTTTCCTACCATGGGAGTCAGATGCAGGAGCATCATGCATCAGCAAAAAAAAAAAATGTGGAAGATTTGCATGTTGGTTTTCTTGTCCCTATTGAGGTGGAAGCTTGTGGTGAAGATGAAGATGGTTCTAGATCTTTCTTTTGACATCAAAGTGTGGGACACACTTTTCTATCTACCAAGGGAGTCTGATGCAGGAGCATCTTGCATGGGAAAATTATATTATTAGAAAAAAAAAAAAGGAAAAAAAAAAAAAAAAATTTGTGGAGGAGAGAGAAAGTGAAGAAAATAGAAGAAAAAATAATAAAAAAATAAAATAAGGTAAAAAGGAGAAAAGAGAAATTTCTATTTTCGAGGTGCATGGGTGGCATAAATAGAAAATAATAAAAATAGTTGTCATTCCATTAATCGAGGTGTGTAGGTGGCATCTTAGAAGTTTGTGGAAAGTTCCTTAAATTATACATTTAATATTTGTTGTGATCCATAAAGCAAATGTAATTTTCTAATTGGGCCACATGGTGGTGCTTAGTTGTATTTAGGTGGAAATTCTAGAAGGTTGTAGATATTGTAGAAAGTTGTGGAGATTCTAGAATGTTGTGGATAAATCATGCCTTGGGTGATAAGTGCCTATTTAAGAAAGGCCTATTATCATTTGTAATCAAGTTCAAGAAATGGAAGCTCTTCGAATGAAAGTTGGAGAAAGAGAAGCTCTTCAAGTGAAGCTCTTCAAGTAGAAGCTCTTTGTATGTAATCTCTTGTAAGGAAGTTCGAGAAATAGAAGTTCTTGTGTTGTAATCTCTCTTATATTGTAAGAATTTGGAGTTTTTCCATTTGGAGAATATTCTAATGAATTTCAAGTATTAATGGAAGTTTTATGAAGCATTTTGTCATCTCTCTTGTCTCCATATTATTACATTTTTGGTTGTGAGTTGATAAGGGTGGTGTGGCCCTTCATCATTGGTATCAGAGCATACCTTTGTTAGTGGTAGCAGAGCCGTACTACATCATTTTCAATGATCGTAGCTCTATTTCGGGTCAAATTTTAAATGATTGAAGTTAAATTCTATTTCTACCTGAAATCAGGACACGTGTACTCAATGATTCTACCCAAAATTTTCACCACTGACTAAAAGAAAGATCAATGATCGGAGATGAATTTTGGACCATTTTGAGGAATATTTTCTCATGTGCCTAGATTCATTTAGAATTGTAACACGTGTTTGGTCATTGCAAAGCTCAATTAAGTTTCAAGACTCAGTTAATAGTATTAATAATTATGTTTATAAACAAATATCACACTTATCAATATATGTTAATAATTTATAGATAATTAAACTATATTACATTTTAATTTTGAAACTAAATAATAAATATGAATAAAAATATAGAATTTACAATTATATGTTTAAATTTTAATTATTTTATTTGAATTAAACTATTGTCATTATAATTTATTATTAGTACTTGTTGGTAGACTTAGGGCTAAGTACTATTGTGATATATTTTGGATTTTAGACTTTAACTAGTGATTAAATTTGTTTCATGTTTTTATGTGTAAGAATAAATCATTGTAATTTTTTTTTATCAAACTAATATATTACATAGCATAGATGCAAAAAGTTTAAAACTTTTATAAAATATTTTCCTAAGTTATGATTGGATGAATTCATTTAGCTCTTATATTGGCCGGATTTCATAGATCTCATTTAGCTCTTATATTTGCCAGATATAAGAACTAAATGTTTCATTTTCAATGTGATTCATTAACATTAATATTTATTTATTGTTAATGTAACTGCATTGGTTTATATTTTATATTTTAATAATGTATTTTTTTAATAAATTATAATATATTTTTTATCATTCAATTAAAAATAATATTACATATATTATATAATCATTTAAGATTTACTAGTATTATTTTTATATTATAAAAAATTATTATATAATAGAACATATAAAATAATACAATACAATATAATATAATAATAACCATATAATATATATGTAATAGAACATATATATCAATGATTATATCTATGAATAAAATTTAAATTTAGATTAAAATCATTATAGAAAAATATAATTATATAATATTTTTATTAATTAAAATATTTTATCTATTATAATAAATTTATCAAATTTAAATTAGATTTATATAAAAATTAAAGGAAAGTACTAAGCCCCTATGTGGCACTTGTTTCATATTTTGCATCAATTTTATTTTATAAAATTTAATATATCTTCATTGAATTTTTCTTATCATCTTTACAATAAAAAGTTTATGATAGAAAAGAAAATATTTTATTTATATTATATTATAACTATTATAATAATAATTGTATATTTTCTATATATATATATATATATATAAATAATATTTTATATAAATAATTAAATTAACTTGAAATCATGACACGTGTACTCAAAGATTCTACCTAAAATATCGACCCTTGAGTAAAAGAAAGATCGACGACCCAAGATGAATTTTGGGATGATTTGGAAAAAAATATTCCATGTGCCTAGATTCATCTAGAATTGTGACACATTTCTGATCATTGCAAAGCTCAATTAAGTGTAAAGACTCAGTTAATATTATTAATAATTATGTTTAGTGACTTTAGTTTTTTTTTTAAATTATTACTCAATCCCAACTCAGCGATGCCATGATTATTAAGTAAAAGGCAGATCAATGCCAACAACAATGACCCAGGATGAATTTTGGGTAAATTTTGGGTCTGCCATCGTTGTTGTCAAGAAACATTTGGAATCATGACATCTGTCCTTGACAAGTGTGATGATTTCAGATAACTCTTGACAACAACGATAGCATTCCACAAATTGACCCGAAAATCATGTTGATAATTATGTTTGTTTTTATTAGTTTATTTATTTTAAATGAACAAATTTCAAAATTCAAATATATATTAATGTAATAAATTTTAACTTTTTATTATTATAGTTATGTACAAAACTACATTATTAAGTCTTTATGTTGTTTACATGTATATTGTACATACTATTAGTAAAGTACTTAAAACCATTAATTACTTAACATTTTCATTATAACTTTTAACTATTAGCCTTCTATGTTTTTAGAGTATGAAGTTGAAAGTTCTGCAAGTTGAGAATCTGATACGATAGGGTTTTCAAATTTCAAATTTTCAAAGATTGAATTCTGAAAGTGTAAAACTTGAGTAGCAGAGGACAACACCAATTATTGAATCTTGATTTTGAGTATTTAATTTTTTTTTAAAAAAATTCATTGCAAAAATCATGATTTTAATTGTCTTAGATTTACACTTTACATTTTTTTTAAATAGGGCTTGAAGAATAATTTTGTGTAATAACCAATAGCAGGCATGGGCAAAACAAAGTAAAAAACCTCCCATATGATTGCAAGCATAAAGGAAAAGAAAGACATTAAAGAACTCATGCAAGTGCTACAAACCCCAGGTTTCACTGATGAATGTCATGATATTTTTTATCCTGTTATCCATGGATATTTTGGAATCATATAAATTGGACATTTATTGTTTAATATGTAGAAAGATCCACAGAAGGGAAGAATTTATTACAAATATAACAACAATATTCATGCACATATAAATAAACTAGTTGCTTTGGTTACTAGATTAGCAAACCTCATTGTACTCGAAGTATTCCCTTTCCTTGAAATTATAATTCTATGTGCTCAAAATTATGATGAAAATAGAAAGGAAATTGTAAAACAAAACACTCAGGGGGAAATTTTATCCATAACTGAGAGTGATGTTTCCACTATGTTAGACCTAGGGCTAGGGTTTAAACAAGAAAGCTTTAACAAGCACATTGACTTGGATAAACTAGCATAGGTTTATGAAAAACTAGAAAGATTTTTTCAAGATTCATATATTAGGGGTTTAATAAACTTAGAGTCCTCTACTAGTGTTACACTAGACATAGACCATAAGCCTCCTTATCAGTATGATATTTTTGTACCATGGGTTTAGAATACTATTTCTTTGTTATCATTTTTTCTAGGATTAGATAGTAACAAGGAAGTGGGGGCCAATGTTCTTTAAATGATCTATAATATCTATTGTCAAGGTCAGTCAGTTGAGAAGATAGATGTAAGATGTAATTTTGTTCAGTACATTATGGAATCTATGCAACAACAACTACTAATGATTAAACAAAGTAGAACTACAGGAAAGATGAAGACATTTAGGTTCACAAGTTACTTCCACTACCTTCTTTTAGCAAAGCATCATCCAATATTTGAGACAAAGAACAACAAGTTTGATATTGAGGTCTATAAGTTTGATAAGAAAACTCAGAAGAAATCAAAGACTCCAAGTCTAGTATATGAGTGGACACATAAGATGAGGATGACTGCTAACAACAAAAATTACAACCATTTTGTAGCCTTCTTTTTGGCACCTATTTTCCAAAAAATCACAAGCACTATGATGTCTAGATTGCCTGTGTCTTGTAAAGATTGCATTCAACTGGGAAGTTAGATTCAATTGGCTGACTAGTTCTTCATAGAAGAGTACATTGTCTTAAGGTTTTAGGGTTCAATGGTTGAACCCCGTAAACTTAGAATGCATGTTATAGAAAGAGTTTTTTCACTAGAATATGTATGGTAGATGTAGAGTGCAAATGAACTTTTCATTGGACAACAAAAAAAAATGATATTTCCTTCCTTGTCTTTATCAATTAGAGGCCTCACATTTGAGAGAAAGGCTTTCAAAGTGGCAAATAAATTGGTAACTTTTTTTTGGCTTTGATTTTGTCAGTCACTGGAATTATGATCCACTGGACATAATAAAAATAAAACTTATTGCCAATGGGAACTCTGCGAGAAAATATCAACATTAGGAGATGCAATTGACAGAAAAATTTAAAAATAAGGATTTGTGGGATGAGGTTAAGAAAGCCATGGATAAACATGCAACAAAGAATAATATTTCAATACAAGAATTGTCATCCCAAATTACAACTGCACATATCAGAGTCATAGAAATTAAAGCCTCTGACATACCTAAATTTTTACAAGAAAGCATCTGAACTTTCTAAGAGGTCTATGCTGAAAGCAATCAAAGAGGCATGTGCATCTGAATCATGGTGTCAAACCAAGATGACTAACTTTTGAAAAATGAGACAACATTTGGATGAACCAAAGACATCAGCAAGTTTTGAGGAAAATTATGAGGATGAACATTTTAGCAATTATTGGGATAAAGAGCATCCAATTGTACTATATGATTTTGGTAGTTGCAGTGATAGTGATATTCAAAGATAGAAGGACTTCGAGTCTAATGCTGACATTCAAGGTATTCAAGATTTCAGGTCAACCAAGGGTAGAGATATTTTTTAACTTCAAATGAGTGATTCTATTAAACAAATGTATAGTAAAGGGGCAACTATGATACAAAAAATGACTTATGCAGGTATAGGGCCCATTGGTACAAGTGGTGAAGGGATTTGAAATCTAGTTTCAGTTGCAAACCCACCCAAAAGAGGAAGTAAACCAATCATTGGACTCTTGGAAATTGAAGATGATTCATCTAGAAAGGGAAAAAAACATTATACTTCTAATTTTGAAGGTCATCCCAACACATTATTTGTTAAATATTGAAATCCAATTATAGTTGATCCTGATGGCACTCGCACTGGCACTAGCATGGATGAACCTTGTGCAAAAAACCGAAAAGTTATGACAATTACACCACAAGAAATGTCAGTGGTTACTTCACCAATAGATTCTATACAAAACCCTAAAAATAGTCCTAAAGTTCTATGATTTGGAATGAGCCATCTTTAGTATGTTGGTAATCCTCAAAATACAATTGTAGGTGGAGTAAGTTTAACTACAGTTGGAGAAGCATACAATGATACAACTAATAATTCACCTTTCAAACACTCAATTGAGTCAGCAAACCCAAATTTTAATTTGAATGAGTTTGCATCAAAGTTTGATCAGACAACTAAAAGAAATAGGTAAATTATGAAGATTTTCAAAAGTGATGCACTTGTTGAATATCAGGGATCTACTAACAAAATATTTTCAACATATGATCCAAATAATGAAATGATGAACTTCATGGTTGTTATGCCCCTAGGTAGAGATAATGATCCACTACAAAATGTCTTCAAATGGATTTGGGCATATGCACCGAGTTGTGGTGCCAAAAAGGTGACAACAAATTTTTTTTTTCCTATTTTAAATAGCGTGTACGCGCTATAGCGCGCACGTGCTTTAAAAAAAAAAAAAGTATGTATGATGGGCTGCAAACCCGTAGCCCATCATTTTCATTACCATTTTTTTTTACTCCTACAGCGAGCAGTGTGGACGCGAGTTGAAGACTCAACATTTACACCACCATTTGCCAAAATGCCTCCTCGTCGATGAAATCCAAGAACACAAGCACACCCACGACGACGCTGTAAGTGATATAAACCTAACTTTGCATTATTTGATATATTTTTCATATTTTTTTGTAAGTTTTTTATATTCTTTTGTAGGGTTTTTACAAATTTCATTTAGAATTGTTTATTTATTTGAATTTCAATTGATTTTTTATCAGGAACTGTTCATAATCAACCAGAAAATCGACAAGAACATCAAAACCCTCAAGAACCCCAAAAAAAAAACCCTCCTCAAGAAGAACAAATTCCACAACCCGAACCAATTGCAAGACCTCCACCAGGCATACAAGAAAATCTAAGAAATAAAATAGAGAGAGGCAAAACTGAATTAGAAGGAATCATTGCTCGGTTGAAAGAATCCAAACAAACCAATACAATGAGGGCTCAATTGGCATCATCCCTCGAATCCATTAACACTCGGATAGCCTCAGTTAGTGGTCAGTTAGATATTTGGCGGGCTAAGAGGGATGAACAAAAAAGATTTTATGCAAATAAATTGTCATATGAAGATGTTAAAAAAAAGGAAATACCAAAAAGTAGTATATGTGCATTATTTAGAAAACTCGGTGAGCAAAATACTGTTAGAGAGGGTACTAAATGATTCCCCATCCATTGGTGCATACATGATGCTATTAGAAATAATTTTTGGGATAGATGGTGGATGGTTTTTGATGCCCCTCGTTGCAACAATCACGAGGTCCCCATGTATTTTTTGAAGAAATTATATTGTGAGTTTGTCCTTGGGGAGATCCCCAATTATTTTGATATGTTAGACTCCCAGGGTAGAGGTGGGGGGTCATCATTTGAGAGGCCAGGAGCATGTCGTGACCCTAATGTAGTTAGGTCACCCATGGTCCATCCACAGCGTGAGCATGTGATTATTCATTTAGTTGTTGAGGAACATGTAGAGGCTAGCACTCTAGGGACCATTAATGCTTTGACACAGACCCTCATCCATTCCATGAGCCCATTAGTTGAGGGGGAGCCTTCTATACGTCATGGTCATATGTGCACTTCATGTGGATCCCTATGCACATTTGGCACTCATGTCGGAGATGGTGCAGATGATGGGCTTGTCACCGATCAGTTCCTGAATGAGACATTTGGCATTGACACACAGGTAAATTACTAATTTGCTCATATTACATACGTATAGTGAATGATTAATTAATTAGGATTTATTGACATTGTTCAAAATTTAGGGTCAAAGTGTTCCTGGGCCTAGCAGTGATCCTCCAGGCCCATTTTTTGTCCCTTCGACGAGTCCTAAGGTATGTATCAATTTAATCATTTTAATTAATACATATATTTATTACGTAATCATATTAAGGATTGACCAAAAAAACTATGCATGTGCATCAGTTCTCGACAAGACCCTCAACCTTTACCACAGATGCAGAGCAGAGACATCATACGAGCTTCACACAGGTACAGTTGTTTCATGTTAATTTAATTCATTTGATTATATTTATTCCATGTTTCATGTTAGATATAATGTGTATTGTATGACGTGCAGCTCATGATGTCGAACACACCTCCTCATCTGCGACAGTATGTTGATAGTGGAGTGGCCATAGTTGTGGCTAGCTCACGGCCACTGACAGAGGTATGAAAGAATTTTCTTCATTTTAGTTGTTGTTTATAATAGTTAATCTCAAAATTTCTAATGTTATTTATAAGTGATTATATTTATTGAATTGTTGTAGGGTCTTGTCATGCCTGATCGTCCACGACCATTTGAGGTGGACTTACAGAGTGACTATTTTTTGGCGGTAAGAAAATAATTGATTTTATGAATACATATATTTGATATCAACATATAATAAATATTGATTCATATCTACTTTCTTTGTATTAGTTGGACCTGGAGAAGAGCCTCAACAAGAGGTCAAGTGAGTGTGTTAGGAAGGCCCCATCATCTCCATTGTCTCCCTTCACACGACGGCAGAGGACATCGAGAGACTTGTTTCCTTCCCCATGTATATATATAAGCATCTGAGAGACATATTCGATACACATTTGATGTACATATGATATTCTATATTTGATGTATGACATATTTGATGTACGACATTATTGGTTAATATATGATATGTTTGTTCATATATGACATTATTGGTTATCATTTTATATTATATGTTTGTTCATGTATGACGTTAAATTAGATATGTTCATGTATGACATTAAATTAGATATGTGCATGTATGAAATTAAATTCAATTGCTAGAGAGTTGCCATTATGTCTACCAACTAGTAGATGTTATTTTTTGCTTTATTAGTATTTCTCAAAAACTGCAAAGAAGCTATTTCTGGTAGTATCTACTATAGTCCTACTCAAATATGTTTTCAAAAATACTTAGTATGGCAAAGAAATGTCTATGGAAAGCTTGTCAAAAAGGATATTAAAGAACTAAATGTGGATAGTCATTAGTACCCATCAATAAGAACACAAACATCTTTCTCAAGCAAGCCATATGACATTAGCAAGTAATTTATAAATTTCCTTTGCAAATAACTAGAAGATGCTATGAACCTTAATATAGAGTTAATCATGAACTCATTATTCCATCCAAGAAGCATATATCACCCTAAGCCAATTAACCGACAAGATAAAAATTAATTCAATTTCAACAAAATTTTGAGTATAACAAGCATCTTAGGGATTCTTACAAGAATTAACACGATGTTCACAAGAGCATTACAAGTTCTTGTAATGCTATTTCACATATTGTAATCATATTTAGTTTTGAATGGCCATTTGTGTTACAAGCATAAATGTTCTTTAAGGTCTTTTAATTCTAGACATGAATTTTACTATGAAGCTTTTTTATGACAACCCACTCAATGCATATATTGTTGTTCCACATTATGCTAATTTGACTTTCATTGGTTGATTTGGCTCTAGACATGACATTATTCACTACCTCTTTTATATATTATTTTTTTGTAGTGAGGTTCTGGCCCGAATGAATGTATTAATCATCAAAGTTGTGAACCTTGGTCGAGATCCTTACAAATATATTTTCAAATTGGACCTCAAATAGTTTTCTCAGTCACCCCCTATACACAGATACTAAAATTGTAGTTAATTACAAAATTAATACTGAATTAACACAAGTTCAATTGAGAAGTATTATGTACCTCAATAGGCTAGATTATTATTGACCGGGAAGCTTTATCTTAGAGCAGTTGGTTTCCTAAATCTTTAGCACAATGATAGTCTTATGGAATGTGGAATTAGGTTTGCTAGCTAAGGAACGTTCTTTAAAAGGTAGAGGAAACTCAAGACTCGCATGTTTCCAATCAATATAAATGTTTAAATCGCTTCTCTAATTTTTTCTATTTATGATCTTCTTCAAACTTAACTTTCTAAATGCATTGATGGGGAAATAAAGATCTTCTAGGAACTAAAGGCTAATCATGTTTAATACTTACAATTCTCTTTTTTTATCTAATAATTTAAAAAAGATTGTACAAGTGTTTTCAAAGAGCAACACTTGTGACTAACATCATAAGAAGGAATATCCAAGGAGTCTTACCACTGATCCCCCACCACCAAATTCAAGAGAAAACAAAATTCCACTACTAAAGAGATAGTAAAAATGATCATCCCTAGTCTCTCCCTTATCACAAAATGATTACCATCAAAATTTGCATTTCCAATTGCGTCATGTGCGTTTAAGTGATAGTAACATTTTCACTCTCTTACCTAATGTCTCCCATTTCTGAAACTCCTAGGGAAGGACAAGGCCATCTTCTCAGTACTTCAAAATACAATGAGTTCCATTTTTTCACATATTGATAATCATTGACTTAAAGTATAGTCAAAGTATTGACAGCCCATAGATATGCCCTGTCAAAGATCGCAGCCCTGTGGCATTTAGTGACCCTTAGGGACATTCTGGTTCAACGTGCCTAAGAACGTTTGAGCACTAAAGGGGATAGGAAGAGGTTGGAGATAGGGTTTACCAGGCCACCCAGAGCTAATGGAGTAGACAGTTTGATCCCATGACAAAAGATGAGAGAGATTTGGCAGTTGGCAACTTTGTACTGGCCAACACTACAAGTTTCAGCATCACCCAAGATGGCATTGTAGAATGAAAATGGAATGTGATCTCTAAAAAGTGAGAGATGTTATTGTAGGTCTCTGCAACACAGTCCTATAGGAACTAGAATCCCATCCATACCTCACACGAGCTCCGAGATATGCCCCGTCAAAGATCGCAGCCCTATGGCATTTAGTGACCCTTGGGGACATTTTAGATTGGCGTGCCTGAGAACGTTCAAGCACTAAAGTGGATAGGATCAGGGTGGGGATAGGGTTTACCCGATCACCCGGAGCTAACGGAGCAGACAGTTCAATCCCATGACGAAAGGCGAGAGAGATTTGGCAGTTGGTAACTTTGAACTGGCCCACACTGCAAGTTTCAGCATCACCCGAGATGGCATTGTAAAATGAAAATAGAATGTGATCTCCAAAAAGTGAGAGAGGTTATTGTAGGTATCTACAACACGGTCTAGTAGGAACTAGAATCGCATGCATATCTCCCACAAGCTCCAAGATATACCCCGTCAAAGATCGCAGCCCTATGGCATTTAGTGACCCTTGGGGACATTTCAGATTGGCGTGCCTGAGAACGTTCAAGCACTGAAGGGGACAAGAAAAGGTTGGGGATAGGTTTTACTCGGCCACTCAGAGCTAACGGAGCAGATAGTTCGATCCCACGACAAAAGGTGAGAGAGATTTGGCAGCTGGCAACTTTGTACTGGCCCACACTACAAGTTTCAGAATCACCCGAGATGGCATTGTAAAAAAAAAATGAAGCGTGATCTCCAAAAAGTGAGAGAGGTTATTGTAGGTCTCTGCAACACGGTCCTATAGGAACTAGAATTGCATCCATACCTCACACAAGCTTCGAGATATGCCCCATCAAAGATTGCAGCCCTGTGGCATTTAGTGAACCTTAGGGACATTCTGGTTCAGCATGCCTGAGAACGTTCGAGCACTGAAGGGGACAGGAAGAGGTTGGGGATAAGGTTTACTCGGCCACTCGGAGCTAATGGAGCAGACAGTTTGATACCATGATGAAAGATGAGAGAGATTTGGCAGTTGGCAACTTTGTACTGGCCAACACTACAAGTTTTAGCATCACCCGAGATGGCATTGTAGAATGAAAACGAAATGTGATCTCCAAAAAGTGAGAGAGTTTATTCTATCTCTCTGCAACACAGTCCTGTAGGAATTGGAATCTCATCCATATCTTTCACGAGCTCCGAGATATGCCCCGTCAAAGATCGCAGCCCTGTGGCATTTAGTAACCCTTAGGGACATTCTGGTTCGGCGTGCCTGAGAACATTCAAGCATTGAAGGGGACAAGACAAGGTTGGGGATAGGTTTTACCCGACCACCTAGAGCTAATGGAGTAGACAGTTTGATCCCATGACGAAAGATGAGAGAGATTTGGCAGTTGGCAACTTTGTACTGGCCCACACTACAAGTTTCAACATCACTCGAGATGGTGTTGTAAAATGAAAATAGAATGTGATCTCCAAAAATTGAGAGAGGTTATTATAGGTCTCTGCAACACGGTCCTGTAGGAACTAGAATTGCATCCATACCTCGCACGAGCTCCGAGATATGTCTCGTCAAAGATCATAGCCCTGTGGCATTTAGTGATCCTTGGGGACATTCTGGATTGGCGTGCCTGAGAATGTTTGAGAACTAAAGTGGATAGGATGAGGTTGGGCATAGGGTTTACCCAGCCACTCGGAGCTAACAGAGTAGACAGTTCGATCCCATGAAGAAAGGTGAGAGAGATTTGACAGTTGGCAACTTTCAACTGGCCAACACTACAAGTTTCAACATCACTCGAGATGGTGTTGTAAAATGAAAACATAATGTGATCTCAAAAAAGTGAGAGAGGTTATTGTAGGTCTCCGCAACATAGTCCTGTAGGAACTAGAATCGCATCCATACCTCACACAAGCTCCGAGATATGCCCCGTGAAAGATCGCAGCCCTATGGCATTTAGTGACCCTTGCGGACATTTCGGATTGGCATGCCTGAGAATGTTCGAGCACTGAAGGGGATAGGATGAGGTTGGGGATAGGGTTTACCCAGCCATCCGGAGCTAACGGAGCAGACAGTTCGATCCCACGACGAAAGGTGAGAGAGATTTGGCAGTTGGCAACTTTGAACTGGCCCACACTGCAAGTTTCAGCATCACCCAAGATGGCGTTGTAAAACAAAAATGGAGTGTGATCTCCAAAAAGTGAGAGAGGTTATTATAGGTCTTTGAAACACAGTCCTGTAGGAACTAGAATTGAATCCATACCTTGCACGAGCTCCGAGATATGCCCCATCAAAGATCGCAGCCCTATGGCATTTAGTGACCCTTGGGGACATTCTGGATTGGCCTGCCTGAGAACGTTTGAGCACTGAAGGGAATAGGACAAGGTTGGGGATAGGGTTTACCCAACCACACGAAGCTAATGGAGTAGACAGTTTGATCCCATGAGGAAAGGTGAGAGAGATTTGGCAGTTGGCAACTTTGTACTAGCCGACATTGCAAGTTTCAGCATCACTCGAGATGGCGTCGTAAAATGAAAACGGAGTGTGATCTCCAAAAAGTGAGAGAGGTTATTGTAGGTCTCCAAAAGAGTATTTAAAAATGCAAAAATAGTGGGGGGTCCTTTGTATGGTTTGGGAGTTTGACCATTAAAACTAGAAATTGTCCTAGTAGTAAGTGCTGGTAATAGTTTTGAAATTTGATTGTTGAGTGTTGAGAAACCTCAAGTTTGGGATTTTTCTTGTTGGTTTGAGTCTATAATAACCATTTCCATCTGAAAAGTTGAGTGTTGAAACCATTTAAGAAGTATTTTCATAGTTTTCCCTAAAATTTGAGTGCATAAAAAGGGGTATCTGATTGCTCCCAAGGTGGATTTAGTGTTTTCTCCAAACAAGAGTTGCATTTTATGTTTCAAGTCATCTAATATAACCAAAGTCAAGGTGGTTGAACAATTTTGGGGTTCTAGATATGTTGCAAAGTAAGAGTTCTAGAAAGCCCTAGGGTAAAGGGGCTAGAAAGGAGGGTTTTGTAAAAACCATTGTAAAGTTGATCATGAGACCAAAAAAATAAAAGAATCCTTGCATTTGAGTTGTTTATTAAGACTTTTTTGGGTCATGGGAGTTCCAAAAGTCAAGGGATTGTGAGTTGCTTTGTAAATGGCCTCAAACTAGGCCTAGTTGGCAGACTGAAATAGCCAGTTTTGAGTGATATTTTACAAAACAAGCGTAGTTGGTTTTGGAGTATATTTTAGAGTGAGGAAAAGGTTATTTTAATCACCCAATAGTTTAGGACTAGCAAGGGCTAGTTGGAACAAGCCTAGAAGAGGCAAAATTGAGAAAGTGTAAGAGATGAGTTGCAAGAAACAACTACTGTAGATGATGCAAATATTGACGAGTTGTAAAGAGAGGGGGAGGAAATCACTATTGAATCCTTCCTAAAAATCAATGGCTTATTAGATGAACCAATTAACACTTTGTTGAGGAGTTATGGACAAAATATGAAGTGACTAGGTACAATTGCACTTAAAAATACCCAACCAAAAAACCTGATCCAGCCAGTGGACTATTATAGGAGATAAAACCTTGAGCATACAACAAACATTGATATTAGATTAATCTTGCTAATGCAAGATTCACAACTAGATTGGTTGTAGGAGGTTGTCACAAACCTTGGGTAACCAAATACTTGTGGGGATGAAAATGTTTCCCTTTTAATTCCATCCCCACCACATGTTGACCCCAAGGATGTCATCTAATGCTTTGAAAATTGTGGCAACCATGATGAAATAAATAGTTAACAATTTTTTGATACCCAAGCCCAAAATGACTATGATGGAGATGATGATTTTATACGTTACATGCCACTAGACAGAAAACAACATAGTGGTTTACCCAGTAGATTCCTATAGCTACCAAAGAAAAGGATACAAAATTCTAAGGAACAAGAGAGACTAAGAAGTTATTTGAGGCTAATGCACTTTACATGAAGGATAAGATCAGGGATAGGAAAGATGGGAGAGAGGAAAAGATTGTAAGAAATGAGATCTTATATGCTATAGAGAGAGGAAATGACTTGCGGAGAAGGTTGTACTAAAGGAATAGAAGAGGAAAGAAAGAGAGGATAATCTAAATGTTTGAAAGAGATATAGACCAAATATTGGAGGTGCACCTTCAACAAAAAGTTTATCATAAAAAATAGACACTAAACAATCCCAAATTCAAACATACGAAGGTCCAACTAGAATAATGACTTTAAATAACCAAATACCAAAGCCAAACAAAGGAAATGGGACATTTACCTTAAATGAATAAATTACATGAAGAAGGGTGGCTGGCTATTTGGAAATCTACTTATTTTTCTTCTCTCCCTCCTATCATCCAAGAGAACATGCAATGAAAGAAAAATATCGTCACAATAAGAAAATATGAAAAATATTGTTCTAGCTTTAAAAAAATTGGAGACATCAAAACATAAAATCTAGATTCTAAACAAATCAAAACATAAAATCTATGATTTAAACTAAATCTCATCACTTACGCATCATAACAATACGGTCCACCTTATTCATGTGGACAGTTTTGGGGAAGAGGTTGCAACAATGTATTTGGATCCAGTTGATCACTTTTTCTCTCTCTCCCTCTCTCTGTATTCAATCTAATGAGCCAACTGGATCTGCTCGACATTTTTATGTCTCAAGTATTGCCTCGTGGTCTAACTCATGAACTCTCCAAAGATTCTTATTATGTGGTTTTCCACCATATTTTATCAAGTGGACATTTGATGCGATAAAAAGATTTGAATAATGAAGAATCTTCCTCTCTGTTTGCCAATCCTCTAATAACCACAAGTTAGGGTTCTTCATAGAATATCGTCTAAGCCATGTGCCGATTACAACCACCACACCAACATGGTACTCTAAACCTTCACCATCTATAACCGAGTGATCTAATTTTTGTTTGGCTTGAACACAACGACACAAATAATAATCTCTCCCTTCTTCATTGTCTTCAGGTGCAATAACAACAAAAACATGGCCTGCAGTGACAAATGTACAAAATGCAGTCATTAATTCAAAAAATACTTGCGTAAAAGTTATAAAGTTACATATTGAAATTACAAAGATATATAAATATATATATTACCAGGTTGCACTAGATCAGACAAGAGGTCAAAGTCAATAGACGATTCCATCTGTACCATTTCTAGTGCTTGTGGGGGACGATAGGTGTCAATTGGGTCCAAAACCCATATATCCCATTTATCCACCCATTCAGTCGAGTCACATTCATCCCAATTTTCCTCTACACATGATGGACAATAGCATGCCATTTTTCGTGTGTGGATACTCCATGAACCTGCATCAGAGCTTCTAAAAGAGTGCAACTCACTGGATCCTATTAGTGTGCAACAATCCTAAGATGGTGCAATGTTAGTATTATCTATCAACCAAAAAAATCTATGAACCGTAGACTCACCTTCCTTACTTGGACCCATTGTAGCGTTACACCACTAGACGATGGATTTTGCATCTGTCAATATTGCTCGATCTTTGTACTTTAGTTCTTCACAAGCTAAGGCGCTTTTGATGCATGCGCCTGCACCATCATGCTCTCTCTTTCCATGACCAGCCTCTGTGAATTTCCACATGTATTGAATTCTACACAACTTGTGCATCCTGCTCAACCAATAGAGAATCCATGCATTCTTGAATTGAGATGCACAATTGTCTGACTAAATAATGTGCTGACGATATGTGATGCCCCTGTTAGCCAAATCTCCATAAAATAGTTGAAAACAACCATGTATGAACTCTGTAGAATGTGATCGATCATTGCTGATGTAAAAATGGTACTCCCTCAAAATCTTCCTGTCATCCTCTATACTTGTAGGTGAATGCATGCATGTTATGTGAACAAATATGGAAACCTGTTGAGAAGTATAATACTTTGCTTGCACCTCATTTTGCGGTTGTAGTGTGTAGTTCTCTGTGAAATCTACAACTGAAACAATGGTATCCAGTGGAAACATATCCTTGCACAACTTGAATTGCAAATCCAGCCATCGAGCTCTATGGGTATGCCTTGCATACTCGTAAATAATGTTTTCACGAAAAATCTTCATGAACTCATACACTGGAATCTTTTCAATGACTAAATAACATCATTTACCATGTTTCCCATTTTTTAGAGCATATGTCACTGTCTTAAATTTTCCATAATCTACTATTTCATTTCCAATTGCATGTGTACTATCCACATGTTGACAAGTTGATAAAAGTTGCAAAGAACCACAAAATAAGCACATACCATCCAAGCATGATTTCTTGTAAAATTGTTGGCCATCCCTTATTTCACATAAAATGTTGGATATGAATTCCTTTGAAGATCTTGGTGGCTCATTTATGTCACAATCTTGCAAAACAAACTGAGAATGCAAAATTATGCATATATGCCTAAAAACATCAAAATGGTTAGAAAATTCAATATGTATCCTACAACAACAAGTTGTGCATGTGTGATTTATCTTCACATAAAAAGGTTTACCCATCTCAAAAAACTTTGAATTATTCGAATTTGAGGATACATACCAATAAATTTTGCAAAAAATTGTGTTTGAGTTGTGTCCAAAAAATGTTTTGCATGTAGCTCACAATTTTGGCTACCAATCCTCCTTCTTACAACATCTCTTTGATTAGGGGAAACACGTGTGTTATTTTTCCAAAAATCTTCGATCAATGATTTCAAGGCTTCACTAATTTCTTTATCTTTTCGCGGTAGTCTACCGCTAAATGTCCATAACTCATTTTTTGTTGGATCTTCCAATCTCTCACGCCTTAGCATGGCTCTCCTTAGAGTACCTCTACCAATTTTTAATGTTTTTCTTGTCTTTCTCATGAGTCAAGCTTTCTTCATTTGGATACTTACTATTGTCGATGTAAATACTCGTCTTGTGATATTACTATCTTTGGTGCATGATTTAGAACCCACTTTGTCATAAGCATTCATTAGATTCTTTACAATATTTTTTTCATTTGAATCATCCATCGTTCTTAGCCCAAGAATCTTCATGATAGGCCTAAATTTTAAATTCCTCATCATTTCAACAAATAATTGGCATTGACCTGTAATATTTAATTCATCAAAAAAAATCTCCACATATGATTAACTTTTCTTTGACAAGTACGCTTGCTAATCTTGTCAGGCATTGATTTCAAAATGTTACTATCAATATCAATCAAATATTTTGGTCTTCTAAAATGAATTCTAGAAGGTGTTATAATCTCTTCAATTCTCTCAACATTTTGAACATCAACATAAGGTTGAGTGTATTGCGTACCTTGAACCAAAGATGATGTGCCTTGGAAATAAGATGCAAAAGATGGAATATCACCTACTTGATGTGTTGATGTGGTGCCTTCAACATGACATGATGGAGTGTGTATATCGTCAGATCTACAAATCGGTGTCTCTTCAACATGAGAGGACGATATGACTTCAACATTGGAAGATGGTGTAGCAGACGATATGACTCCAACATTAGAAGATGGTGTAGCTTCACAATTCAATTGTCTTCTTGAACATAACAGTCTCATTCATTCTCTTTGTCTTTTCAATTCTTCCTCTTTGTTTCTTGGTACCGGTGGTTCTTGATCCTCTTCGAAAGTCAATTCTTCATTATTGCTTTGCAATTTTCTTTGCCCACGTAGTAATTTCATTTTATCTCTTTTAATTGCCAAATATCTCTCCCTATCTTCATTTGTTTGATTTTTTGGTTTCTTCCTTGGCATGATGATGATTTCTACATGTCAAATTATTCAAACATTTGAATTACTTAAAATGTGTAAATTAAAAATTATTCAAATACATATAAAAATTATAATTATTTGAATGAATACACAATATATATATAAAATGACTTGTCAAATTTCTAACCATTTCGAAATAACATTTCATTGAAACATACAAATTTCAATGAATTCACTATATATTAAACAACATGTCAAATTATAATCAAATTTGTATCTATATATCAACAAACAATATTTAAAATAGATTGCACTAACCTTTTCTATACAAGGAATATTCAAAAAGTCTTCAAATCATGTATCCAATGATTGAATTTGGTGTTTGTTAGCTTCCAAAAGTGTTTTCCACCTTGAAATAGTGTTTGTTAGCTTGAAATAGTGTTTGCCACTTTGAAAGAATGTTTGCTGTGTTGAAACCCACGATTTCTGTCGGGATAACAGAGTGCAGAACAGAACAAAAGCAGATAATGAATGAAACGGGCCCCAAAGTTTCTTTTTGACCATTTTTAGGTGTTTGACATAGTGCATATGCGCTATAGCATGTAGGCACTATATTAGAAGACATCACTCTCCACCCTCCCTACTCTCTCTCTCTCCCCTCTCCCATCCTTTACTCTTTAGATCTCTCACACACACTCCCATCCTCCCTCTCCCACTTCTTACTCTCTCTCTCTCTGACACCTCCTACTCTCTCTCACACTCTGTCCCATCCCCTACTCTCTCTTACACACACTCCCATCCGCTACTCTCTCTCCCCTCTCCCATCCCCTAAACTCTCTCTTTTGCAGATACACACTCCCATCCCCCTCTCTCTCTCCCCTCTCCCATCCCTTACTCTCTAGATCGCTCACACGCACTCCCATCCCTCTCTCTCCTCCTCTCCCACTCCCTCTCCCACCACCTACTCTCTCTCTCTATCTCTCAAGTTCTCTCTCTCCCTCTCTACTCTCTCTCTCTCTCCCATCCCCTACTCTTACTCTCTCTCTCTCTCTCTCTCCAATCCCCAACTCTCTCTCACACTCTCTCCCATCCCCTACTCTCTCTGACACTCTCTCTCATCCTTTCACTCTGTCTCTCTCATCTTGTACTCTCTCTCTCTCTCTCTCTCTGTCACCTCCTACTCTCTCTCACAATCTTTCCCATCCTTTCACTCTGTCTCTCCCATTTCGTACTCTCTCTTTGCCACCCCCTACTCTCTCTCACACTCTCACACTCTCTCCTATCCCCTACTCTCTCTCTTTCATAGACACACACACACACACTCACACTCCCATCCCCCCTCTCTCTTCTCTCCCATCCCCTACTCTCTAGATTTATCACAAGCACTCCCATCCCTCTCTCTCCTCCCACTCCCTCTCCCAGGTCACCTACTATTTCTCTCTCTCAAGTTCTCTCTCTCCCTCTCTACTCTCTCTCTCCCATCCCCTACTCTTACTCTCTCTCTCTCCCATTCCCAACTCTCTCTCACACTATCTCCCATCCCCTACTCTCTCTCACACTCTCTCCCATCCTTTCACTCTGTCTCTCCCATCTCGTACTCTCTCTTTGCCACCCTCTACTCTCTCTCACACTCTCACACTCTCTCCTATCCCCTACTCTCTCTCTTTCACAGACACACACACACACTCACACTCCCATCCCCCCTCTCTCTTCTCTCCCATCCCCTAGTCTCTAGATTTGTCACAGGCAATCCCATCCCTGTCTCTCCTCCTCTCCCACTCCCTCTCCCAGGTCACCTACTATTTCTCTCTCTTAAGTTCTCTCTCTACCTCTCTACTCTCTCTCTCCCATCCCCTACTCTTACTCTCTCTCTCTCCCATTCCCAACTCTCTCTCTCACTCTCTCCCATCCCCTACTCTCTCTCACACTCTCTCCCATCCTTTCACTCTGTTTCTCCCATCCCATACTCTCTCTCTCTCTCTACCGCCCCCTACTCTCTCTCTCTCACTCTCTCCCATCCTTTCACTCTATCTCTCCCATCCTTTCACTCTGTCTCTCCCATCTCGTACTCTCTCTCTGCCACCCCCTACTCTCTCTCACACTCTCACACTCACTCCCATCCCCTACTCTCTCTCTTTCACAGACACACACACTCTTATCCCCCCACTCTCTTCTCTCCCATCCCCTACTCTCTACATCTGTCACACACACTCCCATCCCCCCTATCTCTCTCCCTTTCCCTCTCCTACCGCCTACTAGATCTCTCTCTCTCAAGTTCTCTCTCTCCCATTCCCAACTCTCTCTCATAGTCTCTCCCATCCCCTACTCTCTCTCACACTCTCTCCCATCCTTTCACTCTGTCTCTCCCATCCCATAATCTCTCTCTCTCTGCCTCCCCCTACTCTCTCTCTCTCACTCTCTCCCATCCTTTCACTCTATCTCTCCCATCCTTTCACTCTGTCTCTCCCATCTCGTACTCTCTCTCTACCACCCCCTACTCTCTCTCACACTCTCACACTCACTCCCATCCCCTACTCTCTCTCTTTCACAGACATACACACTCTTATCCCCCCACTCTCTTCTCTCCCATCCCCTACTCTCTACATATGTCACGCACACTCCCATCCCCCCTATCTCTCTCCCTTTCCCTCTCCTGCCGCCTACTAGATCTCTCTCTCTCAAGTTCTCTCTCTCCCTCTCGACTCTCTCTCTCTCTCTCTCTCCCATCCCATCCCTTACTCTCACTCTCTCTCTCTCATCCCCTACTCTCTCTCACACTCCCATCCCCTAATCTCACTCTCTCTCTCTCCCATCCCATACGAGCTCTCTCTGCCACCACCAACTCTCTCTCACACTCTCACACTCTCTCCCATCCCCTACTCTGTCTCTCTTACACACATTCCCATTCCCCTCTCTCTCTCTCCCTCTCCCACTCCCTCTCCCCCATCCCCTACTCTCTCTCTCCCCTCTCCCATCCCCTACTCTCTCTCTTTCATAGACATGCACTCCCACCCCCCCTCTCTCTCTCCTCTCCCATCCCCTACTCTCTAGATTTGTCACACACACTCCCATCCCCCCTCTCTCTCCCTCTCCCACTCCCTCTTGCACCACCTACTATCTCTCTCTCTCAAGTACTCTCTTTCCCTCTTTACTTTCTCTCTCCCATCCCCTACTCTCACTCTCTCTCTTCCATCCCCTTCTCTCTCTCATACTCTCTCTCTCTCTCTCTCTCACCCCCATCCTGTACAAGCTCTCTCTACCACCTCCTACTCTCTCTCAAACTCTCACACTCTCTCCCATCCCCTACTCTATCTCTCTTATACACATTCCCATTCCCCCCCCTCTCTCTCTCTCTCACTCCCTCTCCCATTGCCTACTCTCTCCCATCCGCAACTCTATCTCTCTTACACACTTCCATTCCCCCTCTCCCTCTCCCTCCCACTCCCTCTCCCATCGCCTACTATCTCTCTCTCTCTCCCTCTCTCTCCCATCCCCTACTCCCACTCTCTCTCTTTGCCACCCCTACTCTCTCCCATCCCCTACTTTCTCTCTTACACACACTTCCATCCCCCCTCTCTCTCCCTCTCCCACTCCCTCTACCATTGCCTAATCTCTTTCTCCTCCATCCACCCTCTCTCTCCCTCTCCCACTCCCTCTACCATTTCCTACTCTCTTTCTGTCCCATCCCCTACTCTCTCTATCTCTCTCTCCCCTCTCTCATTCCCTACTCTCTCTCTTTCACACACACCCATCCCCCCTCTCTCCTCTCCCATCCTCTACTTTTTCTCTCACTCGCTCTCCCTCTCCCACTACCTACTCTCTCTCTCTCTCTCTCTCTCTCTCTCTCTCTCTGTCTCTCTGCTACCCCCTACCCTCTCTCACATTTTCACACTCTCTCTCTTTCTCTCTTACACACATTTCCATCCACCCTCTCTCTCTCTCCCTCTCCCACTCCCTCTCACATCACCTACTCTCTCTTCCATCCCCTACTCTCTCTTCCATCCCCTACTCTCTCTCAAGCTACTCTATCTTCCCCGTCTCCCATTCCCTAGTCTCTCTCTTTCACACACATGCACTCCCATCCTCCTCTCTCTCACTCTTCCTCTCCCACTCTGTCTCCCACCACCTACTCTCTCTTTCCCCCATCCCCTACTCTCAATCTCTCTCTCCCAACTTGTACTCTCTCTCACACTTCCTCTCTCTCCCATCCCCTACTTTCAATCTCTCTCCCCCATCCCATACTCTCTCTTTGCCACCTCTACTCTCTCTCTCACACTTCCTCTCTCTGGCATCTTGTACTCTCTTTGCCACCCCTACTCTCTAACATTTCCTCTATCTACTATCCTATACTCTCTCTGCCACCCCTACTCTTTCTCACTTCCTCTCTCCCCTCTCCCATCCCCTACTTTCTCTCTATCTCTCTCACACACACAAATAGCCATTCCCTTGCCCCACCCCCCTAGCTCTCTCTTGGTTTTGATTTGCAATTCAGGTCTCAATAGTGCATGCGCACTATAGCACGTGTGCACTACCTCGAATTCAATAGCATTTTAATAGGGCGTGCGTACTATAGGGCACATGCGCTATTCAAAGCTTTGCATTAAAACCAAGCCCAAGGCTTGGTTTTGCCTTGGAGATCCAACCCAAAGGTTTGGAGTTTATAAATAGGTCTCAGACATGTTTTCCAGTAAACATACAAAAAATGATTGATTTTTCTTGTGTGCTCCCCTTCAAGATTCTTTGTGGTTGGGTATCAATAAGATCAGGTTACATAACATTATAGGTCTCTGTGTTAGCTATCTAACCATATAATTTATTTTTAATTTGAACTATTTTAAGTCTTTCATCTATAATTTCTTTTGAATGTATGTTCATTTTTTGTCAAAAACCACCATGTACTAATTGGGCTATAGATTTTAGCTCATTCATCGAATTTTGTAACAACTTAGTTTTTTAGAAACTAGACTCCATTCTACACACTTTGAAAAAAAGAAGTTTTGATTTTAGATTAGTTTTCAATCATTTCTAGGGGGAGCACACAGATATTTCACATTTTTGGGATGGGTCTGATTTAAAAATTCATTAAAAAAAAATTACACATTATAAAATTACCCAAAAAATCTGGGATAAACTACATAGTGTTAGGTAACTTTTGACTAGAGCGATTAAAGAATTTCAAAAAAAAAGTTAAAATTTTAGGAGGGCCACACTTTGTACTATGTTATGTTTTTTTGGAATAAATAGTACCACTTTCTGTGGCCCCCTTTTTTGAGGACCTAAAACTAAACTATTTTGAAAAAAAATTAGTAGTTTAGAAACTAGATTCAAAGGACTATGACTTTTGTTTTTGTCATATCTTAAAATTTTGAGTGTAACTATCTTCAAATTCTTGTTGAAGTCCAGAATTTGCTGATTTCAGGAAAAAGGTGTCCACTTATACCCCCCTTTTGGCACCACAACTTTGTGCACTTACCCATTTGTCAAAAGTGAAAAATATTGTCAAGATCAATATATCAAAAAAGAGGAACAAAATCGTCTACTCTAAACTTTTGAAAGCAAAGAGGGAAATAAAAAGGCTTAAAAAGAAAATAGAAAAATTACAAGAATACCTTGATAATGTGAAGGCCAAGGAGAAAGCATCATACAATAGGTTCAAAGAATTGTAAAACAGATTAAAGAATCCTTCTCCTATAGAGCCAGTCATCCAACAAGAAAAGATGAATGAATAAATGAAAATTTTGATTAAAAATTTGGATGAGTGCCAAAAAATAATTCAACATGAAAAAGCCTCTACTGCACAGTTGTTAAAGTCTATAGAGAGTAGTGCACAAGTCAACAATAAATTGAAAACTAACTTGGAGTCTAGTGTCAAGGAAATAATAATTTGAGATTGAATTGGAGAATGAAAAGAAAAAAGAGGAGTCTAAGGAAAGGATAATTTATAATTTGTAGAAGGAATTGGGGAATGAGAAGAAAAAAGAGGAGTCCAATGCAAACACAATCCACTTTGCAAACTTTGATTCATCTAATGGTAGTAATTGGTACAGAGCATCCAAGCTATTACATATCATTTTACGCAACTTATTATATTCTGCAATGTACATAGCTCTTTGTTGAACCTTTTTTAATAATATTTCTCATGCCCTGTAGCATGGAGAGAATAGATTACGCGATGCAGTGGTCCATCCAAAAAGATCCATCTAGTATAATTATCTTTATGAAGCTTCCTTCCATTAGTAAGTCCTTGAGTAAAGTGTTGAAATTATTGGACTCATTTTGGACTTTGACAAAAGTATTGATAAATATCTTTGATTAGAGATTCCACTTTACTTATACAACCAAAAACATTGACAATTTCAAAAGCTAGATTCATTCGATGGGCCATGTAATGGATGAGAATAGCGTAGGGTGCCAAATCATTCTTGATCTTTTTGCAAAGAGTACCTTTATGACCTTGCATAACTGAAGCTCCATCTACTCCAACACACACCAACTTTTTGGCAATCTCCATTTTATCAAAGATTACTCTAATTGAATGTGGAGGTTGGTGGCAGGGGAAGAAAGAAAGAGAAGATAGAGATATAAAGAGTAGTACAAGAAAAGACATATATTACAAGATTTGGGAAGATAGAGATCCAAAAATCAAAATATAAGAATGAAGAGAGATAAGGATATGTGTAGGATCATGGTCAACCAAACTATGGCCTTAAGTGGCAATGAAAAATCAAAAAATCAAGGTTATGTCAACTTGACACATAATTTTAAAGTGGTTCTAAATGTTATATCGAAAAGTTGTAAGAAAATAATCTGTAGAAAATTGAATGTAGTTTCTAAACTACAAGGCCTTATCTAGAGAAAAAAATAATTGATTGGTCAAAAGTTTGGATTTTAATGCAATACTACGAAAATTTCAAAGTGAAAATAAAAAGTAGGTGTATGTCTGACCACCTTCATCAAAATCAAATGATAATATTTTTAAATATAATTATAGATATAAAAAGTACACTCATGCCGGGATGTGATACATATTTTTGGGTATTTTTATTCCAAATAAATAATTAAATATGAATTTTCTACTAAAAAATTTTCGAAAAAAAATCTCGTGTTTGACCACCTTTACTAATAGAAAACTTTACCAAATTTTATTTTATTTTTTATTTTTCTTATACTAGGCAAAGCATATAATGTGATGCAACTTTTGTATTTAAAAAATGTTATACCATTTGAAAGTTAAAGCTATTTTTCAATTAGTATGTCAATCAACACTTTATAATCATCTTCATTGAAAATTAACTAATAAATACTTATCAAACTCAGAATTTGACAGCAATTATATCAATAGAATCTTGAGAGTGTTATAAAAAAAACCTTTTTGTTTCATTCAATTTCGATGAAAATAACATTGTTAGATGCCTATCCAAAGTCTGAATGTCAATGAAACCCTTCTCAAACACATTTTTCGGGATGACCCAATAGGCTTGGTAAATACCAAGGCTAATCGGATACCCATATACAAATCGAGTATACAATCAAGTCTAGGATTTTTCAATTAAAATTTGGAAGAAATTTTGAGAGCAGAGATTTTCCAATGTTAGATTTCGAGGGAAGGTAATTTGAGAGGAAATAAACTTAAGAGGGAAACTTTAGAGTGTTTAGAGAGAAATTTATTTGGAGAAAGTGTGGACATTGATATTATTATTATGAACTATTATAATTATATATGATTATAATTATTATAATATTATAGTAATATGTATGATTATTTTTATTAAATATAATATAGTTATAAATATAATAATAATTATTATTATAACTAAATATAATATAGTAATAAATATGATAAATATTATTATTATTGAATATATATAGTAATATTATATGACTATTATTATATATAATAATATATATGATTATTATTATTATTAAATCTATAATCTAGTAACATATATTATTATTATGGTTATATAATCTAACAATATATTATTATTATTATATTAAAATATACAATATTATATTATTATTAAATATAATATTATCGTAAAATACATCAAAAGGGGTCATAGGTTAACCTATGACCCCTTTCGACACATTTCTTGACAACGTATGTCCTTAGGGCCCCTAGTGACACCTTTCAAGACATTCCCAATGGGTCCCTAGGGGTCTCAAGGGTCCTAAGGATATACATTCTCAAGAAAAGTGTCAAACCTATGACCACTCTCGACGCATTAGAACCAACCAAATGTGTTCCTAGGGGTCCTAGGACACCTAGGGACATATGATATGATGAAATGCATAGAGAGGGGTCATAAGTCATCCTATGGCCCATTTCGACCCATATAAACAATTATAATATGTCCTTAGAGACATATGTCATCATGTAATGTGTCAAAAGAGGTCATAGGTCATCCTATAACACCTTTCGACCCATATAAACAATTATAATATGTCCCTAGGGGTCTCAGGGCCCCTAGAGACATATGGTGTAATAAAATGTGTCAAAAGGGATCATAAGACATTCTATGACGACCTTCGACCCATATAAAAGATTATAATATGTCCCTAGGGGTCTTACGATGCCTAAAGACATGTTGTCATAAAATGTGTCAAAATGGGTCATAGGTCATCCTAGGACCCCTTTTGACTCATATAAATGATTGTGATATGTCTCTAGGGGTCCTAGGACCCCTAGCAACATATGTCATCACGAAATGTGTCAAAAGGGGTCATAGGTGATCCTATGGCCCCTTTCGACATATATAAACAATTCTAATATGTCTCTATGGGTCCTAGGACCCCTAGAGACACATTTCATCATGCAATGTGTCGGAATGGGTTATAGGTTATCCTATGTCCCCTTTCGACCCATATAAATCATTCTAATATGTCCCTAGGGGTTCTATCACCCTTAGACACATATGTCATTATGAAATGTGTCAAAAGTGGTCAGAGGTCATCCTATGGACCCTTTTGACCCATATAAATGATTCAAATATGTCCCTGGGGGTCCTAGGGCTCCTAGACACATATTATGTAATAAAATTTGTCGATAGAGGTCATAGGTCATAAGTCATAAGTCATCCTATGACCCATAAAGACATATGTCATCATGGATTGTGTCAAAAGGGGTCATAGGTTATCTTATGGCCCCTTTCGACCCATATAAATGATTCTAATATGTCCCTAAGGGTCCTAAGGCCCCTCGAGACATATGTCGTAATAAAATGTGTCAAAAGTGGTCATAGGTCATCTTATGGCCCCTTTCAACCTATATAAATTATTCTAATATGTTCATAGGGGTCCTACGTCCCCTCAAGACATATGTTTTAATAAAATGTGTCAAAAGGGGTCATAGGTCATCGTATGACCCCTATTGACCCATATAAATGATTCAAATATGTCCCTAGGGGTCCTAGGGCCCTTAGAGACATGTTGTAACAAAATGTGTCGAAAGGAGTCATAGGTCATCCTATGGCCACTTTTGACCCATATAAACGATTCAAATATGTCTCTAGGGGTCCTAGGGCCCCTTGAGACATATGTTGTAATAAAATGTGTTGGAACGGGTCATATGTCATCCTTGCCATTTTTAACACATATAAATGATTCTAATATGTCCCTAGGGGTCCTATGTCCCCTCGAGACATATATTGCAATAAAATGTATCGAAAGGGGTCATAAGTCATTCTATGGCCCCTTTTGACCCATATAAATGATTCTAATATATCCTTAGGGTTCCTAGGACCCTTAGAGACATATGACATCACAAAAAGTGTTTAAAGAAATCATAGGTCATCCTATGGTCTCTTTCAACCCATATAAATTATTCTAGTATGTCCCTATGGGTCTTAGGGCCCCTAGAGACTTATGTTGTAATCAAATGTGTCAAAAGAGTCATAGTTCATCTTATCACCCCTTTCGACCTATATAAATAATTTTAATGTCCCCAGGGGTCCTAAGACTTTTAGTGACATATGTCGTAATGGAATGTGTTGAAAGGGATCATAGGTTATCATATTGCCCTTTTCGAGCCATATAAAATATTCTAATATGTCCCTAGGGGTCCTAAGAACCCTGGCAACATATGTCATCATGGAATGTGTCAAAAGGGGTCATAGTTCATCCTATGGCCCCTTTCAACCCATATAAATAATTCTAATATGTCTCTAGGGGCCCTAAGACCCATAGAGACATGTCATCATTGAGTGTGTCGAAAGGGATCATAGGTTATCCTATGGCCCATTTTGACCCATATAAATGATTCAAATATGTCCCTTGGGGTCATAGGTCACCTTATGGTCCCTTTCGATCCATATAAATGAATTTAATATGTACCTAGCGGTCATAGGACCCTTAGAAACATATGTCATCATGAAATATTTCCAAAGGGGTCATAGGTCATCCTATGGACCCTTTCAACTCATATAAATGATTCTAATATGTCTCTAGAGGTCCTAGGGCCCATAGAAACATATGTTGTAATAAAATGTGTTGAAAGGGATCATAGATCATCCTATGGCCCCTTTCAACCCATATAAATGATTCTAAAATGTTCGAGAGATGTATGTCATCATGGAATGTGTTAAAATGAGTCATAGGTCATCTTATGTCTACTTTTGATCCATATAAATGATTCTAATATGTTCTTATGGGTCCTAGGACCCCTAGAGACATATGTCATTATGGAATGTGTCGAAAAGGGTCATAGGTCATCCTATGGCCCCTTTCGACCCATATAAATGATTGTAATGTCCCTAAGATCCTTAGAACCCAAGAGGCATGTCATCATCAAATGTGTCGAAAGGGGTCATAGGTCAACCTATGTCCCCTTTCAACCCATATAAATGATTCTAATATGTCCCTAGGGGTCCTAGTAGAGACATATGTCATCATGGAACGTGTTAAAAGGGGTCATAGCTCATTCTATTGCCCCTTTCGACCCATATAAATGATTCTAATATGTCCGTAGAGGTCCTATAACCCTTAGGGACATATGTCATTATGAAATTTTTCAGAAGGGCCCTTTCGACTCGTATAAATGATTCTAATATGTCCCTAGGTGTCCTAGGACCCCTAGAGACATATGTCATCATGGAATGTGTCAAAAGGGATCATAGGTCATCCTTTTTTCTTTTCTTGACCCATCTAAACAATTCAAATATGTCCCTAGGAGTCTTAGGGCCCCTCGAGACATATGTTGTAATAAAATGTGTCAAAAGGTGTCATAGGTCATCCTATGGACCCTTTCGACCCATATAAATGATTCTAATATGTCCCTCAAGGTCTTAGGTCCCATAGAGACATATGTTGTAATAAAATGCGTCAAATGACCTATGACCCCTTTCGACCCATATAAATGATTCTAAAAGGTCCTAAAGACGTATGTCATCATGAAATGTGTTGAAACGAGACATAGGTCATCTTATGTCTACTTTTGACCCATATAAATGATTCTAATATGTTCTTATGGGTCCTAGGACCCCAAGAGACATATGTCATCATGGAATGTGTCAAAAAGGGTCATAGGTCATCCTATGGCCCCTTTCAACCAATATAAATGATTGTAATGTCTCTAGGGATCTTTAGAAACCAAGAGGCATGTTATCATGGAATGTGTCAAAAGGGTTCATAGGTCAACCTATCTCCCCTTTCAACCCATATAAATGATTCTAATATGTCCCTAATGGTCCTAGTAGAGACATATGTCAAAAGGGGTCATAGGTCATTCTATTTCCCTTTTCGACTCATATAAATGATTCTAATATGTCCATAGGAGTCTTATGACCTTTAAGGACATCTGTCATTATGAAATTTTTTGAAAGGGCCCTTTTGACCCATATAAATGATTCTAATATGTCCCTATATGTCCTAAGACCCCTAGAGACATATGTCATCATTAAATGTGTCAAAAAGGATCATAGGTCATCCTTCTGCCCTTTTTGACCCATATAAACAATTCAAATATGTCTCTAGGAGTCCTAAGGCCCTTAGAGACATATGTTTTAATAAAATGTGTTGAATGGGGTCATAGATCATCCTATGGCCCCTTTCGTTCCATATAAATAATTTTAATATGTCCCTAGAGGTCCTGGGGCCCCTAGCAATGTATGTCATCATGGATTGTGTTGAAAAGAGTCATAGGTCATATTATGTCTCCTTTTGACTCATATAAATGATTCTAATATTTCTTTACTAGTTGTAGGACTCCCAGAGACATATGTCATCATGAAATTTGTCGAAAGGTGTCATAGGTCATCCTATGGCCTCTTTTGATCCATATAAATGATTGTAATATGTCCCTAGGGATCTTTGGACCCCTAGAGACATATGTGATCATGGAATGTGTCAAAAGGGGTCATAGGTCATCCTATATCCCCTTTCAACCCATATAAATGATTCTAATATGTCCCTAGGGATATGTCCTCATAGAATGTGTTGAAAGGGGTCATAGGTTATCCTATTGCCCCTTTCAACCCATATAAATGATTATAATATGTCCCTAAGTGTCTTATGAACCTTAGGGACATATGTCATCATGATTTTTTTTGAAAGGGGTCATAGATCATTCTATGACCCTTTCTGGCCCATATAAACGATTGCAATATGTCCCTAGAGGTCCTAGGAACCCTAGAAACATATGCCATCATGCAATATGTCAAAAGGGATTATTGGTCATCATATGGCTTCTTTCAACCCATATAAACGATTCTAATATGTCCTTAAGGGTCTTAAGCCCTCTTGAGACATATGATGTAATAAAATGTGTCGAAAGGGTTCATAGGTCATTCTAAGGTCCCTTTCGATCCATATAAATGATTATAATATGTCCCTAGTGGTCCTAGGATCCCTAGTGACATATGTCATCATGGATTTTTCAAAAGGTGTCATAGGTCATCTTATGGCCCTTTTTGACAAATATAAATAAATTTAATATGTCCTTAGGGGTCCTAGAGCCCCTCAAAATATCTGTTGTAATAACATTTGTCAAAAGGAGACATAGGTCATCCAATGGCCCCTTTTGACTCACATAATTGATTCTAATATGTTTGTAGTTGTCTTAGGGCCCCTAGAGACATATGTTGTAATAAAATGTGTTGAAAGGGGTCATAGGTCATTTATGACCCCTTTTAACACATTAAATGATTATAATAAATCCTTAGGGGTTCTTGGACCTCAAGAGACATATGTTATCATAGAATGTGTCGAAAGGGGTCATAAGTCATCCTATGACCCCTTTCGACCCATATAAATAATTATAATATGTCCCTAGGGGTCTTAAAGCCCCTAGCGACATATGTTGTATTAAAATGTGTCGAAAGGGCTCATAGGTCATCTTATGACCCCTTTTGACTGATATGAATAATTATAATGTCCCTAGGGGTCCTTGGACCCCTAGCGACATATGTAATCATGAAATGTGTTTAAAGGGGTCATAGGTCATCCTATGGCCCCTTTCAACCCATATAAATGATTGTAATATGTCCTTAGGGGTCTTGGGACTCGTAGAGACATATGTCATCATGGAATGTGTCGAAAGGAGTCATAGGTCATCCTATGGCCCTTTTCAATCCATATAAACAATTCTAATATGTCCGCTGGGGTCATAGGAACTCTAGAGACATATCTCACCATGGAATGTGTCGAAAGGGGTCATAGGTCATCCTATGGCCCATTTCGACCCATATAAATGATTCTAATATGTTTCTAGGGGTCTTAGGGCTCCTAGATAAATATGTCATTATGGAATGTGGCAAAAGGGCTAATAGGTCATCTTATAGCCCCCTTTGACACATATAAATGATTATAATATGTCTCTAAGGGTCTTAGGACCCCTAGCGATATATGTCCTTAAAGAATGTGTCCAAAGGGGTCATAGGTCATCCTATGGTCCCTTTTGACCCATTCAAATAAATCAAATATGTTCCAAGGGTGCTACAGTCCCTAGAGACATGTTGTAATAAAATGTGTCGAAAGGGATCATAAGTCATCCTATAGCCCTTTTTGACTCATATAAATTATTCTAATATTTTCCTAAGCATCCTAGGGTCCCTCCAGATATATGTCATAATAAAATATGTCAAGAGGGGCATAAGTCATCCTATCACCCCTTTCTACCCATATAAAAGATTCTAATATGTCCCTAGAGATCTTAGGGACCATAGAGACATATGTTGTAGTGAAATATGTCGAAAGACATATGGCCACTTTTGACTCATATAAATGATTCTAATATGTTCTTAGGGGTCCTAGGCCCAGTAGAGAAATACGTTGTTTTAAAATGTGTGGAAAGGGGTCATAGATCATCTTATGGCCCTTTTCAATCCATATAAACAATTTTAATATATCTCTAGGGGTCATATGACTCCTAGAGATTTATGTCATCATGGAATGTGTCAAAAGGGGTGATAGGTAATCTTATGACCCCTTTAAAAACATATAAATGATTATAATGTCCCTAGGGGTCCTAAGACCCTCAGTGACATATGTCATCATGGAATGTGTTGTAAAGGGTCATAGGTCATTCTATGGCCACTTTTGACCCATATAAATGATTCTAATTTGACAATAGGGCTCGTAGGGCACCTAGAGACATGTCATCATGGAATGTATTGAAACATATCATAGGTCATGTGTCAAAAAAGGTCATAGGTCATCTTATGGCCCCTTTAGACCCATATAAATGATTCAAATATGTTTCTAAGGGTCCTAGGGCTCTTATACACATATGTTGTAATAAAATGTGTCAAAAGTGGTCATATGTCATCCTACGGACACTTTCAAAACATATAAATGATTCTAATATGTTCTTAGCAGTCCTAGGTCCCCTTGAGACATATTTTGTAATAAAATATGTTCAAATGGGTCTTAGATCATCCTATGTCCTCTTTTAGCCCATATAAATCATTCTAATATATCCCTAAGTGTCCTAGGACCCCTATATACATATGTCATCATGAAATGTGTCAAAAGGGGTGATAGGTCATTCTATGGCCCCTTTTGACCGAAATAAATGATTCTAATGTCCCTAAGGTTCCTAGGGCCCCTAGAGACATATTGTAATAAAATGTGTTGAAAGAGGTCATAAGTTATCCTATGACCCCTTTCGACATATATAACTTATTGTAATATCTCCCTAGGGGTCATAGGTCCGTTAGAGACATATGTTGTAATGGAATGTGTCGAGAGGGGTCATAGATCATCCTATGGCCCTTTTCGACCCATTTAAACAATTGTAATACATTCGTAGAGGTCTTAGGAACCCTAGTGACATATGTCATCATGGAATATATGGAAAGGGGTCATAGGTCATCCTACGGCTCCTTTCAATTCATATAAATGATTGTAATATGTCCCTAGGGATCCTATGATCCCTGAAGACATGTCTCATCATGGAATGTGTCGAAAGGGGTTATAGGTCATCCTATGGCACATTTTGATCCATATAAATGATTCATGTATTTTCTTAGAGGTCCTAAGGTCCCTAAAGACATATGTTGTAATAAAATAAGTCGAAAGGGATTATAGGTCATTCTATGTCATCTTTTAACCCATATAAATGATTCTAATATGTCCCTAGGGGTCCTAGGGCCACTTGAGACATATATTGTAATAAAATTTGTCAAAAGGGGTCATAGGTAGTCCTATGGCCCCTTTCAACCCATATAAATGATTCTAATATGTCCCTAGGAGTCCTAGGGTCCTAAGAGACATGTTTTTATAAAATGTGTCGAAAGGGATCATAGGTCATCCTATGACCCCTTTCGATGCATATAAATGATTGTGATATGTCCATAGAGGTCCTACGACCCCTTGCAACATATGTCATCATGGAAAGTGTCAAAAAGGATTATAGGTCATCATATTGCTCCTTTCGACTCATGTAAATGTTCTAATATGTCCCTAAGGGTCCTAAGGCCTCTCGAGACATTGTTGTAATAAAATGTGTCAAAAGGGGTCATAGGTCATCTTAAGGTCCCTTTCACAATATATAAATGATTGTAATATGTCTCGATGGGTCCTAGGACCCCTAGCGACATATGTCATCATCAAATGTGTCAAAATGGGTCATGGGTCATTTTATGGCCCCTTTTGACTCATATAAATTATTCTAATATGTACCCAGTGGTCTGAGGGGTGCTCAAAACATATGTAATAAAATTTGTCCAAAGGGGTCATAGGTCATCCTATGGCTCCTTTTTACCCATATAATTGATTCTAATATATCCCTAGGTGTCTTAGGGCCCCTAGAAACATATGTTGTAATAAAATGTGTCAAAAGGGGGCATAGGTCATTTATGACCCCTTTCAACACATAAATTATTTTAATATGTCCTTAGGGGTCCCAAGACCCCTAGAGAGATATTTCATCATAGAATGTGTTGAAAGGATTCATAGGTCATCATATGACCCCTTTCGACCCATATAAACAATTATATAATGTCCCTAGGGGTCCTAAGACCCTTAGAGACATGTTGTAATAAAATGTGGCAAAATGGCTCATAGGTCATCTTATGACCCCATTTGACCCATATAAATGATTCTAATATGTTCTTAGGGTTCTTTGGACCCCTGTAGACATATGTCATCATCGAATGTGTCAAAAGGGATCATAGTTCATCTTATGGCCCCTTTCGACACATATAAATGATTCTAATACGTCCTTAGGGGTCATAGGACCCCTAGATACATGCAATAATAGAATGTGCTGAAAGAGGTCATAGGTCATCCTATGGCCTCTTTCGATCCATATAAAAGATTCTAATATGTCCGTAGGTGTCTTAAGAACTCTAGAGACATATGTCATCATGGAATGTGTCGAAAGGGGTCATAGGTCATCCTATGGCCCCTTTCGACCCATCTAAATAATTCTAATATGTTTCTAGGGGTACTAGGGTCCCTAAAGACATATGTCATCATGGAATGGATTGAAAATTTTCATAGGTCATCCTATGGCCCTTTTTGACCCATTTAAATGATTCTAATATGTCTATAGGGGTCCTAGGACCCTTAATGATATATGTCGTTAAAGAATGTGTCGAAAGGGGTCATAGGTCATCTTATGGCCTCTTTCAACCCATACAAATGAATCAAATATGTCAGTAGGGGTCCTAGGGCCCCTAGAGACATATGTTGTAACAAAATGTGTCGAAAGGGGTCATAGGTCATCCTATGGCCCCTTTCGACTCATATAAAAGATTCTAATATTTCCTTAAGCATTTTAGGGTTCCTCAAGATATAGGTTGTAATAAAATATGTTGAATAGTGCATAGGTTATCCTATGTCTCCTTTCGACCCATATAAAAGATTCTAATATGTCCCTAGGGATCCTAGGGCCCATAGAGACATATGTTGTAGTAAAATGTGTCGAAAGACTTATGGCCCTTTTCAACCCATATAAATGATTTTAATATGTTCTTATGGGTCTTGGGCCCCATACAGACATATGTTGTTATAAAATATGTGGAAAATTTCTATGACCCCTTTCGATCCATATAAAAGATTGTAATATGTTCCTAGGGGTCGTAGGACCCATAGAGACATATGTCATCATGGAATGTGTTGAAAGGAGTCATAGGTCATCCTATGACCCCTTTCAATCCATTTAAACAATTATAATATGTCCCTAAGGGTCCTAAGGCTCCAAGAGACATATGTTGTAATAAAATGTGTCGAAAGGGCTTCATAGGTCATTCTATGACCCCTTTCGACCCATATAAATAATTATAATGTCCATAAGACCCCTAGAGACATCTCGTCGTGGAGTGTGTCACAAGAGGTCAATGGTCATCTTATGTCCCTTTTTGACCCATATAAATAACTTTAATATGTCTCTAGGGGTCATAGGACTCCTAGAGACATATGTCATAATGGAATGTGTCGAAAGGGGTGATAGGTAATCCTATGGCCCCTTTCAAAATATATAAATGATTATAATATGTCCCTAGGGGTCCTAGGACCCTTAGAGATATATTTCATCATGGAATGTGTCGAAAGGGGTCATTGGTCATTCTATGATCACTTTTGACCAATATAAATGATTCTAATTTGACACTAGGGGTCCTAGGGCCCCTAAAGACATGTTGTCATAGAATGTATCGAAAGACGTCATAGGTCATGTGTCGAAAGCAGCGATAAGTCATCTTATGGCCCTTTTCGAGCCATATAAATGATTCAAATATGTCTCTAAGGGTCCTAGGGACATATTTTATAATAAAATGTGTTGAAATGGCTCATAGGTCATCCTATGGCCCCTTTCGACCCATATAAATGATTCTAGTATATCCCTAGGATTCTTAGGGTGTCTAGAGACATATGTCATCATGGAATGTGTTGAAAGGGTTCATAGGTCATTCAATGGCCCCTTTCAACCCATATAAATGATTCTAATATGCCCCTAAGCGTCATAGGGCCCCTAGAGACATATGTTGTAATAAAATTTATTGAAATGGGTCATAAATTATCCTATGATCCCTTTTGATGCATATAAACTATTGTAATATGTCTCTAGGGGTCTTAGGATCCATAGAGACATATGTCATCATGGAATGTGTCGAAAGGGGTCATAGGTCATCCTATGGCCCCTTTTGACCCATATAAATAATTGTAATATATCCGTAGGGGTCTTAGGACCCCTAGAGACATGTCATCATAGAATGTGTTGAAAGGGATCATAGGTCATCCTATGGTCCCTTTAAAACCATATAAATGATTGTAATATGTCCTTAGGGATCCTATGACCCCTAGAGATGTGTCATCATGAAATGTGTCAAAAGGGATCATAGGTCATCCTATGGCCCCTTTCGACCAATATAAACAATTCATATATGTCCCTAGGGGTCTTAAGGCCCCTAAAGACATGTTGTAATAAAATGAGTATAAAGAGATCATAAGTCACCCTATGTCCCCTTTCAACTCATATAAATGATTCTAATATGTTTGTAGGGGTTCTAGGGCCACTCGAGACATATGTTGTAATAAAATTTGTTGAAAGGGGGCATAGGTCATCCTATGACCCCTTTTGACCCATATAAATGATGTTAATGTGTCCCTAAGAGTCTTAGGGCTATTAGAGATAGATGTTTTTATAAAATATGTTGAAAGGAGTCATAGGTCATCCTATGATGCCTCTCCCTAGGAGTCTTAGGACCCATAGAGACATGTCATCATGGAATGTGTCGAAAGGGGTCATAGGTCATCCTATGACTCCTTTTGAACCATATAAATAATTCAAATATGTCTCTAGGGCTCCTATCACTTATAGAAACATCTGTCATCATGAAATGTGTCAAAAGGGGTCATAAGTCATCCTATGGCCCCTTTCGACACATATTAATCATTAAAATATTTTCCTGAGGGTCCTACAACCCCTAGACACATGTTGTAATAAAATGTGTCAAAAGAGGTCATAGGTCATCCTATGACCCCTTTCGACCTATATAAATGATTGTAATATGTCCCTAGGAGTCCTACGACCCCTTGAGACATATATTGTAATGCAATGTGTCTAAAGGAGTCATAGGTCATCCTATGGCCCCTTTAGACACATATGAATAATTCTAATATGTCCTTAGGGGAAATAGGTCATCCTATGGCACCTTTTGTCCCATATAAATGATTATAATATGTCTCCAGGAGTCTAGGGGAGACATATGTTGTCATGAATTTTTTTGAAGAGGTTCATAATTCATCCAATGGCCCATTTTGATCCATATAAATGTTTCAAATATGTCACTAAGGGTCCTAGGGCCTGTAGAGAGAAATGTTGTAATAAAATGTGTTGAAAGGTGCAATAGGTCATCCTATGACCCCTTTTGACCCATATAAATGATTGTAATATCTCTTTTGGGGTCCTAGGACCCCTAGCGACATATGTCGTCATGGAATATGTCAAAACGGGTCATAGGTCATCTATGACTCATTTTGACCCATATAATCAATTTTAATATGTCCCTAGTGGTCCTAAGGCTCCTCAAGACATGTTATAAAATATGTCGAAAGGGGTCATAGGTCATTTTATGACCCTTTTCAACACATATAAAAGATTATAATTTATCCGTAGGGGTCTTAGAGACATATGACATCATGAAATGTGTGAAAAGGGGTCATAGGTTGTCCTATAGCCCCTTTCGACCCATGTAAGTGATTCTAAGATGTCCCTAGGGGTCCTGGGGCCCCTGAGGAGATATGTTGTAATAAAATGTATTGAAAGTGGTCATAGGTCATCCTATGGCCTCTTTCAACCCATATAAATGATTCTAATATGTTCATAGGGGTCCTATGGCCCCTCGAGACATATGTTTTAATAAAATGTGTCAGAAGGTGTCATGGGTAATTCTATGACCCCTTTTATCCATATAAATGATTAAAATATGTCCCTAGGGGTCCTAGCGCCCTTAGAGACATATGTTCTAATAAAATTTGTCAAAAGGACCTATGACCCATTTCGGCACATATGATCTATTACAATATGTACCTAGGGGTTTTAGAACCCCTAGCAACATATGTCATTATGAAATCTGTTGAAAGGGGTCATAGGTCACCCTATGGCCCCATTTCACCCATATAAACAATTCTAATATGTCCCTAGGGGTCCTAGCTCCTCTAAAGAAATATGTCATCATGGAATGTGTTGAAAGGTGTCATAGGTCATCCTATGGCTCCTTTCGACTCATATAAATGATTTAAATATGTCTTTATGGGTCCTAGGACCCCTACAAACATATGTCATCATGGAATACATTGAAAAGGGTCATAGGTCATCCTATAGCCCCTTTCGACTCATATAAATGATTCAAACATGTCCCTAGGTGTCCTATGGTCTATAAACACATTTTATAATAAAACATGTCAAAAGGGGTCATAGGTCATCCTATGGCCCATTTCAACCCATATAAACGATTGTAATATGTCCATAGGGGTCCTAAAAACTCTAGATACATATGTCATCATGAAATGTGTCAAAAGGAGTCATAGATCATCATATGGCCCTATTTGACTCATATAAACAATTCTTATATGCCCTTTGCGACATATGTTCCAATAAAATGTGTTGAAAGGGGTCATAGGTCATCCAATGGCCCATTTTGACCAGTATAAATGATTATAATATGTCCCTTCCAGTATTAGGACCCCTTGCCATATGTTGTCATGGAATGTGTCTAAAGTGGCCATAGATCATCTGACAGCCCTTTTCAACCCATATAAATGATTCTAATATTTCCCTAAGGGTCCTTGGGCCCCTTGAGACATATGTTATAATAAAATGTGTCGAAAAGAGTCATAAGTCATCTTATGACCATTTTGACCCATATAAATGATTGTAATATGTTCGTAGGGGTCTTAGGATCCCTAGAGACATGTTATCATGGAATGTGTCAAAAGGAGTCATAGGTCATCTTATGACACCTTTTGACCCATATAAACAATTATAGTATTTTCTTCGTAGTCTTAGGGCCCGTAGAGACATATTTTGTAATAAAATGTGTCGAAAGGAGTCATATGTCATCCTATGACCCTTTCAACCCATATAAACAATTATAATATGTCCCTAGGGGTCCTAGGGCCCCTAGAGACATATGTTGTCACATAGTGTGTCAAAAGGAGTCATAGGTTATCTTATGGACCCTTCCGACCAATATATACAATTATAATGTCCCTAGAGGACATAGGACCACTAGAGAAGTATGTCATCATGCAATGTGTCAAAAGGGATCATAGGATATTCTATGGAAACTTTCAATCCATATAAACAATTTTTATATGTCTGTAGAGGTAGTAAGACCCCTAGAGACATATGTCATCATGGAATGTGTCGAAAGGGCTTATGGCCCCTTTCGACCCATATAAATGATTCTAATATGTCCCTAGGGGTCCTAAGACCTATAGAGATATATGTCATCATGAAATGTGTCAAAAAGGTTCATTGCTCGTCCTATCGACTCTTTTGACTTATATAAATCATTCTAATATGTCCCTAGTGGTCCTAGGGCTCCTAGTGACATATGTTCTCATAGAATGTGTTGAAAGGGGTAATAGGTCATCTTACGGCCCCTTTCGATCCATATAAATGATTCAAATATGTCTCTAAGGGTTCTAGGGCCTCTTGATATATATGTTGTAATAAAATGTGCCAAAACGGGTCATATGTCATCCTATTCCCACTTTTGACACATATAAACGATTCTAATGTCCCTAGGGATCCTATGTCCCCTCGAGACATATGTTGTAATAAAATGTGTTGAAAGAGGTTATAAGTCATCCTATGGCCCCTTATGACACATATAAATGATTATATTATGTCCCTAGGGGTCCTAGGAGCTTGAGAGACATATGTCATCATGGAATGTGTTGAAAAGAGTCATAAGTTATTTTATTGCAACTTTTGACCCATATAAACGATTGTAATATGTCCTTAGGGGTCCTAGGGCCCCTAGAGACATATGTTGTAATAAAATGTATTGAAAAGGGTCATAGATCATCATATGACCCCTTTCAACCCATATAAACTATTGTAATATGTCCCTAAGGGTTCTCAGACACTTAGAGACATATGTCATGATGAAATGTGTCAAAAGCGGTCATAGGTAAACCTATGGCCCCTTTTGACCCATATAAATGATCGTGATATGTCCCTAATGGTCCTAGGACCCCTCGTGACATATGTCACCATGGAATGTGTCGAAAAGGTTCATAGGTCATCTTATGGTCCCTTTCAACCCATATAAATGATTCTAATATGTCCGTAGGGGTATTGGGACCCCTAGAGACATATGTCATCATGGAATATGTTGAAAAGTGTCATAGGTCATCCTATGGCCCCTTTCGACGCATATAAATGATTCTAATATGAGCCTTAGAGATATGTCATAATGGAATGTGTCGAAAGGGGTCACAGGTCATCCTATGGCTCGTTTTGAACCATATAAATGATTGTGATGTCCCTAGGGGTCTTAGGGCCTGTAAAGACATATGTTGTAATAAAATGCATTGAAAGGGGTCATATTTCATCCTATGGCCTCTTTCGACCCATATAAATGATTGTAATATGTTCCTAGTGGTCCTAGGGCCCCTCGAGACATATGTTGGAATAAAATGTGTCGAAAGAAGTCATAAGTCATCCTATGGTCACTTTCGACTCATATAAATGATTCTAATATTTACCTAGGGGTCTTAGGGCCCATAGTAGAGACATATGTTGTTATAAAATGTGTCCAAAGGGCTCATAGTTCATCCTATGACCCTTTTGAACCCATATAAGGGCATATGCACCGAGTTGTGGTGCCAAAAAGATGACAAGGTTTTTTTTTTTTTTTTTTCTAATTTTCAATAGCGCGTACGCGCTATGGCTTGGGTCACCCAAGCCATAGTGTGTACACGCTATAGTACGTACGCGCTATTCTGATATCCAAAAAGTTATATGATGGGTAGCAAACCCACGACCCATCATTTTCATTTTGCTTTTTGGCTCTTCAACAGTGCATACATGGTTTGATAGCAAAAATTCACCACCATTTGCCAAAATACCTCCTCACCGATGAAATCTAGACAATGAGCACACCCATGATGACGAGGTAAGTGATATAAACTTAACTTTGCATTGTTTAATATGTTTTCCATATTGTTTTATTGGTTTTTGATATTCTTTTGTAGAGTTTTTACAAATTTCATTTAGATTTGTTTATTTAGTTAGATTTCAATTGATTTTTTATCAGGAAATGTCCATAATCAACCGGAATATCCAAAAAACCCTCAAGAACCTCAAAATCAAAACCCTCCTCAAGAAGACCAACAAATTCCACAACCTGAACCAATTGCAAGACCTCTGCCAAGCACACAAGAAAATATAAGAAATGAAATACAGAGAGCCAAAACTGAATTAGAAAGACTCATTGCTCGGTTGAAAGAATCCAAACAAAGCAATCCAATGTGGGCTCAATTGGCATCATCCCTTGAATCCATTAACACTCAGATAGCCTCAGTTAGTGGTCAGTTAGATATTTGGCGGGCTAAGAGGGATGAACAAAAAAGATTTTATGCAAATAAATTGTCATATGAAGATGTTAAAAAAAAGAAATATCAAAAGGTAGTATATGTGCATTATTTAGAAAACTCGGTGAGTCAAATACTATTAGAGAGGGTACTAAATGATTCCCCATCCATTGGTGTATACACAATGCTATTAGAAATAATTTTTGGGATAGATGGTGGATGGTTTTTGATGCCCCTCCTTGCAACAATCATGAGATCCCCATGTATTTTTTGAAGAAATTATATTGTGAGTTTGTCCTTGGGAAGATCCCCAATTATTTTGATATGTTAGACTCCCAGGGTAGAGGTGGGGGGTCATCATTTGAGAGGCCAAGAGCACGTCGTGACCCTAATGTAGTTAGGGCACCTGTGGTCCATTCACAACAGGAGCATGTGATTATTCCTTCATTTGTGAAGGAACATGTAGAGGCCAACACTCTAGGGACCATTAATGCTTTGACGCAGACCCTCATCCATTCCACAAGCCCATTAGTTGAGGGGGAGCCTTCTATGCATCATGGTCAGATGTGCACTTCATGCAGATCCCTATGCACAATTGGCACTCATGTCGGAGATGCTGCGGATGATGGGCTTGTCAACGATGAGTTCCTGAACAAGACATTTGGCATTGACACACAGGTAAATTACTAACTTGATCACATTTCATATGTATAGTGAATGATTAATTAATTAGCATTGTTCAAAATTTAGGGTCAAAGTGTTGTTGGGCCTAGCAGCGATCCTCCAGGTCCATTTTTTGTCCCTTCGGTGAGTCTTGAGGTATGTATCAATTTAATCATTTTAATTAATACATATATTTATTACATAATCATATTAAGGATTGACAAAAAAAATTATGCATGTGCATCAATTCTCCATAGGACCCTCAACCTTTACCACAGACACAGAGCAGAGACATCGTATGAGCTTCACACAGGTAAAGTTGTTTCATGTTAATTTAATTCATTTGATTATATTTATTCCATGTTTCATGTTAGATATAACGTGTATTGTATGACATGCAGCTCATGATGTCGGACACACCTCCTCATCTGCGACAGTCTGTTGATATTATAGTGTCCGCAGCTGTGGCTAGCTCACAGCCACTGACGGAGGTATGAAAGAATTTTCTTAGTTCTAGTTGTTGTTTATAATAGTTAATCTCAAAATTTCTAATGTTATTTATAAGTGATTATATTTATTGAATTGTTGTAGGGTCTTGTCACACCTGATCGTTCACGAGCATTTGAGGTGGACTTACAGAGTGACTATTTGTTGGAGGTAAGAAAATAATTGATTTTGTGTGTACATATATTTGATTTCAACGTATAATAAATATTGATTCATATCTACTTTCTTTGTGTCAGTTGGACCTGGAGAAGAGCCTCAACAAGAGGTCAAGTGAGTGTGTCAGTAGGGCCTTGTCATCTCCACTGCCTCCCTCCACACGACGGCAGAGGATGTCGAGAGACTTGTTTCCTTCCCCTCGTGGGAAGGAAAAGATGTAGTTGAGATATTCGATATATATATATATATATATATATATATATATATATATATAGAGAGAGAGAGAGAGAGAGAGAGAGAGAGAGAGAGAGAGAGACTTGTTTCCTTCCCCATGTATATATATAGGCATCAGAGAGACATATTTGACATACATTTGATGTACATATGACATTCTATATTTGATGTATGACATTTATTTGATGTATGACATTATTGGTTGATATATGATATGTTTGTTCATATACGACATTATTGGTGATACATAATATATTATGTGTTTGTTAATGTATATTACATTATTGTTTATCATTTTATATTATATGTTTGTTCATGTATGATGTTAAATTAGATATGTTCGTGTATGACATTAAATTAGATATGTGCATTTATGAAATTAAATTCAATTGCTAGAGAGTTGCCATTATGTCTACCAACTAGTAGATGCTATTTTTTTCTTTATTAGTATTTCTCAAAAACTGCAAAGAAGTTATTTCTGGTGAATAGTTGTAAAAAATTGTGATCATCGACTTCATGTACTCATGGCTTTGGTTGTGAACACTCGTAACTTTGGCTATAAGCATCCATGGCTTTGGCTATGTGCACTAGTAGCTTTGGTTATGAGCATTTATGGCTTTGGTTGTAGGCACAATATAGCCTTGGCTGTAGGTTGTCTTTCTTGCTGCATGTCAAAGTTACCTTCAATAATATCATTAGTCTAAGATCATTACAATTAAAATACTATGACATAATACCTTGGAAATAATAGTCTTTAACCCATTACTTTATTTGTTAAAACATCATGTAGTATCTACTATAGTGCTTCTACTCAAATATGTTTTCAAAAATACTTAGTATGGCAAAGAAATGTCTATGGAAAGCTTGTCAAATAGGATATTGAAGAACTAAATGTGGACAGTCATTAGTACCCATCAATAAGAACACGAACATCTTTCTCAAGAAAGCCATATGACATTAGATTAATTTATAAATTTCCTTTGCAAATAACTAGAAGATGCTATGAATCTTAATATAGAGTTAATCATGAACTCGTTATTCCATCCAAGAAGCATATATCACCCTTAGCCAAATAACCAACAGGATAAAAATTAATTCAATTTCAACAAAATTTTGAGTATAACAAGCATCTTAGGGATTCTTACAAGAATTAACACAATGTTCACAAGAGCATTACAAGTTCTCATAATGCTATTTCACATATTGTAATCATATTCAATTTTGAATGGCCATTTATGTTACAAGCATAAATTTTCTTTATGGTATTTTAATTCTAGACATGAATTTTATTCTGAAGCTTTTCTATGACAACCCACTCAATGCATATATTGTTGTTCCACATTATGCTGATTTGACTTTCATTGGTTGATTTGGGTCTAGACATGACGTTATTCACTACCTTTTTTATATATTATTTTTTTGTAGTGAGGTTCTAGCCTGAATGAATGTATTAATCATTGAAGTTGTGAACCTTGGTTGAGATCCTTACAAATATATTTTCAAATTGGACCTCAAATAGTTTTCTCAGTCACCCCCTATACACAGATACTGAAGTTGTAGTTAATTACAAAATTAATACTGAATTAACACAAGTTTAATTGAGAAGTATTATGTACCTCAATAGGCTAGATTATTATTGATCGGGAAGCTTTATCTTAGAGCAGTTGGTTTCCTAAATCTTTAGCGCAATGACACTCTTATGGAATGCAGAATTAGGTATGCTAGCTAAGGAACGTTCTTTAAAAGGCATAGTAAACTCAAGACTCACATGTTTCCAATCAATATAAATGTTTAAATTGCTTCTCTTATTTTTTCTATTTATGATCTTCTTAAAACTTAACTTTCTAAATGCATTGATGGGGAAATAAAGATCTTCTAGGAACTAAAAGCTAATCATGTTTAATACTTACAATTCTTTATTTTTATCTAATCATTTAAAAAAGATTGTACAAGTGTTTTCAAAGAGCAACACTTGTCACTAACATCATAAGAAGGAATATCCAAGGATAATTACCACTAATCCCCCACCACCAAATTCAAGAGAAAACAAAAATCCACTACTAAAGAGATAGTAATAATGATCATCCCTAGTCTCTCCCTTATCACAAAATGATTACCATCAAAATTTGCATTTCCAATTGTGTCATGTGTGTTGAAGAAATAGTAACATTTTCACTCTCTTACCTAATGTCTCCCATTTCTAAAACTCCTGGAGAAGGGCAAGGCCATCTTCTCAGTACTTCAAAATACAACGAGTTCCATTTTTTCCCATATTGATAATCGTTGACTTAAAGTATAGTCAAAGTATTGACAGCCCATAGGAACTCAACCTTTGAACATCCCATCTGTAAATGAGATCATAAAGAAAGTTCAATAGACCCGCATGAAATAGTGAAACAAAAGTTGCATACTTGTGAAGATGATCAGGCTGCAGGTGATCAATATGTCTCAAATCTATATTCAGTTCTTTTACTATGCATATAAATGATTTGTTATATAAAAGACTTATATCCACAAGATAAATAATCATTTTCTTACTATGCTATCGTTATCCTTAGTTAATCTTTGGTCTCTGCAACACGGTCCTGTAGGAACTGGAATCTCATCCATATCTCGCACGAGCTTCGAGATATGCCCCATCAAAGATTGCAGCCTTGTGGCATTTAGTGACCCTTAGGGACATTCCAGTTGAGCATGCCTAAGAATGTTCGAGCACCGAAGGGGACAAGATGATGTTGGGGATAGGGTTTACCCGGCCACCCAGAGCTAATGGAGCAGACAGTTTGATCCCATGACAAAAGATGAGAGAGATTTGATAGTTGGCAACTTTGTACTGGCCAACACTGCAAGTTTCAACATCACCTGAGATGGCATTGTAGAATGAAAATGGAATGCGATCGCCAAAAATTGAGAGAGGTTATTGTAGGTCTCTGTAACACGGTCCTGTAGGAACTAGAATCTCATCCATATGTCACACAAGCTCTGAGATATGCTCCATCAAAGATTGTAGCGCTGTGGCATTTAGTGACCCTTAGGGACATTCCAGTTCAGCGTGCCTAAGAATGTTCGAGCACTGAAGGGGACAAGATGATGTTGGGGATACAGTGTACCCGGCCATCAAGAGCTAATGGAGCAGACAACTTGATCCAATGATGAAAGATGAGAGAGATTTGGCAGTTGGCAACTTTGTACTCGCCAACACTGCAAGTTTCAACATCACCCGAGATGGCATTGTAGAATGAAAACAGAATGCAATCTCCAAAAAGTGAGAGAGTTTATTTTAGGTCTCTACAACATGGTCCTATAGGAACTAGAATCTCATCCATATCTCACACGAGCTCCGAGATATGCCCCGTCAAAGATTGTAGGCCTATGGGATTTAGTGACCCTTAGGGACATTCCAGTTCAGCATGCCTGATAATGTTCGAACACTGAAGGGGACAAGACAAGGTTGGGTATAGGGTTTACCCGGCCACTCGAAGCTAATGGAGTAGACAGTTTGATCCCATGACGAAAGATGAGAGAGATTTGGCAGTTGGCAACTTTGTACTGGCCAACACTGCAAGTTTCAACATCACCTGAGATTGCATTGTAGAATGAAAAATGAATGCGATCTCCAAAAAGTGAGAGAGGTTATTGTAGGTCTCTGCAACATAGTTCTTTAGGAACTAGAATCTCATCTATATCTCACACGAGCTCCAAGATATGCCCCGTCAAAGATTGCAGCCCTATGGGATTTAGTGACCCTTAGGGACATTCCGGTTCAGCGTGCCTGAGAACGTTTGAGCACTGAAGGGGACAAGAAGATGTTGGTGATAGGGTTTACCCAGCCACTCGAAGCTAATGGAGTAGACAGTTTGATCCCATGACGAAAGATGAGAGAGATTTGGTAGTTGGCAACTTTGTACTGGCCAACACTACAAGTTTCAACATCACCCGAGATGGCGTTGTAGAATGAAAATGGAATGTGATCTCCAAAAAGTGAGAGAGGTTTTTGTAGGTCTCTACAACAATGTCTTGTAGGAATTAGAATCTCATCCATATCTCACACGAGCTCCAAGATATGCCCCGTCAAAGATTGCAGCCATGTGGCATTTAGTGACCCTTAGGGACATTCTAGTTCAGTGTGCTTGAGAACGTTCGAGCACTGAAGGGGACAAGATGAGGTTGGGGATAGGGTTTATCCAGCCAATCGGAGCTAATGGAGCAGACAGTTTGATCCCACAATGAAAGATGAAAGATATTTGGCAGTTGGCAACTTTGTACTGGCCAACACTACAAGTTTCAACATCACCCGAGATGGCATTGTAGAATGAAAATGAAATGTGATCTCCAAAAAGTGAGAGAGGTTATTGTAGGTCTCTACAACACAGTCTTGTAGGAACTAGAATCTCATCCATATCTTGCACGAGCTCCGAGATATGCCTCGTCAAAGATTGCATCCCTGTGGGATTTAGTGACCCTTAGGGACATTCCGGTTCAGCATGCCTGAGAATGTTTGAGCACTGAAGGGGACAAGATGAGGTTGGGGATAGGGTTTACCCGGCCACCTGGAGTTAATGGAGCAGACAGTTTGATCCCACAACGAAAGATGAGAGAGATTTGGCAGTTGGAAACTTTGTACTAGCCAACACTGCAAGTTTCAACATCACCCGAGATGGAATTTTAGAATGAAAATGAAATGCGATCTCCAAAAAGTGAAAGAGTTTATTGTAGGTCTCTGCAACATAGTCCTATAGGAATTGGAATCTCATCCATATCTAGCATGAGCTCTAAGATATGCCTCATCAAAGATTGCAGCCCTGTGGGATTTAGTGACCGTTAGGGACATTCCGGTTCAGCGTGGCTGAGAATGTTTGAGTAATGAAGGGGACAAGATGAGTTTGGGGATAGGGTTTACCAAACCACCCAAAGCTAATGGAGGAGACAGTTTGATCCCATGATGAAAGATGAGAAAGATTTGGTAGTTGGCAACTTTGTACTGGCCAACACTACAAGTTTCAACATCACCCGTGATGGCGTTGTAGAATGAAAAAAAAATGCGATCTCCAAAAAGTGAGAGAGGTTATTGTAGGTCTCTATAACATGGTATTGTAGGAAGTAGAATCTCATTCATATCTCACACAAGCTCTGAGATATGCCCCGTCAAAGATTGCACCCCTGTGGCATTTAGTGACCCTTAGGGACATTCCGGTTCAACATGCCTGAGAATGTTCGAGCACTAATGGGGACAAGAAAAGTGTGGGGATAGGATTTACCCAGCCACCAATAGCTAATGGAGTAGACAGATTGATCCCACGACGAAATATGAGAGAGATTTGGCAGTTGGCAACTTTGTACTAGCCAACACTACAAGTTTCAGCATCACCTAAGATGGCGTTGTAGAATGAAAAAAAATGTGATCTCCAAAAAGTGAGAGAGCTTATTGTAGGTCTTTGTAACACAATCCTGTAGGAACTAGAATCTCATCCATATCTCACATGAGCTCCAAGATATGCCCCATCAAAGATTGCAGCCCTGTGGCATTTAGTGACCCTTAGGGACATTCTGGTTCAGCGTGCCTGAGAATGTTCAAGCACTGAAGGGGACAAGAAGAGGTTGGGGATAGGGTTTACCTAGCCACCTGGAGCTAATGGAGTAGACAGTTTGATCCCACAACAAAAGATGAGAGAGATTTGGCAGTTGGCAACTTTGTACTCGCCAACACTGCAAGTTTCAACATCACCCGAGATGGCATTGTAGAATGAAAATGGAATGCGATCTCCAAGAAGAAAGAGAGGTTATTTTAGGTCTCTACAACATGGTCCTGTAGGAACTGGAACCTCATCCATATCTTGCACGAGCTCTGAGGTATGCTCCACCAAAGATATTTGAATTCACAGTGTTTAATGAGAATATAGTTGAGGCTTGCTTTACTTTTCTATGTTAAGTTTGGCTTTCAATTTTGGTTTCCTTACTTATCTATGTGAAAGTTACACTTTCATAAGTAACATGGATGCAATAATACTAAATTAAGTATAGGTCCATGGTTCTAGAAGCTTCACGTAGCTTCTCTTCAACTATGGATCTTGTAAGCATTGTACCATGACTATTGGTGTTGTGAGAATATGCAAAGCATATATATTGTTTGACCAAATGTCTTCAATGAACATGAACTATATGGAAGAAGAGAAGACATGTTGCAAAGTCTTTGAAATTTTTCTTCAAGAAATGTAAGGAGCCATGGGTTATTCATCCGAAATTGTTTGGTAAAATTAGAGGAGGAATGAATCAACCTTGATGATAGAGGTAAATGCTGAATAATATTTATTTAATCACATTGTTTTAAAAAAATTTAATGACCTTTAAATACAATTGAAAGAAATGGAATTGATCTCCCTTACTCATGTAAATGAATAAAATTTGAATTTAAAAAAGAGAGGGACATCCACCATAAAACCATGCAATCATGCACTTCTTGATGGGAGTATCATAAGTTCATTGTTAGATGGATATGCCAAATGTGGAAGAATTAAAAGGAAAATATGTTGATTGATTGAATACAAGCATCAAACCAATGTGATAACAAAAAATCAAAGTTGATTCCATAACGTCTAACAATATCATATAATTCATTTATCAATAATTTGAAAAAACATAAGAATATGTCTAATAATGTCATACATGAAATATATGTAAAAAATGACATACATAGAAAAAATTATACAAAACATATGCCCAATAATGCCATATAGGTGTAAAATGTAAATCATTAGATATATACTCTTTCCAACTAAGGGAATAAAATAAATCCCTAATTGTCTTTAATTGCCAACAAGTGGGAGATGACCAATGTATATAACGAGGTCTTCCTAACATGCTCACTAGTCCATTAGTCTAGAATCTTCTATAACTCGACATGTTACAATCAAAATTATATATGAATAAATAACTATTTTATATAAAATATATATATATATATATATTTACACATAAAACATAATATTTTCTTACAGCTAGCTGATAATTCCTCTGTATATACACCTCAGGGATACACTGATGGTCAGGAATAATAAGACCCTACAAAAACTATCAAAGTTACCACTCAATTGTGCCTATGAATTTTATATTGAATTTTAGTACTAGTGAAATTTTAATGTAACCTCTTTCATACCTTAGTCATTGGCTTAGAACTAGTGAGTACAATAAGGACTTGTTGATCAATACAATGATGAAGATGTAAAGGTATCTCTGATGTCAATAGCTGAAAATGATAATACATGAGACTCAAATGCAGTTATGAAGAATACACATTTTCTTTTGTCTCCATATCAAATAAAATATTTTGGTAACTTTGTGAATGTAGTATGACATCCTTCATTTTATAGTGTTGATCCCAAAGCTACAACACTTATTATTTATTACACATGTATGTAAATCTATTAAGCATCAAATTCAACACCTTTGTCTGCAAAATAATGTACTATATGTTAGAGTAATAAATTCATTTCCTTAGTAATTAAATTATATTGATATAATTACTAAGTTACTTATTATATTGATATAGTTTACTTATAATTCCTTTCGATTTATAACCAATTGAAATGATTTCCCCAATTTTCCATCTAGTCACTAGAAAATTGGATTTGTTGTCTCTTTCTCTTAAAGAATCGCATCTACTAGTTCCTTTGGTCTAGAAGCTTTCCATTGAGATTGGGGTTTTGAAAGGTTCAAGGGTTGAGGAACTTTTTATAGAATATCTTGAAGAAGGAGAGGTCATGTATAATGGTTTTGAGGAAGGCTAGAGTTCCATCGAGATGGTGTTGTAAAATGGCCAAGCGGAGGAGGAGGTAGAAGAATAAAGAGAATAAATGCATGAGAAGGAGGGTCATGGGGGCAATGGATTCAAACCCACAACCAAGCTTTTATACCATTATACAAATTACAAATTATAAGACTATGCCTTTCATGATAGTCGCATTTTCGTATTGGCAAATGATGAATGACTTTTGGAACAAACATAATAAATACTTCCAAATAAAAATGAAGCCAATGTATTGTATTATAAGCTCAAATGGTAAAGACCAAGCCCAAACATTTATTTAGGTGTAGCATTTATAATTGTTAGGTTCATGTAAAGAAGTCATCGTTCATATTCTCATTGTTGTGTAATTTGATGATAAGAAGAATACAATGATATAGAGGTTGATAGTGACTTAAAACTTTACAAAATGAAATCAATGAGGATTTTACATTGAGGGGGGAGTAATAATCAATGTTTCATTCTCATTGTTTGACAAACTCTTATATAAAGAGGGAGTAGACAGATGATATGGTTTAGTCTTCTTCCGAGAATCTTAGTCATATTGGTTTAGAAGGATTCATGACACAACTACTATACTTAGCATGACCAATTGATGCTAAAAACCTTAGTATTGATGCTACAAACCTTAGTATTGACATAATTTAACCTCTGCAATTCCAGGCATAAGATGATTATCATACAATGGTACTTGAACAAAGAACACTAATAAATATTGAGGATGTGAATTGATAATACCATTTCGTAGATGATTTTGGCATCTCAACCTTTATCACTTGTGCGTCAAATTTATTAGCCCTCTTCTTTCGTGACCTACAAATGAAGAATTAGCACAGTAACAAATCTAAGATAAGATTTAAAAAATGGGTCCTATTAAATAATCTAATATAAATTCAAATAATGTATCTATATTCTAAACAAATCAAAACTAAATCTCATGACTTACACATCATAACAATATGGTCCACCTTAGTCATGTGATAGTCTTGGGGAAGAGGTTGTAACATTGTATTTGGATCCAATTGATCACTTTTTCTCTCTCTCCCAATTCAATCTAATGAGCCAACTGGATCTAGTCGACATTTTAATGTCTCAAGTATTGCCTCATGGTCTGACTTGTGAGCTTTCCAAAGAATCTTATTATGTGGTTTTCCACCATATTTTATCAAGTTGACATTTGATGTGACAACAAGGTTTGAATAATCAAGAATCTTCCTCTCTATTTGCCAATCCTCGAATAACCACAAGTTAGGATTCTTCATAGGATATCATCTAAGCCATGTGCCTATTACAACCACTGCACTGACATGGTACTCTAAACCTTCACCATCTATAACTGAGTGATCCAATTTTTGTTTGGCTTCAACACAATGACACAAATAAAATTTTCTTCATTGTCTTCAAGTGCAATAATAGCAAAAACATGGCCTACAGTGACAAATGTACAAAATGTGATCATTAATTCAGAAAATACTTGGGTAAAAGTTATAAAGTTACATATTAAAATTACAAAGATATATATATATATATATATATATATATATATATATATATATATATATATATATTACCAAGTTGCACTAAATCTGACAAGCAGTCAAAGTCAATAGATGAATCCATCTCTACCATTTCTAGTGCTTGTGGGGGACGATAGGTGTCAATTGGGTCCAAAACCCGTATATCCCATTTGTCCACCCATTCAGTTGACTCACAGTCATCCCAATTTTCCTCTGCACATGATGGACAATAGCATGCCATTTTTCATGTGTGGATACTCCATGAACCTGCATCAGAGCTTCTAAAAGAGTGTAACTCACTAGATCCTATTAGTATGCAACAATCTTGATATGGTGCAATGTTAGTATTATCTATCAACCAAAAAAATCTACAAACTGTAGACTCACCTTCCTTACTTGGACCCATTGTAGTGTTACACCATTGGACGATGGATTTTGCATCTATCAATATTGCTTCATCTTTGTACTTTAGTTCTTCACAAGCCAAGGCTCTTTTAATGCATGCACCTGCACCATCATGCTCTCCCTTACCATGACCAGCCTCTGTGAAATTCCACATATATTGAATTCTACATAACCTGTGCATCCTGCTCAAACAATAGAACATCCATGCATTCTTGAATTAAGATGCACAATTGTCTGACCAAATAATGTGTTGACGATATGATATGTTGTTGTTAGCCAAATCTCCATAATATAGTTGAAAAAAACCATGTACAAACTCCGTAGAATGTGATCGATCATCGCTGATGTAAAAATGGTACTCCCTCAAAATCTTCCTGTCATCCTCTATATTTGTAGGTGAATGCATGAATGTTATGTGAACAAATATAGAAACCTGTTGAGATGTATAATACTTTGCTTGCACCTCATGTTATGGTTGTAGTGTGTAGTTCTCTACAAAATCTACAATCAAAACAATGGTATCCAATGGAAACGTATCCCTGCACAACATGAATTGCAAATCTAACCATCGAGCTCTATGGGTATGCCTTGCATACTCGTAAATAATCTTTTCACAAAAAATCTTTATGAACTCATACACTGGAATCTTTTCAATAACTAGATCACATCTTTTACCATGTTTCCCATCTTTTAGAGCATATGTCACTGTCTTGAATTTTTTTTAATCTACTATTTCATTTCCAATTGCATGTGTACTATCCATATGTTGACAAGTTGGTAAAAGTTGCAAATAACCACAAAATAAGCATGTACCATCCAAGCATGATGTCTTGTAAAATTGTTTGCCGTCCCCTATTTCATATAAAATGTTGGATATGAATTCCCTTGAAGATCTTGGTGGCTCTTTTATGTCACAATCCTGCAAAACAAACTGAGAATGCAAAACTACGCATATGTGCCTTAAAACATCAAAATGGTTCAAAAATTCAATATGTATCCTACAACAACAAGTTGTGTGTGTGTGATTTATTTTCACATAAAAATATTTACCCATCTCAAAAAACATTTGACTTATTCGAATTTGAGGATACATACCAATAAATTTTGCAAAAAATTGTGTCTGAGTTGAGTCCAAAAATTGTTTCGCATGTGGCTCATGATTTCGGCTACCAATCCTCCTTCTTACAATATCTCTTTGATTAGGAGAAACACGTGTGTTATTTTTCCAAAAATCTTCGATCAATGATTTCAAGGCTTCACTAATTTTTTTATCCTTTCGCGGTAGTCTACTGCTAAATGTCCATAACTCATTTTTTGTTGGATCTTCTAATCTCTCATGCCTTAGCATGGCTCTCCTTAAGGTACCTCTACCAATTTTTAATGTTCTGCTTGTCTTTCTCATGAGTTGAGCTTTCTTCATTTGGCTACTTACTATTGTCGATGTGAGTACTCATCTTGTGATATTACTATCTTTGGTGCGTGATTTAGAACCCACTTTGTCATAAGCACTCATTAGATTCTTTACAATATTTCTTTCATTTGAATCATCCATCGTTCTTAGCCCAAGAATCTTCATGATAGGCCTAAATTTCAAATTCCTCATCATTTCAACAAATAATTGGCATTGACCTGTAATATTTAATTCTTCAAAAAATAATCTCCATATATGATAAACTTTTCTTTGACAAGTACGCTTGCTAATCTTTTCAGGCATTGATTTCAAAATGTTAGTATCAATATCAATCAAATATTTTGGTTTTCTAAAATGAATTCTAGAAGGTGTTCTAATCTCTTCAATTCTCTCAACATTTTGAACATCAATATAAGGTTGAGTGTATTGCATACCTTGAACTGAAGATGATGTGCCTTGGTAATAAGATGTAAAATATGGAATATTACCTATTTGATGTGTTGATTTTGTGCTTTCAACATGACATGATGGAGTGTGTATATCGTCGGATCTTTAAATCAGTGTCTCTTCAACATGAGAGGATGATATGACTTCAACATTGGAAGATGGTGTAGTGGATGATATGACTCCAACATTTGAAGATGGTGTAGCGGACGATATGACACCAACATTGGAGGATGGTGTAGCTTCACAATTCAATTGTCTTCTTGAGCGTAACAATCTCATTCGTTCTCTTTGTCTTTCTAATTCTTCCTCCTTGTTTCTTTGTACTGGTGGTTCTTGATCCTCTTCGAAAGTTAATTCTTCATCATTTCTTTGCAATTTTCTTTGATCACGTAGTAATTTCATTTTATCTCTTTTAATTGTCAAATCTCTCTCCCTATCTGCATTTGTTTGAATCTTTGGTTTCTTCCTTGGCATGATGATGATTTCTACATGTCAAATTATTCAAACATCCGAATTACTTAAAATGTATAAATTACAAATTATTCAATTACATATAAAAATTATAATTATTTGAATGAGGACACAATATATATCAAACGACTTGTCAAATTTCTAACCATTTCAAAATAACATTTCATTCAAACATACAATTTTTAATGAATTCACTATATATTACATAACATATCAAATTATAATCAAATTTGTATCTATATATTGACAAAAAATATTTAAAATGGATTGCACTAACCTTTTCTATTAAAAGAATATTAAAAAATTATTCAAATCATGTATCCAATGATTGAATTTGGTGTTTGCTAGCTTCCAAAAGTGTTGAAATAGTGTTTGCTAGATGTTGAAACCCGTTTTTTCTGTCGGAATAACAGAGAGCATAATAGACCAAAAGTTAAAAATGGATGAAATGGGCCCGAAGGTTGGTTTTTGACCTTTTTTGGTGATTTGAGATAGTGTGTATGCACTATAGCGTGTACGCACTATAAAGCGCATACGCACTATCTCAAAACACATCACTCCCCATCATCCCTACTATCTATCCTCCCTACTCTCTCTCCCATCCCCTCCCTCTCTCTCTTCCTACTCTCTCCCATCCTTTACTCTCTCACCCTCCCTCTCCCACCACCTACTCTCTCTACCTCTCTCACCCCCTCTCCTCTCCCATCCCCGACTCTTTAGATCTCTCACACACACTCTTATCCCCCCTATCTCTCTCCCTCTCCCTCTCCTACCACCTAATTTATCTCCCCCATCCCCTACTCTTTCTCTCTTACACACATTCCCATTCCCCCTCTCTCTCCCTCTCCCACCACCTACTTTCTCTCCCCCATCATCGTACTCTCTCTACCACCCCCTACTCTCTCTCACCCTCACACTACTACTACCTACTATCTCTCTCTTTCAAGTTCTCTCTCTCTCCCTCTCTAATCTCTCTCCCCCATCTTGTACAAGCTCTCTCTGCCTCTCCCACTCTCTCTCCTATCACCTACTTTATCTCCCCCATCCCCTGCTCTCTCTCTCTCATCTCCCATCCCCTACTCTCTCACACTCTCACACTCTCCCCCATCCCCTACTCTCTCTCTTCTCTCCCATACCCTACTCTCTCACACTCCCACTCTCTCCCATCCCCTACTCTCTCACACTCTCCCATCCCCTACTCTATCTCTCTTACACATACACCCCCATCCCCCCCTCTCTCTTTCCCTCTCCCATCGCCTACTTTCTCTTACCCATCATCGTACTCTCTCTCTGCCACCCCCTACTCTCACACTCTCACACTCTATCCCATCCCCCGCTCTGTCTCTCTTACACACATACTCCCATCCCCCCTCTCTCTTTTCCTCTCCCACCACCTACTTTCTCTCCCCCATCATTGTACTCTCTCTCTGCCAGCCCCTACTTTCTCAAAACACATCACTCCCCATCCTCCCTACTCTCTATCCTCCCTACTCTCTCTCCCATCCCCTCCCTCTCTCTTCCTACTCTCTCCCATCCTTTACTCTCTCTCACTCTCTCTCTCCCACCACCTACTCTCTCTACCTCTCTCACCCCCTCTCCTCTCCCATCCTCGGCTCTTTAGATCTCTCACACACACTCTTATCCCCCCTATTTCTCTCCCTCTCCTACCACCTAATTTCTCTCCCCCATCCCCTACTCTCTCTCTTCTCTTCCATCCCCTAATTTGTCACTCTTACACACATTCCCATTCCCCTTCTCTCTCCCTCTCCCACTGCCTACTTTCTCTCCCCCATCATCATACTCTCTCTACTACCCCCTAATATCTCTCACACTCACACTACTACTACCTACTATCTCTCTCTCTCTCAAGTTCTCTCTCTCCCTCTCTACTCTCTCTCTCTCTCCCATCTTGTACAGGCTCTCTCTGCCTCTCCCACTCTCTCTCCCGCCGCCTACTTTCTCTTCCCCATCCCTTTCTCTCTCTCTTGTCTCACATCCCCTACTCTCTCACACTCTCACACTCTCCCCCATCCCCTACTCTCTCTCTCCTCTCCCATCCCCTACTCTATCTCTCTTACACATACACCCCTATCCCCCCTCTCTCTTTCCCTCTCCCACCACCTACTTTCTCTCGCCCATCATCGTACTCTCTCTCTCATCCACCCCCTACTCTCACACTCTCTCCCATACCTTTCTCTATCTCTCTTACACACACACACACTCATCCCCCCTCTCTCTTTTCCTATCCCATCGCCTACTTTCTCTCCCCCATCATCGTACTCTCTCTCTGCCACCGCCTACTTTCACACTTTCACACTCTCTCCCATCCCCTACTCTCTCACTTTCATAGATACACACACTCTTATCCCCCCACTCTTCTTCTTCTCTCCCATCCCCTACTCTCTACATCTGTCACAGACACTCCCATCCCCCCTATTTCTCTCCCTCTCCCTCTCCCACTCCCTCTCCTACTGTGTACTATCTATCTCTCTCAATTTCTCTTTCTTCCTCTCTACTCTCTCTCTCTCTCTTTCTCTCTCTCTCTCTCTCATCCCTTACTCTCAGTCTCTCTCCCATCCCCTACTACTTTCTCTCAAAATCTCACACTCTCTCTCATCCTTTACTCTATCTCTCTTATAAATAAATACACATTCCCATTCCCCCCCTCTCTCTCTCTCGTAGTCCTTGTCCCACTGCCTACTCTCTCCCATCCCCTACTCTATCTCTCTTAAATGCTTCCATTCCACCTCTCTCCCCCTCCCACTCCCTCTCCCACTGCCTTCTCTCTCTCTCTCTCCCCCATCCCTCTACCATTTCCTACTCTCTCTATCTCTCTCTCCCCTATGTCATTCTTGACTCTCTCTCTTTGACACACACACACCCATCCCCCCTCTCTCCTCTTCCATCCCCTACTTTTTATCTCACTTGCTCTCCCTCTCCCACTCCCTCTCCCACTGCCTACTCTCTCTCTCACTCTCACTCTCTCCCTCTCCACTCTCTCTCTCTCTCTCTCTCTCTCTCTCTCTCTCTCTCTCTCTCTCTCTCTCTCTCTCTCTCTCTCTCTCTTTCTCTCTCTCTCTTACACACATTTCTATTCCTCCCTGTCTCCCCCTCTCCCACTCCCTCTCCCATTGCCTACTCTCTCTTCCATCCCCTACTCTCTCTTGAGCTACTTTGTCTTCCCCCTCTCCCATTCCATACTCTCTCTCTTTCACACACATGCACTCCCATCCTCCTCTCTCTCAAGTTCTTCCTCTCCCACTCTGTCTCCCATCACCTACTCTCTCTCCCAACCTATACTCTCTCTCACACTTCCTCTCTCTCCCATCCCCTACTTTAAATATCTTTCCCCCACCCCGCACTCTCTCTTTTCCACTTGTACTCTCTCTCACACTTCCTCTCTTTGCCACCCCTACTCTCTCTCTCTCTCATCCGATACTCTCTTTGCCACCCCTACTCTTTCTCACTTTCTCTCTCCTATCCTATACTCTCTCCCCTCTCCTATCCCCTAATTTCTCTCTATCTCTTTCATGCACACACATAGCCATTCCCCTATCCCCCCCCACCTAGTTCTCTTTTGCAACTTATATCTTAATAGTGCGTGGGCACTATAGTGCTTGTGCCCTATAGCACATACGCGCTATTTAGAACTGAGGTTTAAATAGCACGTGTGCACTATAGGGTGCACATGCTATTTAAACCTTAATCAAACACAAGCCTAAGTCTTGTTTTTTCCTTTGAAATCCAACCCAAAGGTTTGGATTTGATGAACAGGCCTGAGATGTGTTTTTCAGCAAACATACAAAAACTGATTAAATTTTCTTCTATGCTCCCCTTCAAGACTTCTCATGGTTGGGTATCGATAAGATCAGGTTACATAGCATTATAGGTCTCTGTGTTAGCTATCTAACCATATAATTTATTTTTAATTTGAACTATTTCAAGCCTTTCATCTATAATTTCTTTTGAATGTATGTTCATTTTTTGTCAAAAAACACCACGTACTAATTGAGCTATAGATTTTAGCTCGTTCATCAAATTTTGTAACAACTTAGTTTTTTAGAAACTAGACTCCATTCTACACACTTTGAAAAAAAAAGTTTTGATTTTAGATTAGTTTTCAATTATTTCTAGGGGGAGCACATAGATATTTCATGTTTTTGGGATGTGTCTAGTTAAAAAATTGGTTTAAAAAAAATAGACATTATAAAATTACTCAAAAAATCTGGAATAAACTACATTGTGTTAAGTAAATTTTGACCAGAGTGATTAAAAAATTTCAAAAAAAAAGTTAAAATTTTAGGGGGGCCACACTTTGTACTGTGCTATGTTTTTTTGGAATAAACAGTACCACTTTTGGTGGCCCCCTATTTTGAGGACCTAAAACTAAACCATTTTGAAAAAAAATTAGTAGTTTAGAAACTAGATTCAAAGGACTACGACTTTTTTTTTTGTCATATCTAAAAATTTTGAGCACAAGTATCTTCAAATTCTTGTTGAAGTTCAAAATTTGCAGATTTCAGGAAAAAGGTGTCCACTTATACCCCCCTTTTGGCACCACAACTTTGTGCACTTACCCATAAATGATTGTAATATTTTCATAGGGGTCGTAGAACCCCTAGGGAGATATGTCAACATGGAATGTGTCGAAAGTGGCCTATGACCCCTTTCGACTTATATAAACAATTATAATATGTCCCTAGGGGTCCTAGGGGCTCAAGAGATATATGTTGTAATAAAATGTGTCAAAAGGGCTTCATAGGTCATCCTATGACCCCTTCCAACCCATATAAATTATTATAATATATTCTTAAGACCCCTAGGGAGATATGTCATCATGGAATTTGTTGAAAGGGGTCATAGGTTATCCTATGGCCCCTTTTGGACCCATATAAATGATTTTAATATGTCTCTAGGGGTCGTAGGACCCCTATAGACATATATCATTATGGAATGTTTCAAAAAGGGGAATAGGTAATCCTATGGCACCTTTTGAAACATATAAACAATTCTAATATGTCCCTAAGGGTCCCAGGATGCCTACAAACATATATCATCATGGAATGTGTCAAAAGGTGTCATAGTTCATTCTATGGCCCTTTTCAACTCATACAAATGATTCTAATTTGACACTAGGGGTCCTAGGGCCCCTAGAGACATATGTCGTCATGGAATGTGTTGAAAGGTGTCAAGGTCATGTGTCAAAAGGGGTCATAGTTCATCCTATGGACCCTTTCAACCCATATAAATGATTCAAATATGTCTCTAAGGGTCCTAGGGCCCCTATAGACATATGTTATAATAAAATGTGTCAAAAGTGGTCATATGTCATCCTATGGCCACTTTAGATACAAATAAATGATTCTAATATGTCCCTAGGGGTCTTATGATCCCTAGAGACATATGTCATCATAGAATGTGTTGAAACAGGGTCATAAGTCATTGTATGGCCCTGTTCGACCCATATAAATGATTCTAATATGTCCTTAGGGGTCCTAGGGCCACTAGAGACATATGTTGTAATAAAATGTGTTGAAATGGGTCATAGGTTATCCTATGACCCCTTTCAACCTATATAAATGATTTTAATATGTCCCTAGGGGTTGTAGGAGCCTTAGAGACATATGTTGTCATGGAATCTGTCGAAAGGGGTCATAGGTCATCCTATGGCCCCTTTCGACCCATATAAACAATTGTAATATGTCCCTAGGGGTCCTAGGACTCTTAGAGACATGTCATGAAATGTGTGGAAAATGGTCATAGGTCATCCTATGGCCCATTCTAACCTATATAAATGATTGTAATATTTCCCTAGGGATGTTATGACCCCTAGAGACTTGTGTCATCATGGAATGTGTCGAAAGGGGTGATAGGTCATCCTATGGCTCCTTTCGACAAATATAAATGATTCATATATGTCCCTAGGGGTCTTAAGGTCTCTAAAGACATATGTTGTAATAAAATTAGTTGAAAGGGATCATAGGTCATCCTATATCCACTTTCGACCCATAGAAACGATTGTAATATTTCTCTAAGGGTCCTAGGGCCGTTCGAGACATATGCTGTAAAAAAATTTGTCAAAAGGGGTCATATGTCATCCTATGGCCCCTTTCGACCCATATAAATGATTCTAATATGTTCCTAAGGGCCTTAGGGCCCTTAGAGACATATTTTTATAAAATGTGTCGAAAGGGGTCACAGGTCATCCTATGACCGTTTTTGAACCATATAAATGATTTTAATATGTCTCTAAGGGTCCTAGAACCCATAGAGACATATGTCATCATGAAATGTGTCGAAAGGGGTCATAGGTCATCCTATGACTACTTTTGACTCATATAAACAATTCAACTATGTCCCTAGGGGTTCTATCACCCCTAGAGACATATGCCATTATGGAATGTGTTGAAAGGGGTCATAGGTCATCCTATGTCCTCTTTTGACCCATATAAATGATTCAAATATGTTCCTAGGGGTCTTAGGGCCCCTAGACACATATGTTGTAATAAAATATGTTGAAAGTGGTCATAGGTCATAAGTCATCCTATGACCGCTTGAGACACATGTCATCATGGATTATGTCGAAAGAAGTCATAGGTTATCCTATCACCCCTTTCAACCCAAATAAATAATTCTAATATGTCTGTAAGGGTCCTAGGGGTCCTCGAGACATATGTTGTAATAAAATGTGTTGAAGTTGTCATAGGTCATCCTATGGCCCCTTTCAATCCAGATAAATGATTCTAATATGTCCATACGGGTCCTATGTACCCTCGAGACATATGTTTTAATAAAATGTGTCAAAAGGGGTCATAGGTCATCTTATAACCCCTTTCAACACATATAAACAATTCGAATATGTCCATAGGGGTCCTAGGGCCCTTGAGACATATGTTGTAATAAAATGTATCGAAAAGGGTCATAAGTCATCCTATGGCCCCATTCGACCCATATAAATTATTCTAATATGTCCCTAGGATTCTTAGGACCCCTAGAGACATATGTCATCATGGAAAGTGTTGAAAGGAACCATAGGTCATTCTATGGCCACTTTAAACCATATAAATGATTCTAATATGTCCCTATGGGTCTTAGGGCCCCTAGAGACACATGTTGTAATAAAATGTATGGAAAAGGGTCATATGTCATGCTATCACCCATTTTGACCCATATAAATAATTTTAATAGGTCCCTAGGGGTCCTAGGGCTCCTAGTGACATATGTTGTCATGGAATGTGTCGAAAGGGATCATATAAAATATTATAATATGTCCCTAGGGGTCCAAGGATCCATAGCGACATATGTCATTTGGAATGTGTCAAAAGGGGTCATAGTTCATCCTATGGCCCCTTTCAACCCATCTAAATGATTCTAAAATGTCCTTAGGGACATTAAGACCCATAGAGACATATGTCATCATTCAATGTGTCGAAAGGGGTCATAAGTCATCTTATGGCCCCTTTTGACCCATATAAACGATTCAAATATGTTCCTCGGGGTCCTAGGGCCACTTGTCACATATATTGTAAATTTTTTTTTGAAAGGTGTCATAGGTCATCCTATGGTCCCTTTTGATCCATAAAAATCATTCTAATATGTCCCTAGCGGTCATAGGACCCCTATAAACATATGTCATCATGGAATGTGTCAAAAGGGGTCATAGGTCATTCTATGGACCCTTTCAACCCATATAAATGATTCTAATATTTCCCCATGGGTCCAAGGGCCCCTAGAGACATATGTTGTAATAAAATATGTCAAAAGGGGTCATAGGTCATCCTATGGCCCCTTTCAACCCATATAAACAATTCTAATATGTGCCTAGGGCTTCTATGACTCCTAGAGACGTATGTCGACATGGAATGTGTTCAAATGAGTCATAGGTCATCTTATGTCTCCTTTCGACCCATATAAATGATTCTAATATGTTCTTATGGGTCCTAGGACCCCTAGAGACATATTTCATCATGGAATGTTTTGAAAGGGGGCATAGATCATCCTATGACCCTGTTCGACCCATATAAATGATTCTAATATGTCTTTAAGGATCCTTGGAGTGTGTCAGAATGGGTCATAGGTCATGGAGTGTGTCGAAAGGGGTCATAGGTCATCCTATGTCCCCTTTCAACCCATATAAATGATTCTAATATGTCCCTAAGGGTCCTAGGACCCCTAGAGACATATGTCATCATGGAATGTGTTGAAAAAGGTCATAGGTCATCCTATTGCCCCTTTAGACTCATAAAAATGATTCTAATATGTCCCCTAGGGGTCCTATGGCCCTTAGGAACATATGTCATCATGAATTTTTTTGAAAGGGGTCATAGGTCATCCTATGGCACCTTTCAACCCATATAAATGATGATAATATGTCACTAGGGATCTTAGGACCCCTAGAGACATATGTCATGATGGAATGTGTTGAAAGGTGTCATAGGTCATCCTATCACCTCTTTTGAACCATATAAATGATTCTAATATGTCCCTAGGTGTCCTAGGACCCCTAGAGACATGTCATCATGGAATGTGTCGAAAGGGATTATAGGTCATCCTTTAGCCCTTTTCAACCCATATAGACAATTCAAATATGTCCCTAGGGGTCCTAGGGCCCCGAGAGACATATGTTGTAATAAAATGTGTCAAACTTTGACCCATATAAATGATTGTAATATGTCCCTAGGGGTCCTAGTACCCCTAGAGACATATGTCATCACTAAATATGTCGAAAGGGGTCATAGGTCACCCTATGGGCTCTTTCGACTTATATAAATGATTCTAATATGTTCATAGGTGTCCTAGGATCACTAGAGACATATGTCATCATGAAATGTGTCAAAAGGGGGCATAGGTCATCCTATGGCCCCTTTTAACCAATATAAATGATTCTAATATGTTCCTAGGGGTCCTAAGACCCTTAGAAACATATGTCATCATTCAATATATCGAAAAGGGTCATAAGTCATTGTATACTCCCTTTCGACCCATATAAACAATTCTAATATGTCTCTAAGGCTCCTAGGATCCCTAGAGACATATGTCGTCATGGAATGTGTCGAAAGAGGTGATTGGTAATCGTATGACCCGTTTTGACCCGTATAAATAATTATAATATGTTGCTAGGGGTCCTTAGACCAGTAGAGACATATGTTTTAATAAAATGTGTTGAAAGGGGTAATAGGTCATCTTATGGACCCTTTTGACGCATATAAACAATTATTATATGTGGTTAGATAGTATTAAATAAAAATAATATAGTAAAAATATAATAATATTGTAAAAACAATAATAATATAGCTTAATAATCATATATATATTATATTTATAGATAATAATAATAATAATAAAATAATATATTATTATATATTAATAACATAGGTCATAATAATGATAATATATAATAATAATAATATATATTATAGATTATAATTTATAGATGATAATAATAATATTTAATAACAACATATATATAATATATTATGTTATTATATTTAATAATAATGTAGAAAAAATAATTATAATATAATATAATAATATATATTATATTTAAGGATAATAATAATAATAATATAATATAATTTAATTTCATATATATATATATGTTACACATTTTTAGATTAGTCATAACTCATTAATTCATTTTTCCCTCCAATATTTTGGTCCCGATCAAGATCAGATATCATATTTCATATCGGATATCTGATTTCAAATCATGTATCCAATCTGAAATCAGATACCTAATATTGACTGGCATTATTTTCCCAAAATATTCCCTGACACTGTAGACCCGACAACATTGCTTTTTGTTGGCCTTTTTCATGGCTTTTAGGAAAAGTCACATTTTGGGGCCCAAACAATTGGAAAAAGTTTGATAATATATCCCTAAGTGTCAGATATTGTCATCTGAATGGGGAGCAGTAGTTGTTGAAAGGCTAAACGCAAAAAGAAGGTATCCAATGAAGACATTGTGACATATAAGGAAAGGGACAAAATAGAATACCAAAGGAAAAGACAAGATATGTTATATATCAATCAAGTTGATGAAGAATTACTCAAAGGTGAAATCATAGAGTTAGATAATGAATATGTGTAGTTGGGGAATGAAAATGTACCAATTGAAAATGATAATGCCAAAATTGAAAATTTAGAGAATGAAAATTTTGAGGAAATGCTACTAGGTCATAATATAAATTGCATAATTGACCATGTCGAACATGACAATGCATAGGAACTTAGTGCATAGGAACCTTACATATCTCCTAATTACAATTAGCACGAAGGTTCTAGAACACCAAAATGGATAATTTAAATTGATGAAATGATTATTACCAATTTGGAAGGGAGAAAATTAGAAAGAACCATTCAGTTATGGGCTTAAACACTATAAAGATGTTTTTCGGCAACAAAATAGTAGTGGAGCAACGTCATTTTCTTATGCACTTATTAAAGATGCAAAAGATGAGACCTATGCTTTCCAAATTGAAGATTCATGTCAATAAAAAGTTGGAAAGAAATGCCATTATTGTGAAGAATCTTTTCAGTGCTCTCAATAGCATTGGGAAAAATTGCAGGGAGAAGGATAACAAAGTTTCTCAAAGGGTTATTACAACCTCTTTGGTAAGTCATCATTTGAGAAAGGGTAGACATATGAGACAAACTTGTATTGATTCAAACCTAAATCATACTACTTTGAGAAGAGCACTTAGTTGACGAGAAATAATTGATGATCCTCTTCAAAATGAAACATGGGCATTTGGTTGAAGACTTCCACATTTTGATAAGAAGCTATCCAATGATGTGAAGGAAGAAATTATACAATTTTGACACTCTAGCTCAGGAGTATCACCCAATGCTAAAGACATTTTAAAGTTGAGAATTGGAGGTAAGTCAAACTATGTCGTTCAAAAATTTTAGAGAGAGTCATCCAAGTCTTCATATATCACAAAGGGCTTTTGAATCTTTGAAGCCATTTTATTGTGTGCCACTCAAAATTCAAAATACATGTTGCAAATATCATATCGAGTTTTCTATGCACCATGAACTATTACACTCCATCCGTTCTACTTTGCATAAGAAATGTTGGAGAATTGTGTTGCTATTGGGCTTCCAAAATCATCAAGAGATTTGTTATATCAATTTTTATGTCATAGAGTTGATGGTTGTTTCTTTTATAGAAATGCTTGCTTAAATGAGAAGTGTTCAGAATGTGGTGGCTTATCCAAGTTTGACACATATTTCTATGAGGGGTGCAAACAAGATCTTGGAAAGACAATAGTAAAAACAAAAGGTATATGAAATGGTGAAATACACATTGAAGAGTGGGGGTGAGGGCTCTAGATGTGAATTGGTTGGAAAAGAAATCAGTGTGGCTAGTTTTATTTCAGATTTCAAGGAAAATCTTTTCTACAAGTATGCAAGATATAGTCACAGGTCTCAGTGGTTGGATCAACAATTTAGAATGTGTAAGGAGAATTTTCCCATTGGCACTATTATATTAGTTTTTGATTTTGCTGAGAACTACACATTGCAACCTCAAAATGAGACACAATCTCAATATTACAACTCCATTCAGATTGCTATTTTCATCCACATAACATATAAACATGCCCTTGAGAGTGCGAAATATAATTGGAAGATTATTAGAGAGTATAATTTTTATATGAGTGATGATAGATCTCACTCTCATGAGTTTGTGCAACATTATTTTGAGAATTATTTTGATTTCTTATAGTAGCATGCAATTGCTATGGATAGACATATCATTTGGTCAGATAACTGTACAGGTCAATTCAAGAATGCTCGCATGTTTTATTGGTTGTGTAGGATGCATATAGAGAGGGGGGTGCCTCATATTTTGAGTTTGTTTAAGTTTGGACATGGGAAAGGGGAACATGATGGAGTATGGGCATGTGTGAAGAGAGCTCTAGTTAAGGAGCAATTGAAGATTTCAGCAGCAGAGCTTTTTGATGCTCATAGCATTGTTGATTGGTGTAGTTTAGCATTATAATAGGGGGGACTCTTGATTCAATGGTACATAGGTTCTTTTGGTTGGTTGAGGAAGGGTCCATAGGTGATAGATCAGATTGTTCTATAGTGAGAGACTCATCAAAAATGCATTCATTCAGGAGCTCCGATTCTAGTACATGGACCATTTGGACACTACAACTAGCTTACTTTTGTCCTAGTTATTTTCATTGTGATTGGGATCACTGTGAGTCAAGTGAGTGGGTGGAAACATGGGCTCCACATTATTTTACTCTATTTTCTATCATACCCTCTATCATAAATGATGACATGGAAACTTCACTTGAGCATAACCATCTATCAAATCTTCTTCAGCCAGGACATATTTTTGCATTGGTTGCACCACAGGGGAGTGATGAGAAATTTAATTATTGGTTAGCACGTTGTGTAAGAGGTAAATGGAAGCTTGCGCAACCAATCACATATGATGATGGATTCACATATCCTAGTGGTTCAGTGGTTGTTGCTGGAACATGCCTGTGGACATACATGCATAGAAGGAATGGAATTCCTACATTCCAAAACTATCAGAAGCACAAAATAGTTCTCATATATTCGCATCTTATTATAGAAACAAATGTAAAGTTGTTGAAGCATCAAGGAAGACCAAAAGTAAAAAAACCTTTTACTATTACTAATTTTGATCATGAAGCCCTGTTGGAGACCCTAAAATAGAGAGATGACCCTACTAGAACACTCAACTAGGTATATTTACTTTTTATGTTATTTTCTTAATAATGATTCAGTGAACCAATGATTATCTTGTTTAATACAATAAGTTACTAATTTTTTTAATGATATTGGAATGTAGGTACATCATGAAGAGTGGTGGTGGGGGGTTGGGGTTGGCAGGCAAGGGTGTTGTGGAGAATTCCTAAGATTTATGATGTATTATAATGTAAAATGTGAAGCTTTTTTGTATATGGTTTTTGTAATAGTGAAAAAGATAGGTTAAATTAGTTACACATTCTAATTTGTATTTTGGTAGGTTCTTTGTAAGGAATTATAAGAGAAATATATTGAACAAGTTCTTGAAAATCATATTTGCATGTGATACAAGGCTATAAGGACAATTTTAAGAGCATTTATAACTATAAGAGTATTGAAACAAGGAGACAATGAAAGATAATTGCTTGCTGATACCTTATTACAAGTTTGGTTTTTTTCTTATTTGAAATAGAGCTGACATTATGATTATTAAAACTATTTTTATCAAACTAATCAAAAAAGACAAATTTAGAAAATAGGGATGAACAATTAGAATAGTTGATTCCATAAAAAAAAATTGGGTAAGGTGTCAATAAGTTTAAATACTCATTCACAATGAGGCATTGAAACAAGAAGTGATTTTATGATGCTAATATTGTGTAAGCCTTTTACTACAAGTCTTATCAATGCATTTAATTTTTATTTTTTATGGTGTGAGGTTTCCATCTCTAGGTTATTATAAACAAAGACTTGTGCTGCAAGAAGAGCGATGGGTGGAAGAAATAGTTTATTTGGATAATGTTTTTCTATATCTTGGGAATGTTGGGGTGGTTTTGTTACACTTTATTAAAGTTGGTTGTTATCATTCAAGTCAACTTTTGGGTTCTACATATTATATAGGCTCTAATTGTGTGACAACAATCACATAAACTTATTGAAACACTTGTGTGCTTTACTACATTTATCTAATCTATTTGTATAAACTCAAAGTATTGTTGTCCATATATATCAATTGTATATTTTACTCATTATTTTATTCTAATAATGTGATCTTGTATATTGTTAAAGTTAAACCCTTGTCTTTTTTTCTCTTTACCTATCTGTTACAAGTTCTTCTATACATGTGTTCTTTAGGGTTTCATGAATTTATATTTCTCAAATTCTACAATGGAAAAAAACAAAGCAAGCCTACAAGTCACCCAAATTCCAAATTTACAACTCTAAGAAAAAAATTGCACTGGGACCCAAAGTCCCTAGGGAATAGGTCAACCTGAGTCATCCTATTTTGGAACAATTGGACCTAGGTTAACCTATTCTAGACTTAGTTAACCTAGGTTAACATATCCCAAAAAGAGAAGACAATGAATTATGATAATAACATCAAAAAATTAATCCTTATTGGTTATTATGAGTCTAGTAAAGGCTATCGGTTGTATGATCCTAAGGGGGGTGAATTAACATCTCTAAAGATATGTCAAATTAAAATAAGTATTTCATCTTTCAACCTTTTTCCATGTTGGTTTATTAGAAGAGAGACATGGTAGTGACACATCATCATACTTACCCTAACCAGTAACAAGACAAATGCTAAATAAATTCATTCACTAGTTGGCTAAAATAATTGACTTTATTCTTAAAAGTGCCATGATTAACATGCTTAAAGGAAAATACCAAAATATGAATAAATGAACAATATTGAATCGTTTGATGCAACATCTATTGAGGAATGAAAATGGTGTGACTTAATTCACATTGTTTATTGAAAGTATCAACGTTTGGGACCGAATCAACATGTTGCATTTGATCCTCTCCATAATCATCTTCATGTTCAAGTGCTAGCTTGAATGGTGACTCCTCCCTTGACTTGAGCTGGGAAAAATACTCGATTGCATAGCATCTTGAAAGCACAAACTTTAAGCTTGATTTTCTAGTTTTTATAATGTTTCTCCTTTTTGTTGGTTCATCATGGTTACCATGCATTATTACAACCATGCCAATTCTTCCTCCATGGTCAAGGAGTCCCCTCCTTTTGTTAAGGTAGCTCAAAGTTCATAACAACTATCAACCTACTGAATTCTCTTGAGAAATGGATCCATCTTGCATTAGTGCTTATAATCATTAGGAAAAATGTGTATACTCTAAATTTTCAGGAGCAAGGTTCTCACAAAAAACTTTTACAATACTATAAAAATAATCTTCTAAACTTTGGTTAGCTACCATCTCATTCATATATTTTATCTTGGCATTGAATCATCAATGCCATTAGCTCCAGATGGGTGACTGAACCCTAGTGACACCCTTTTTTCTGCCATAGAGACCATCCACCATCTACGACCACCTTGTACTGAGTAGTCTCCAAGGTGCTCTAGGTGTATTTTGAGGTCAATCTTCCAAGGGTCATAACTCGAAGGTCATGAGAGCTATTGATGAAACATCAAATTTTATAGGACAGTGATGTCGACGCAAAAAATAACCTATCTCATTTTTGAGAGATCACATTTCATTTGCATTTGGTACAATGATCTCGCTCGATGCCAAAACTCGTAGTGTGCCTTAGTTCATAGGTGCACCACAACATAACTTTGAAACTACTGATCTTGACATCAAATCATTAGTGCCGTTAGCTATGGATGGGTGGGTGAACCCTAGTGACACCCTTGTTCTATCCACAAAGACCATCCATCATTCACGGGAAGCCTGTACCAAGTAGTCTCCAAGGTGCTCTAAGTGCATTTCAAGGTCTATCTTCTAAGGGTCGTAAATCGAAGCTCGTGAGGGACATTGATGGAACATCAAATTCTATAGGATGGTGATGTTGAGTCCTAAAATAAACTATCTCATTTTTGAGAGGTCACATTCCGTTTGTATTCAGTATAGTGATCTTTCTCGATGCCAAAACTCACAGTGCCCATCAGTTCATAGGTGCACTACAATGTAACTTTGAAACCACTAATATTGGCATCAAATTTTCATGGCCATTAGATTTGAATGGGTAGGTGAACTCTAGTGACACCCTTGTTCTAGCCATAGAGACCCTCCATCGTCTACGGCCACCTTGTACCAAGTAGTCTCCAAGGTGCTCTAAGTGCATTTCGAGGTCGATCTTTCGAGGGTCATAACTTGGAGCTCGTGAGGGCTATTGATGAAATGTCAAATTCTATAGGATGGTGATGCTGAGGCCTAAAATAATATATCTTATTTTTGAGAGATCATATTTTTTTTGGATTCAGCACAATGATCTCGCTCGATGCCAAAAGTCATAGTGTGCCTTAGTTCATAGGTGCACCATAGCATAACTTTGAAACCACAAATCTTGGCATTGAATCATTAGCACCATTAGCTCCAAATGAGTAGAAAAACCCTAGTGACACCCTTATTCTGGACATGGAGACCTTCAATCATCCACAACCACCCTGTACTGAGTAGTCTCCAAGGTGCTCTAAGTGCATTTCGAGGTTGATCTTCCGAGGGTCATAACTTTGAGCTCATGAGGGCTATCAATGAAATGTCAAATTCTATAGGATGGTGATGTTGAGGCCTAAAATAACCTATCTCATTTTTGAGAGATCACATTCTATTTGGATTCGGCATAGTGATCTCACTCGATGCCAAAACTCGTAGTGTGCCTAAGTTTATAGGTGCACCACAACGTAACTTTGAAACCACCCATCTTGGCATCAAATCATCAATTCCATTAGCTCTAGATGGGAAGGTGAAGCCTAGTGACACCCTTGTTCTAGCCATAGAAACCCTCCATCATCTGCTGGCAACCCATACCGAGTAGTCTCCAATGTGCTTTAAGTGCATTTTGAGGGTTGTAACTTGGAGCTCGTGAGGGCTATCAATGAAACATTGAATTATCCAGGACAATGATGCCAAGGGCTAAAATAACCTATCTCATTTTTGAGAGATCAAATTCCATTTGGATTTAGCACAGTGATCATGCTCGATGCCAAAACATGTAGTGTGCCTTAGTTCATAGGTGCACAACAACATAACTTTGAAACCATTGATCTTGACATTGAATCGTCAGTGCCATTAGCTCTAGATGGGTTGGTGAACCTTAGTGACACCCTTTTTCTATCCATGGAGACCCTCCATCGTACACGGGTAGCCCATACCGAGTAGTCTCCAAGGTGCTCTAAGTGCATTTTGAGGTTGATCTTTCGAGGGTCATAACTCAGAGCTCGTGAGGGCTATTGATGAAACATAAAATTCTATAGGACGATGATTCTAAGGCCTAAAATAATCAGTCTCATTTTTGAGCGATCACATTTTTTTTGGATTCAGCACAGTGATCTCACTCAATGCCAAAACTCGTAGTGTGCCTTAGTTCATAGGTGCACCATAGCATAACTTTGAAATCGCTGATCTTGGCATTGAATTGTCAGTACCATTAGCTTTAGATGGGCAGGTAAACCCTAGTGACACCTTTTTTCTAGCCATGGAGACACTCCATCATCCGTGGGCAGCCCATACCGAGTAGTCTCCCAGGTGCTCTAAGAGCATTTCAAGATCGATCTTCTAAGGGTTGTAACTGAGAGCTTGTGAGGGCTATCAATGAAAGGTCAAATTCTATAGGACTGTGATGTTGTGGCCTAAAATAACCTATCTTATTTTTGAAAGATCACATTTTGTTTGGATTCAGCATAGCGATCTTGCTCGATGCCAAAACTCATAGTGTGTCTCAGTTAATAGGTGCACCACAACATAACTTTGAAACTGCTGACCTTGGCATCAAATCATCAGTGCCATTAGCTTCAGATGGGTGGGTGAACCCTAGTGGCACTCTTGTTTTGACCACGGAGACCTTCCATCATCCATGGCCACCCCGTACCGAGTAGTCTCCAAGGTGCTCTAAGTGCATTTCAAGGTTGATCTTCGCAGGGTCGTAACTCGAAGCTCATGAGGGCTATTGATGAAATGTAAAATTCTCCAAGATGGTGATGCCAAGGCCTAAAATAACTTATCTCATTTTTGAGAGATCATATTCGGTTTGGTTTCAACATAATGATCTCGCTTGATGCAAAAACTCACAGCGTGCCTCAGTTCATAGGTGCACCACAATGTAACTTTGAAATTGCTAATCTTGGCATCGAATAATCAGTGCCATTAGCTTCAGATGGGTAGGTGAACCCTAGTGACACCCTTGTTCTAGCCACAGAGACCCTCCATCGTCCATGGCCACCCCATATCGAGGAGTCTCCAAGGTGTTCTAAGTGTGTTTCAAGGTTGATCTTTCGATGGTCATAACTCGGAGATCATGAGGGCTATCAATAACCCCTTACCAAGTTCGGTGAATTTATCTAATTAAGAATTTAAAGTTATATCAAAAATTGTTCAAAATTGCAAAAGTTGTAAAAGTTGCAAAATTGCAATTTTGCAACTTTATCTTGCAAAGTGAAAATGAGTACAACGAGTCAGTTAGGGGTTTGAGCATGACCATAGAAGGTTGGAAACACATATATAAGGTGTGAAATTATAACATGCATTAATGAAGCCAATTTTGTTAAGTGGATCAATATGAGTTATGTGAACCTTGTGTACGAGGTTAACAAGCATTCTTATGTCATGATAGCACTTCAAATTAAACATTGCATCCAAATTTGATAATAAAAGTTGTTCAAATGTTATTAAAAAATTATTGCATTTGAAGCAAATATAAAAAACATGATCAAAACTAGTGATATTCCATAAACATGAATGATACACATGATCCATGATAAATTAAACAATACTAGATGCTAAATTAATATGTATATCATTGTGCACATAAATAACAAAAATATATATCAAAATACATGTATCCATAGACAAAGTACACAAATATATATCAAAATAAATTGATCCTTATACAAAATGTGGCTGATCATGCCATTAGAATGCATATAATATCAATGTTTCTGTAAACAAGGTGGCATATGACAACTATACTATCCTAGGGTGCTGGTGGATGATCAAATTGCAGCCTTTGCGCTACAATAGGTGGATCACATGCCTCCTACATAAACAAAAATGGAAAATCCAAAGTTAGACTACCAAACTTATATGATTCTTTGTATCTAACATTGATTTACTCAAATGCATAATGATATTTTTTTTAATGAAGATTTATAATATTAAAATTTCATAATAAATACCTCTCTTGTCGCCCTGTTGTGCCGGTCAGGAGTCCTCCTGTATGCCCTGGGCAATGCTTGTAACTCTCTGATTGTGGGCTATGTATGTTCAAATATGTTTGTCAGATGAATCTACAACTTAAACTATAACATTATAATTCATAGAATGCTAAATTTATAACATATTTAATCATGAATTCAAACTATGACTTACTAGTGTAGGCTCCTCCTCAAGATATAATGGTTGCATCATCAAATCTACACAACTCTCCTGTCGACCCTCATGTGCACTACGAGTCTCCTATGAGATACAAAATAGTAGTTGTTAATATTACAAAAATTAGTTTTGAGTTTATTTATGAAGATAAGGAAAATAAAAGATAAATGATACTTATACATACAATGGGGCTCTCGGTGTGAATGTAAATGCTTGAGAATCTATGACACATAATCTATATGGGCTCATCACTAGTAGCCATGCCCTATATACAATATAGAATGTAATTAAATTTCATTAACACAAAAATTTTACAAGAATGCATCGATATTTAATCAAATAGAAAGCACCTAATTACCTTTCCTTTGTCAATGGGTGCTGGCTCATGCCCCACATTTTGTCCCCTCGAGACAGGTGATACCTGTAAGATAGAAGAAAGATTAGCAACCATATATGCTACAATATCAAATAGAAAAAAAAATGAGAACACAACATAATGTACCATAGATGTCTCAAGGCCAAATGAAATGGCTGAGAGCGTGGCATCATCAATCTGTCTCAGCTCCTCCTCAATCATAAACTAAACATGAATGAAGATCACATACATGTATAAGTCAATATGGCTTAAAAATTAAAATTACTCTATTATAAAAATTAACTTTAAATCCCATATGTCATAAGAAAAAAATATACACGTACCGACACTGAAGGAGTCAATGCCTTTGCATTCCCCTCCTCTCTCACATTAGGGTCTATAGCCTCTACACATGTGTCTGGTGTATCCTCATCTAATACAAAATGACACTTAGGAAGATCACCTATGGGATCCAAGAAAATATTCTTGCATGTAATGCAAGTGTGAGGCACACAAACATGTGATGAGCTAGCTAATGATGAACTGGTGCTAGCATCATCAACACAGGGAGGTAGGACTGACCTTGCTTGAGATATCAATAGGCTACTCAGCCTATGAATGGCTCTAATGGTCTGAGAGCTAGCCTGTACCATAATATCAAGATGTTGCACTCGAGGAAGGGGGCAGATATCAGTAGGGGGGACAAAAGTGCCAACTTTCTTCCACTGAGAAGAGGGTCTATCTTGAGGAGCTCCTAGTCCTACACCCATGTTGGGCTTCATGCTCCAATAGTTCATTCTAACTTTCAACACAAATTTTGCATATAATTTTCTGAGGAAATAAAATGGCACCTCTAAATTGCTATGTGGAGGGATATCAAAAACCATCCACCAACAATCCCAAAATTTTGCATGTATGGCATCATTTGTGCACCATTTAATCGATATTTGGGTTTTTTTGTCAACTGGTATACCCATTTTTGGGTTCACAAAAATGTTAGCCAAATCCTTTTTGGTTATATTGAGGGCCACAACCTCATCATAGTTCAAGCCATCATCAAACATCTCATGCATTTTTTCATGCCAACAAAGAGCAACATTTTGTTTGTTGGTAAGGGTTGGGTGATCCCACAATAATGGGTTCCACTTTTTGACCAGTTTTGACACTGAATTCAATATTTTTGCAACAAACGTCACATTCAAGTGACTATATCTCCAAAACTATAAATAATTTCAAAATGACATAAACTAGTGATTTTGAGTACTTTCTTCCTACTTTGTAACCATATTTTTTAATCTAAAAAAAAAAATTATTTATGTCAAATTTTTTTATCTCCTCCGAAAATTGGTACATAATAAAATTCAATATTTTAAAAAGTGACAGTCTGTTTGACACACATAACTTTTTTTTCTAAAAATGATAATGAAGTAATTCTTTCAAGGTTAGATTTGTAACATCAATATCCAAAGGATGCATTTGGTTTGATTTATTTTGGTTGAGTATTGTATAGTTTATGAAGTTTTGAAGTGACATGAATCGTAACTTAGACATACATTCTATTTGACACAGATAATTTGAACTCAATTTATCATAAACCTTTTTTTTTTTTTGAATAGAAAGGTATCTCAATAGGCCAGTTCCTCCATATTTTTCAAAAAAAATTTGACCTAATTTACTAATTTTTCCGAGGTGTCAAAGTCGGTAGATGTTCAATCGGTAATGAACCTATAATGAGTTAAACTCATATTTGAAAGTCTTAATGGTTAAATTATGTATTAAAATTATAGTCGTTGGAAAGCTTACTCCAAGCAGCACATTTTGGCATGTTTTATTTTATAGTAAGAGATCATTCTCCTGCAATTATGGAAGTCAAAAGAGCACACACACACACACACACACATATATATATATATATATATATGAAAAAAAGGTTAAAATTTTTGTGATTATTGTGGGTTCACCAGTTTCAATGTTTTCCACTATGGTGTTTAACGTGGATAACATAGGAGCCAATGCATGTACATTATTATATGTTCTTTGCAAAGTCCTCAATTGGGTGAGATTTTTAATTATCAAATCCTCGATTCGAGGAGGGTTTTGAGGGGGTAAAGGATTATTTGGTGGATGGTTTTGTGGGGGCACTGGATCGTTTGGTGGGGGGTTACGAGGAATATTATTCCTTGCCTCAGTGTCATCATTTTGATCAGCCATTCCTATTAATTTGCAAAACATAATACATATTTAAAAAAAACCTTAATTTTAACAATTTCTATTAAAAAAACACTAAATTCAACTAAAACTAAAAAAATCATGATAAAATCTATTCAATCTATATTAACATTGATAAAAATCCAAAACAAAAAATTACCTTATATCATATCTCTGATCTCAAACCCGATATTCGAGCCGTTGAACACAATATAACCTTGTGAAAACAACCCGCGAGTTGTGTTGTTTTATTTATTTATAAATGCTGGCAGATATCAGGTATCTGATATTATATTGGATATCTGATATTTTTCAAGTCAACCCATGAGTTGTCTTTTTTCAAACACCTCACGGGTCAAGTAATGTATTATATTATATTATACTATTATCTTATTATATTATATAATATATTATACTACTATAATACAATAATAATATTATATTATAGTATAATAATTATTATAATATAATAATAATAATATTATTATATTATAGTATAACATATTATACTATTATATTATACTATACTATTATATTATATTATACTCATATTAATATTTGTGAATGATTTTCAAAATATAAAAATATTAATCTTCATATAAAATATAATATATATTTATTATTTCATATTTTTAAGTGTTATCGAGTATCCAATATAGTATCGGGTATCCGATATCTAATAAGGGTTGGGCCTTACTTTCTAGGTTTGGTATTTGGATAGGTGAAAAAAAGTCAGAGCAGATTTTGAAGCACTTTTAGACGTTTTCAAACTCTTTGTTTTTCACATCGCCACTTTTTGGCACACCATGATCCTGCACATACCCATAAATAGAAATATATAGATAGTGAAATGGATTAAAATAGAAATAAAAAGTGGAGATATATAGAGAGAGGAGGAGGGAGGTAGAAGTAAATAGATAGAGAGAGATAAATCAAATATAGATAAGTATGTATACATACAAATAGATATGGAGATTGGGAGAGATAAAGAGTGAGAAATAAAATTAGGGAAGATGGAGGGAGGGAGAAAGAGATGAAGATTTATTTGAAGTTATAGATAAAGATATGTGGTTTAGGATTAGCCTTAGATAGAAATAATAGTTACATGCAAATATAATCAATATCAAAAAATAATAGATTGCACATAAGAGAACACAAGACACTAGGATTTAACAGAGTTCACCCTAGGCTACGTCCACCAACAACTTATCCAGTGATTACAACCTGATTACAATTCATAATCCCTTACAACTCAATACCACTGCAAGAACCATTTTTTGCATCAGACCTTATGAAAATCCCTAAGCCTATGCCTTTTTATACAAGCTTTTTGCCACTTAGAAAATTAGGGCTAGAATAATATTAAAATAGTAGCTGACAACTTTTACAATATAATGTCATTTTTGGCTTTAGGGGTGCTTCCTTTGAAAATTGTCGCAGAGGCATTGCCCCTCGATCCCACCCTATACTATGACATGGAATGCACCTAGGGTGCTACCCTAGGACCCCATAGGGGCATTGCCCCTTGACCCCATCTTGAGGGTGTTGTGCCCAAAACCCCATAGAAATGATATGGGGAGAAAATTGCATCAAATAAACCTCCCAGTCTGATTAGGCTCCATATCACAACAATCTCCCACTTGGAAACTGAATATGAAACCAACCTAGACCCTATTGTCATTTTATTCTATTCTATCTAGAAAACTAACCGAAGCTGAAGAGGAATTCAGCTTCTCCGTTGTCACTACCTTTGTAAACATATTCACTGTATTATTATCTATATGTATCTTCTTCATCTTTAACTATCCATCATCCAAAACTAATCAAATGAAATGGTACCACAACTGTATGTGTTTAGTCTTTGAATGCAGAGTTGAATTCCAAAGATTACTTTAGTGACAAATCTTTTCTTTTTGGTGATCTCGTCTCATGGGTCTATCATCATTTGGCGAATAATGCATGCAATGTAGGTCAACTACATAGATTTGTGTCCCATGCCCATGGTAGTCTCCCATTAGTTATCACATGATTGGTCAAAAATATTGGTCCAACCACCAATGCAATATACATTTTGGATACATTTAATTTAAACATTTTGCCATCCTTTGCATGTTGTTTCTTAGTGGTTCACGTTCTTTCACCATTACTACAACCAAATAATTTTCCTTTGGGTTGGGTATTGCCTACCTTTTTCCCGATGTGTGTCGACCACCAACCCCATTTAGCCAACTGTGGGCTTGCATAGGAAGGTTCATTTAGCCTACATTTGATATTCACACTTGTTAATCTTGCATATTTTACCAACCTAGATTGGACTATAAGATATTATTATTCTACACAATTCTCTCTTTTCTAGTCTGGACACTAGTATTTCTTATTGCTGCCAAAGTTTTAGAGTGTTGACTGCATTGCCCATTAACTCATGAACCCTAGTTTTCATAAATGGCAAGTGATTTTTAATTTTTTCATAAGCCTTATAACCAATCTCAATTTAGAATAAAATATGTTTGATTTCCAAAGACTTCTTCTCTCTTAACTTGAAGACATTAAGAAAAGCATTTAGGGCCCATTTGGCTGCAAGAATTGCCAAATGCAACATCCATCTATATTGGAATAAGCTCTCTTCTAGTATTAGTGCATTCTTAAAATAATTTCTAGAATATCGTTTGGACCTATTTGGTTGACATGGAAGAGGAGTCAAAATATACATTTTCTATGTTTGGTTGCAACAATTGAAATAGGAATTGGAATAAGTTTTGTTTTAATTAGACTTTTTTTTTAATTGACTTTATAAGTGAAAGATATACCTTAACCTTTGAAATTCATCGAAATTCAAAGGACATAATATATTGTATATTATAAATTTAATTCTAAATTAAATCAAATTAATTTAATGGGTATAAGATTCAAAACTAAAATCATTTTATTTTTAAATCTATTAAAGAAAATAAAAAATACAAATAAGTCAAGATCATTAATATGATATGTAAATGATCTTTCAACATAGATTTAATAATAAGACTAAACATGAGATTTATTTGTAAAGATAAAGTTATGAAAGTTTAGAAAATATAACAAATTTGATATTAGTCTTTTTTATCATTTAAAAAAACACATATTAAATGTTAAATAATGTTGACCTAGTTTATATCTTATGATAAATGGAGAAAATAGTCCAAAAATGCATTTGAGTGACAAAATATAACCAAACGACAAAGTCACGGACCCGACAACTCATCAAATTGGGTTTATTAAAACCTGCAATAAGAATAAGCTATTCTTATTCCATCCTTTTTTGAGGAATTCTACTATGCTCATTTTGGGGTCAAATTAGGATAGGCGAATTCTAATTCCAATTTTGTATTTTACAAACAAACGTTGAATTGGTGAATGCGAGTATTTAAATTTCCTATTCTCACCCAATTCTTACAACGAAATAGGACCTTATATAACTAGTCCATATCCCTAATACCTATCAAAATATCTATAAAATTTCTATTGATGACGTAATATTAGCATTACTGCCACTTGAAAAAGAGACTACCTCGAACATGAACGTAGAAATTATATTTCCTTTACAATTTGAAACATTAATGCTAGTCATGTTATCTAGCAAGTCTAGATTCCACATACCACGTGAAAGACTCACTTCCATGTGGTCACCATTTCCATACCACGTGAAAGACTCACTTCCCCATTTCCATTATTTGAAGTTGTTATTGTAGAGTCCACATACCACGTGAAAGACTAACGATGAATTTCTGCCATCACTTCAGTAGACTATTAACATTTCACTTTACTAATAGGCAGCAAAATAATGCAAAATAGTTGACACGAATCCCTCTAGAAAGTTGACTCTTTAGTACAAAAATGTGGACACATATTATACAAAATGTGGAAAGATAAACGTCGCGCATTAACCGCTTGACCAGACAATGAATTCGATGACCGGCATCTCCTTGTTCCTGTGCCCATGATTTTTCTATAAATTGACAGAGTTTGTATTAGATGAGGCAAACTATGGCTTCTTCAGAGTCTTCCATGGAAGATCATCTTGCACTCTATGAAATCAGTCTTTCAGCAGCCAAGCCCATGTCCCTTCGGGCTGCTATTTTACTTAACATTCCTGAAATTATTGCCATACATGGTGGTGGTAATCCCCTCAGTGTGGAGCAAATTGCTTCTCATATTTCTACTTCCCCCAACAAACCTGCCCACACTGAGTACTTGTTTAGAATCATGAGGCTTCTGGCTTCCATGGGAATCTTCAAAGAAGAGAGCACAATAGATCATGGTGACACTACCCAATACAAGTATGGCCTCACCACCCTCTCTAAGTTTCTTGTAAAAAATGGTGCCCAACAATCACGTGCACCTTTTGCGTTGGTCAGTAATGTAAAGTGTGCAGTAGATGCTTATCAGCATCTCCATGACTCTGTCATAGATGGTGTCCATCCGTTCACGAAAGCCCATGGGATGAACTTATTTGAGTACATGAGTAACAATCCTGAGCCAAACAGGATTTTCAATGAGGGCATGGCTAGTGATACTGGCCCTTTAATGGCTTCTGTGGTGAGGATTTATGATGGGTTTAAGAGCTTCAAGAGTGTAGTGGATGTCGCAGGAGGGATTGGCTCTGCAATATCTTTAATTGTGAAAGAATATCCACACATTCATGGCATCAATTTTGACCTTCCTCATGTTATAAGTACTGCTGCTCCCATACAAGGTCGGTAACAATCTTCCATCTTTAAACTTCCATAGATTCTCACCAATCGCGACTTGCATGTTATAATAAGATGCTCACAAATTTGATCACAAATACAATTATTATTATTATTCATAGAGATTTAACATTCCAGGAATCGACAACGTGGAAGGTAATATGTTCGAAAAAATTCCTTCAGCAGATGCCATTTTTTTAAAGGTATTTTTACTTTTTAAAGTTTTATTTGGTTGAAATTAAAGTTAGGTTAAAGTTGAGTTTTCAAATGGCTATGTAATGAAATGTTACATTGTTATCTATATAGTGGATTTTGCATGATTGGGATGATGAACTCTGTATAAAGATCTTGAAGAATTGTTATGAGGCATTACCACATCATGGGAAGATATTAATGGTTGATGTGGTCATTGAGAAGAAAGAAGGGATGAAGAGGCAAGCTGGATTACTTTTTGATATCGCAATGATGGCTGCTTGCATAGGTGGAAAGGAGAGAACAGAGGAAGAATTTAAGGACTTGTTTGACCAAGCAGGATTCAAAAGTTACAAAATCTTCGAGTTACCTTTCATTCAAACACTTATAGAAGTTTCTAAGTAACAAATGGAAATATGGGTTAAACAAGTGCCAAATAATAATACATAAATAAGGCCTTGTATGTGACAAATCATTATGTTGTATGTGGTTTGATCTTCTATACATAGTAGTTTCTTAATGAATAATAAAAGTTAGGATTTTTGTGTGTGACAAAAAAATTGTGTTGTATTGAAAGAGCTAAAATATAAAATGCTGATTTTTATTTATTTAGATTTTCTGGATACATTCGGATACATACAAAATTAATACTAAAATGATTCTGAATTATTTCACATTGATATGTGAACAACTTTATATAACCTTATTTTCCTTTACACAAACTACGGCAATAACTTCCAAGCAACTATATATCTAACTTATTTATTTATTTAAACTAAACTTAGAAACTAACCTAAGTAATGTATTAAATCTAACATATATGTGGTATGGTCTAGTCACTATGCAATATTTTATATGTATATGTATAAGTTAGCATTGTGAATATGAATGACATAAATGAGTTATTTAGTATTCATTTAAATATGTGCAACAAAATTTTAATCAAAATACAATAACAAAAAATTTAGGTATATGCAACAGGAGTAATTATTTGTGTAGATTTGATTTTCATATATTTTTAAATTAAAAATTGTATTAAGACAATGTTCTATCTTTTATGATTTTGTGTAAAATTCATTATATACTTTTCGTTTGAATTATTTATTTTTAACTATATGTCTAATCTTAACCATATTACTATAGATTGTTTGAAGATTGAATAATGAAAAAGAATTTTTATTTTCATGGGAAACATAGAATATAAAATATTTTGTATTTTTGATAACATATTTATTGCCTTCATTATATAATAATTTTACCTCATCATTTAAATAGAAGTTATCGAGTACAATTTTATAAATATTTGTAGAATTTTATTTTATTTATAACTTCATCAAGAAATTTGTAAATAATTAAATATAACTTGCAATGTCTTACAAAATGACTTTAACCCATTTCTTTAAGTTCCAAATTTAATTTTATTAGTATAGAATTTTATAATGTTAAATTAAATAAATTTGTGATATTTCTTCACATATTAATATAATTAATTATATAATCGAACTACAGATAATGTTATAGTTAAATTATAATTATGTTTAAATTTAGTATTAGGGTAGGCAAAGACAAATCTATAGTTTATAGTTATGTTGAAGAATTTTGTGATATTTTTTCACATTAGTGACCAACGCAAAAGGTGCACGTGATTTTTGGGCACCATTTTTGACAAGAAACTTAGAGAGGGTGGTGAGGCCATACTTGTATTGGGTAGTGTCACGATGATCTATTGTGCTCTCTATTTTGAAGATTCCCATGGAAGCCAGAAGCCTCATAATTCTAAACAAGTACTCAGTGTGGGCAGGTTTGTTGGGAGAAGTAGAAATATGAGAAGCAATTTGCTCCACACTGAGGGGATTACCACCACCATGGATGGAAATAATGTCAGGAATGTTAAGTAAAATAGCAGCCTGAAGCGCCCATGTCCCTTCGGGCTACTATTTTACTTAACATTCCTAACATTATTGCCATCCATGGTGGTGGTAATCCCCTCAGTGTGGAGCAAATTGCTTCTAATATTTCTACTTCCCACAACAAACCTGCTCACACTGAGTACTTGTTTAGAATCATGAGGCTTCTGGCTTCCATGGGAATCTTCAAAGAAGAGAGCACAATAGATCATGGTGACACTACCCAATACAAGTATGGCCTCACCACCCTCTCTAAGTTTCTTGTCAAAAATGGTTCCCAACAATCACATGCACCTTTTGCACTAGTCAGTAATGTAAATTGTGCAGTAGATGCTTGTCAGCATCTCTATGACTCTATCATAGATTGTGTCCATCCGTTCACAAAAGCCCATGGGATGAACTTATTTGAGTACATAAGCAACAATCCTGAGCCAAACGGGATTTTCAATGAGGGCATGGCTAGTGATACTAGCCTTTTAATGGCTTCTGTGGGGAAGATTTATGATGGGTTTAAGAGCTTCAAGAGTGTAGTGGATGTCGCAAGAGGGATTGGCTCTGCAATATCTTTAATTGTGAAAGAATATCCACACACTCATGTCATCAATTTTGACCTTCCTCATGTTATAAGTACTACTACTCCCATACAAGGTCGGTAACAATCTTCCATCATTAAACTTCCATAGATTCTCACCAATCGAGACTTGCATGTTAGCAATTATAACATTAGAAGATGCTCACAAATTTGATCAAAAATACAATTTTTATTATTATTCATAGAGATTTAACATTCCAGGAATCGACAATGTCGAAGGTAATATGTTCAAAAAAATTCCTTTAGCAGATGCCATTTTTTAAAGGTATTTTGACTTTTTAAAGTTTTATTTGGTTGAAATTAAAGTTAGGTTAAAGTTGAGTTTTCAAATGGTCATGTAATGAAATGTTATATTGTTATCTATATAGTGGATTTTACTTGACTGGGATGATGAACTCTGTATAAAGATCTTGAGGAATTGTTATGAGGCATTACCACATCATGGGAAGCTATTAGTGGTTGATGTGGTCATTGAGAAGAAAGAAGGGATGAAGAGGAAACCTGGATTACTTTTTGATATTGCAATGATGGCTGCTTGCATAGGTGGAAAGGAAAGAATAGAGGAAGAATTTAAGGACTTGTGTGTGACAAAAAAATTGTATTGTATTGAAAGAGCTAAAGTATAAAATGCTGATTTTTATTGATTTAGATTTTCCATATACATTTGGATACATTCGGATACATACCAAATTAATACTGAAATGATTTTGAATTATTTCACATTGATATGTGAACAACTTTATATAACCTTATTTTCCCTCACACAAACTACTTACGGCAATAACTTCCAAGTAACTATATATCTAACTTATTTATTTATTTAAACTAAACTTAGAAACTAACCTAATTAATGTATTAAATCTACATATATGTGGTATTGTCTAGTCACTATGCAATATTTTATATGTATATGTACTAGCTATATACATATTATATATTTATATAATATATATAGAGAAAGGAAAAAGATATCAAGGCTTTAATTTATAAATATGAGTTTTTTTTTGTGTAAATTAAAGCCTCGATATATCTGAACTTTCTCTATATATATTTTATAAATATATAATATGTATATAGCTAGTAGCATCTGTAGGGGATGTTAAAATAATAGGATTCTAATATTTATTATATAATATAATATTACTACATAAATTTTATAATATGAACTTGTATAATTGTATTATGTAAAAGACAAATTTTTGAATTTGACAAATATGTTTAATTTAACGTATGTTTGGGGTTGTAATTGTTTAGTTTAATACTAAAAAAATGTAAATGTTTGTTTGTCCCAACTCTCTCTCTCTCTCTCTCTCTCTCTCTCTCTCTCTCTCTCTCTCTCTCTCTCTCTCTCTCTCTCTCTCTCTCACACACACACACACACACACACACACACACACACACACACACACACACACACACACACACACACACACACACACACACATACACAATATTTTTCCCATATCTACTTCATGTCTCTCACCTTGTCCCAATTCTATCTTATCTATGCCCTATAGTTACTCACTGTCTCTGCTTATCTTCCACAGACTCTTTCTCTTGTTCCCTCTTTTCGCCACATCTTCTCTATCACTATTTGTTATACATACAAATCTATACACCCCTAATTAGTATCTTTTATAGTCCTCCCCTCTCTCTCTAACACTTCTCCCTACTCTCAAGATATTTTTTTCTATTTAGCTTCTTTATCTACCTAATTTCTCTTACCTTGCCCCCATTCTATCTTATCTACCACTTCTCTAATAATTAATCAAATCCCTTCTCTTGCCATATTTTTCCCCTATTTTTCTTCTTTATCTACCTCATGTCTCTCATCTTGTCCCCATTATGTTTTATCTACCACCTATAGTCACCGAGCCTATATCTTTACCTTGCATGCACTCTTTCTCTTTCTCCCACCTGTTACCATATCTTCCCCATCTATATCTCTTATATGTACACATCTATATCCCCCTAATTCTCTCATGTACAGTCTCTCCCTAGTCTCTCTCTCACCATATTTTCCCCTTACTTATCTCCTTTAACTACCTCATTATATCTTATCTACCACCTATAATTACTCACTGTATCTCTTTATCATCAACTCACTTTTTTTTCTCACTCCATCTTTTCACCACATCTTTGTCATCTCCATCTATATCCCTTAATTAATCTCTTTTATAGCCTCCCCCCTCTCTCTCTAATACTTCTCCCTACTCTCAAGATATTTTCTTCTATTTACCTTCTTTATCTACCTAATTTCTCTTACCTTGTCCCCATTCTATCTTATCTACTGCTTCTCTAATAATTAATTAGATCCCTTGTCTCGCCATATTTTTCTGCTATTTTTCTTCTTTATCTACCTCACTTCTGTCATCTTGTCCCCGTTATGTCTTATCTACCACCTATAGTCACTCACTATCTCTCCTTACCTTCCATTCACTCTTTCTCTTTCTCACACCTATTACCATATCTTCTCCATCTATATCTCTTATATGTACACTTCTAAGAGATATCCCTAATTATTATCCTCAAGATCCATCTCCTCCCTTCCACTCCCTCGAATCTTTGATTCCATTCCTAATTATTCTCTCTCTCTCTCTCTCTCTCTCTCTCTCTCTCTCTCTCTCTCTCTCTCTCTCTCTCTCTCTCTCTCTCTCTCTCTCTCTCTCTATTTTATTTAACTTTATTCTCTCCCTCATCTCATCATATATTCCTCCTTAATCTCTATTTATCCCTCATGTCCCTTCCTATCTCTCTCTCTTTACTCTCCCTATGACCTATGCCTATAATGATAAAAGATCCACTCTCTCTATATTATGCACACAAAAAAAATTCCTATCCCTCTCCTAATAGATTGCCCTCTCTAATCTTATATAATAATATTTCATCTATTGCTCAATTTCGAACCTATTTTTTGATTTATTTATTACAATAATTTAAATTTATTTCATATATATATATTTACATTTAATTATAATCTAGTTTAATGATTAAAATATTTTTTTAAAAATTGTTTATCTAAATATATGATTCCATATATCCAATTGATTTAATGTTACTGAGTAATGCTTTTTGTAGATAATAGTGTGATTAAAAACCTTGAAGCAAAAATTAGAATACAATCAACCCAAAAAATAGAACAAAGAATAATAATAAAAATTAACATAATGATGTTAAATAAATAAATAAATATTTATATTTAAAAAATTGATTCTAGATCTTGTTATTTTAACAAACAATCATTTACAATAATAAAAAATGAATTATAACTTTTAAAACACATATATTATAGACAAGGGTTACAATTTGCAATTTAAAGGAATAAGGGAAAACATATTTATTGAAAAAGCATATTGTGCTTGATAATATTAAATTCTATAGTAGTTTATATAATATGAATACATTTTTTATGCATGAATAAAATCATATCTTTTTATCAATAATAACTAATTTGGTCGATGTAAAGACCTTATAAAATAATCACTGATGAGATAAGTATTGCAACCTTCATTTTCTTCATGATCAGCTTTGACTTCTTCCAAAACATCTAGAAAAATAGCTATTCTATTAAATTTCTCCCTTACTTTTTCTCTAACATTTCTTATTCTTAAAATTTCATTATCCTAGATGAAATCAATTCCTCCTGGTGCATTTTCAAAATGTAGAAGCAATTTATAACAAATCTCCAATGTAGATCTTTCACATTTATCAATAACAGTTTGAGGGGATCCATCAGAGTTCACTAAGCCCACTGGATTTGGCATAATGATTTCAGACTCATTGTCAGAATGGTCCATTGTATTAATATTATATCCTGCAAAAAACATAAAACGTTATAAATTAAGATTTATTACATGTAATTTATCATATATGGATGCCTTAAAAAATATAGATCATGTACATAGAAGAAATTATAATTTTCAATAAATTAAAATTGTTATACTCATTTTTAATTTAAACAAAAATAAAACATATCATACAGAAGTATAATACATTAATATTCTTAATTTTTTCTTATACATAGTGCATGTGGTCATCTTAAAGTATAAATATATCTCATAAAAAAATCTAAAATCTTTAATTTTGAATTGTAATTATAAAAATGTGTTAATAAAAAATGAGATATATTAAATAAATAGAAATAATTTTTTTTTTAATATATATTCTAATATGAGTTACAACAAAAGTAAATGCAAATATGAATAACAATTTTTCCCATTTGAAATTGTTTGATTTAATACTAAAATCACTATGGAATTATTTTAATAGATAGGATATTGAAATTGATTACAATAGTATCAAGAATCAATCATTTGAATTTGAATCACTAGATTCATTACAGCGAATCATGCTTCTTTGAAGTAAGTCATGTGTATCTGGATCCAACACATCAAACCAATATAGATGCTAGAAGGTTCTTCGTCTCATATATGAAGTACCATTATTTGAATGCCTTAGTATAGAAAATTCACAGATTGATTCCGTCCATGTAGGTATATTTTCTATTACAATTTTTCTTGTTCTTTCATGAAATAGAAGATTCAAAAAGACCCCCTGAGGCCCCCATCTATCAACCACATGCTGATTCCAAAGTGTGTCGTGTAATCCAGCAAATTGTATATGAAAAATTTGACCATGATAGTGAAATTTCTCTAGACCTTGAGTACTAATTTGCAAACCTTGAAGCATTGTTTTCAACCAATGAGAACCATTTTCATGTAAATCTATGGGGTAAGGAGCTAGTTCTAAATAGATCTCTATAGGAACAGAGTACAATCCAGTGGGATTGCACTCCTCACAAAAACCCAATTCTTCAAAAATAGGATCTCTGTAGAAATGGTTGAAATTTCGAAGAGCTGAAGGATAAAATCTAAGAAAACCTACTTCCAGAAGATTTTTTTTTGAAGACAAATATTTTTCTCTTTCTTCACTATGAATTCTTCTAAGAAAAACATACTCGTAGAAATCATTAGTTCTAATTGTTCTTTGCCTTAAATTTTTTGTTTTTAAAATATCTGAAAGACAGGAAACAAACGAAAATTGACTGTGTAAAAGAGAATGAAATCTAAAGAAAATATTTATTAAAAACCTAAAGTGGAATAATTGAACATAAATAATTCAAAATATGTTCTTTCAAAAAATATTATAATTTGCAATTTAACTAGTACCAATATCAAAGAATGATAGAATATTTTTTTCAGCCCTTCGAAGAAAAAGAATACATAACATCTTAGTAAATGATCCATATTATATTCATACAAAAGCTATTTACAAATGATTTTAGAAATATAGAGAATGAACCATATTATATATTCATATGGAGATATTGCAATGTGTTAATATAGTTAGATAGCCACAAATATAACATTGACGTTGAATAACTAAATAGAATTAATTGAAAATATGTTCTTTTAAAAAACATTATAATTTGTAATTTAACTGGTGCCAATATCAAAGAATGATAGAATAATTTTTTCTAGTCCTTCCAAGAAAAAGATCACATATAACATCTCAGTAAATGATCCAAATTATATATTCATAGAAGAACTATTTACAAACAATTTTTCAATACCATTACAATAAGAAAAAAGGTACCTACTGCAGTTGAAGGTACTATAATATTAAAGAAAAATGTTTTATGACATCGTTTCTATTTCTCTAAGCTTTATTTCTTCTACTTTTCTTCTTCCAATTTGTTTTCCCTTTTGCATTTTCTCATAGCGATCATAGGAAAATAGTGGCATTATCCTCAATCCCTGTAATAATTTTACACAAGAAATCACAACAAATATCATTCATGTTCTCTCTATTGGACCTATAACAATTGTTGCTTTTTCAAGTGTTAAACCTTGAGATTTGTGTATTGTCAATGCCCAAGCCAATCTCAGAGGTATTTGAGTTGTACACCCTCTTTGTACTGGACATATTGGAACTAATTTTGCATATTCTTCATTGAATGGGAATCCAGAGTAAGTGTCAAATTTCACCAATACATACAAGGGTAATTCTAGCGGCATGGTTTGTGGCTTGTACACAATATCATGAACAAAACCTAGAGCACCATTTAGAAGTCCTACTTCTATCCATAAATTCGAAGTCAACATTACTCTTGCATTCTTTGAGATCAATAATTCCATATCTAACTCATCCATAGAATAGTCATGTACATTAGTAATGTTTGATACTTTAGTTGCAATAATACGTGCAACAGGTTTTCTAAGAGAATGTAACATACTTCTATTATGAATGCGAACATTATCATTTGTTGAAAATAAATGATTTTTTTAATCAACATCATCATTTATTTCTCGCATAATATTAATTCTTGTTCTCAACATCAACAAATTCCAGTCCATAATTGTGGGAGTTGCATCTCTAAGATTGCTGAGTAACTGGCAAAATTTTTGTTGTTCTGAGTCTTCTCCATCTTGCCTAAAAATCTTTTCTAATGTGACCACCTTTTTGAATTCTTCGCATAATAGCTTTTGCTCTTCTAAAACTTGCATATGGTACTTTGTCTTTTACTAGAGGTAGTTGTCCAAAGTCTCCAACTAAAATGATTGAAACTCCTAGAAAAAATAACAAACATTTAGCCATTCATTAGATTTTCAATATAATATTTCAATATATCAAAAATAACATTAATCAAAATTTAACAAATAAAAATAGTTGAACACCTCCAAAGCTGAGATTTGATTTATGAGGAATTGCTTGACGAAGCCTTGAGTCAATATTCTCAAGTAGCTTCTCCCCAATAAAGCTCATTTCATCTATCAATATGTATTTTATATGATTCATTTCCTCTTGAAAACTGGTCAAACATGTTCCTTCTAGTTGCATGAAATCCTTAACTGGAATTTTCAACTTTGAATGTATTGTTGATCCACCAATGTTAAATGCTGCTACTCCAGTTGGTGTGAGGAGCAGTAGAGGGGACTGATATGGCATTGCAGCTTGTTTTAGATACTTAATAATTCCACCGATCAAATATGACTTTCCTGTACCCGCATTTCCTTTAAAAATCATGTACAATGGATCCACACTGTTACCTGATTGATAGTAACCTTGAGAGTAATTAATAATATTCTTTAAACTTTACGCAAATATATTTTAGGGCATGGTTGAGAGAATATTTCAATAAGAACTATTTGTTTCTTTTATTTCCAAGTAATATTTTTAATGACTCATGTATTTCCTACATTAGAAGCAATATTTAGATTTTTCTCCTTTGGAGTCTAAACAAAATTACAATCTTCTATGTCAATGAGCTTAGGATTAGAATGACTTTATTTCTTGACTAATAATATAGTAAACATAAGTCAATCTTGTCAAAAACCCCACCTATCTCATCTATCAAAATTATTTCTCTAATAATTAAGGCCCATGGAAATAGTTTTTGTTCATCCTTTATCAAATGGTATCCATACCACCTCTCCAACCTTGTATATGGGAATCAACCCTCTAAATTGTTAGGAATCATGTTTCTTTACTTTTATGTTTAGAAGTATATAATAGTATATAATAGTATTAAGTTGACTTATTATGTAAAAGTAATAATAAAAGAAAAAATATAATGTAAGATTAATATAATATATATATATATATATATATCGTAAATAATTTTAGATTTAATTTAAGTCAATATTGTTTTCAATGCCTACTGAGATGAGATGAGATGATGTTAAAAATAAAGATTAAATTAAATTAAATTAAAAATTCATTTTTACTGTTATAAAACGTGAAACCAAATATTTCTTATAGAATTCTCTTTTTAAGTAAAGGAATTATTTTATAAATCAAGATTTACAAAATATAAAATAATATAAAAGTGACAAAAAAAACTATTAAATTGAATGTATCACATGAAAATTAAATATAAAATCAGTAAAAATATAATAATAAATTGATTTCCAATTAACTTCTCACAACATCAATGCAAATAAATCCCCCTCACATTTAAATAAAAATATATAGAATAATAATTCTAAAAACTTAATTAATTTCTATCATTTGAACCTTGCTATGCTTATACATTTGTACTTGTTTTTAAAAAAGATTTACTCAGGTGGTCAATTTATTTTCGTCCTAAAAGTTCCACGTGATGATAGTATGATAGTAGAAGGCATTTTTTAAGTTTGATGGAACAAGAGCATAAAAGCAGGCATGATAGGGAAGGGAACACTAATACAAAGTATTTTTGTGGAATCTCATGCTTTTCGTGTGGCTAGCCTCATATGTCCTGATGACTTTCATTATTTAATCTTCCTCTAGTCCTAGCTGATACTTCATCTTCACCTGTATAAATGCAAAAACTCTTTTCATCTTTTTGATTGTTTTGTCTATTTGTATTCAATCTTTTTCAAATTTACAGATAATAAACTTCTTTTGCATCAAATTGTCAATGTCCTCTTTACAGGACAACTTTTGAATTGAGTTTGAAAATTGTTGAAAAATGTGTTCTTCATATTGAACATTCAATGGACATTCCCAAAAAGGACACTCGAGATCTTCTCCAAACATCTAAATTAGTGACGAATTATTTTTTGACATATCCTTAAATGCATCCATTTTCTTGTTACAGGTTAACAGTATCCTTTTCCTCATATTAAGTGCTGTAAGCCACTCTGAAAGAATTTCTTCGCTATGTAAAATACCCAAATCTTGTAGCTGAACATGGGAGGATCTTGTCAATGTTCTAAATATTAGATTTTTTTGTGTACAAGCCAATAAATCTTTTCTAATTTTTTCATCTACATCCACCCCATCATTTGCAATCTCCATTACATTCTCATAACATTTTAGCCTCCTATTTATGAATTGGCTACCCAAACATTGAAGTTCATATTTCCATTCTATAAATGTAGAACATATTGCTTCTTTGTCTAGATTAGGAGACAATGGCAAGGAATGTGAAGGAGAAGAGATAGTGCAATAGACAACTTCAATTGAGCTACAACTTGGAGATTGATCAGGTGAAATCTTGGGATGAGAATTAGAAGTTGAATGAATAAAAAATGATTCATGGGAAGTTGATTCTTTTAATTTTGTCACAGTAACACATTCTTCCTCTAATCTTTTCCTTTTCAATAGATCTGCACGATTAATAACATTTTTATGCATGCCATGCACACATGTGTCCTTTAAAGAAATTGGATCAAACTTTTTTACCATACTTGGAGTCATATGTTTATCATCATCAATCATAGTCACATCAACTGGATTAGAGCCCTCTATAATATGCAGTGGAACCTGATAACTCAACATAGGTATTGAAATTAAAGGATATGGCCTTTGTAACCATTCCATGGACATAAGAATGACACTCATAGTCCTATTTTCAATTGATGTATCCTCAACAATGTACCAATTAACTCTTGGGATATCTTTTGCTGAAATCTTTTCTGTAGGAAATAGAGGACTTAATTGATTCCCATCCTCTTTCATGTCATCATCTATATTCTTAAATTTACATGCTCTCATCACATTAATGCTTAATCTGCAATTTTCTCGAATCAAAATCTCCAAATCATTCTGATAGTTTTCCCAGTGGTCTTCCAAACATTGTAAATGTTTCTGATTGTTCCCTAAACATAGACTGAATGCACCTATCAGGTCAAAGTTGCATCTTCCATTTCCAAATTTATAGATACGAAAAGGGGATAGATCTTTTTTTGCTGTTTCAGCAACAACAATATCTGTACATAAATAACCACCAATTGTAATTGGGAAATCAAAAAAATTGGTTATCTTTGCACCATAATGTTTTATGACATGCACAATCTGTCTACACAATTCAAGTAACAAGATTCTATCTGAAGGATACCTCGGTAAATTTAATGGTATACCATGATAACCATAAACTCTTAGGTATGAAAAAGTTTGAAATTGAACATACCAATTTCCAAACTTTATTATTTCATTGCATGCTTTTGTTGATATCCTTTTTCCTGCATCATTTTCAAGTTTTCTTAATATGCAATTGAAGAATGCATCATTGACTTTGCAAAAATGTCTTTCACTTTCAATGAGTTCTAATTGTGGAAAACATTCATATACCCTTGGCTTTCTACCACTAATATGTCCAACCTTTGTAAGACCTGGGTATTTCCCCTGCAAAGCCAACATGTACACCAAATAGGAGGTCATGTAGAATTTCTTAGTTGATAACACATTCACTAACTTCTTGTCTAGGTTATTGCTGATTATTGTAGCTCAATCTATTTGTTTTCTTTTTATCATTTTCATGATAAATATACACATCCATGGTTCAAAATTCTTTTCCTCTTTATGTCCATGCACCCTATGCAAGAGAGTGATGTAATCTTGTTCCTCTTCCCTAAACTCAGATTTATGTTGCCCTCTTGCCATCTTCTTAACATTGATATTTTGTTGAACCAAAAATTTTTCATGAACAAAGCAAATAGCTTTTTAAATTTTTTTCTTATAGTAATCATTACCTCTTTCCAAATCCATGGTCTCATATTTAGAATGTTCTTCTATGGAGAAAATTTTTCGTATCATGATAGAACTAATATCCAAAATGGTTTCTCCATTTGGAGTGAAGATCTTTCTATTCTCTTTATCATAACATTGTGCACATTGTAAAACCAAATCCACTGACTACATAGAATTAGGGAATGCTTCTGCTTCAACTAAACTAGAAGTTGCCAAGCCTTGCGACAAAATTGAAGTCAGCTCCACATTTTTTATTCTTTCAATGAACTCTAATATGTCAACATGACCTAAGTCGGTATCCCATATCTCCTCAAACATAGAAGAAAATAAAGACTGGGAAATTCTTTTGTTATATTCTAACTTCATGATATAGTTTCCTGAAGAAAAGAGAAAATATTGGATTTATAAAACAAAAAATTACTATAATGACAAACCAAACTAAAATTTAAAAATAAAAAATATATTTTTACTACATCTAAACTTTAAACTTTCTCACGAATTACATTGTAATATAAGTTTTAATTTAATTTAAACAATAAAGTCTAAGACTCTGAATAAAATATATGTAGTGCTAGCTCCTCTCCTCTAAAATTTAGATTCAAAATTAAATAGTTCTAAAATTTCAAATCGAAACATCAACTATTTTTAAATTATTCAATAAAAAAATTTCTTTGAATTTTGAATGCCTTTGAAACTATCCTAAACTAAAAAATCCTCCATCTAAAGGATCTAAAATATTGTAGTACAAATTAATCTTTCACTAATTGCTACAAAACATAATCCCAATTGTTAAATTTTATCTATAACATAACCTCATTTTTTTCTATTTTCATATTGAAAGGGTTCAAAATACAGATGTCAATAACATACAAAGTTAATAAATTCAAATTTAAAATTTTAATTATTTAACTTGTATATAACTAATTAAGTAAATAATAGTATTTCCCTAATAAATAAAGATGGAAATGTGGACTTTTTAATGTAAACAGGATAACCATGTTTCTCTTTAAGATTGAATACCATGATTTGGTAAATCATATAATGTACTTTAATATGTAGAAAAAATATTGTTAAGAAATATAGTTTCAAATTCCTCGTAATTATCTATTACCTTAAGTGATCACTATCAAATATAATAATTGTTCGTAAAGATTAATTATAAACATTAAAGATAAATATAATAACTTAAAATAATGGGCACGCTTCTCCATGTAATTAGTCATCACCTTTCTCAACATGCCTATTGCTTTCACTGACCCTTTCTTATATGACACCAAACACGATGAATATAGTTTTTAAAAACAAAACAAGTTTGTGATAACAATCTCTTATTTTGAATCGTTTCTATTTTTTTTTTCTATTTATGATTTAATTATTTTTTATGGTTCAATGTTGTGTTTGAAAGTAGGTCATTCAAAAAGGTGAAGATTTTGATTTGAAAAGGTCACGCCTAGATCGACAGCCCCATCTAGGTACCTTTTTACCTGTTCATTACAGCCAGTTTTATCTTTGACATCTATAAATTTTATTATTATTTCTTAGGTCAAAAAGGTGAAGATTTTGATTTGAAAAGGTCACGCCTAGATCGACAGCCCCATCTAGGTACCGTTTTACCTGTTCATTGCAGCCAGTTTTATCTTTGACATCTATAAAAAAAATTATTATTTTTTAGGAGTCTAAGAAAATGAAAAAGTAAAACTAAAAATTAGATTTCAAACTATTATTGTTATTCCTGATTTCTTACCATACAAAGTGATTGAATGATCAAAAGCTATGGATTAGAAATTAAAAAATTCATGAGCTTTTAATGTAATTTGAAATTGTAGAATAGGTCCATAATGAAATCTATGAGATTGTGGGACTGGTCTATAATGGAATCTATTTAAATAAATCATGACTAGTTAGGAACCAAAGACAACGACTTCTAGTCCAAAATGCATATTTGACAAAGTTGAATACAATATTTATCTCCTAAAGCTTCAACTTTTAAAATTCATTTTCGAGACACATTCGATTACCTTGCCCAAAAGGGATATAAGAAAATGGGTATGTTTCTTTTGGATCAAATATCTCTAGACTTTTAAAGTATTCCTTCTTTTATTTGTTTGTCTCATGGAGAAATGAACCTGCAATTAGTATATATTGTTACATTCGAATAAGAAAGATTATAACAAATAGAAAATGTTTAGATATTTACCTTCCATCTCTTGGGAATTATATAGGCTCCATAGAGAACATCTATTTTTACCGGCTTAAATCCACCATTAATACGAGCCATGATGCATAGTCTTTTAGCTATTACATTGTGTAAGTAATCTAGACATTTAATCTCATTCCAAGTGATGTACTTTTCTCCCACCCAGCTTTGATTTTATCACAATCTAAATTTTCAAAACATCACTTTTTATATCTAGAACAATCAACTAAAATTAAAACCATATCATCTTACTCTTGTACAATGAGGTGAAAATGGTAACTATCTTTACCAAGTTGTTGTAAGACATGTGGGGAAAGAGAGAGGTGCTTAAGAATGGTGCCCAAAGTGGATGTAGTGGTATCATAACAACCAATGAAAAGACCCTTCAAATTGTCTACAATCTCCTCATCACTGAGACTAACACCACTCCCTTCCTCCTCTACTCTTAACACCATACTAATAAAGTTGTCCTTGTACAAAGCTAGATCAATTAAAGGAATTGAGAAATCATGGTGGTGCGTTCTTAAGGGAAGGTCAAGATGCTGAGAATGAAGCCGAGAACTGAAATCATGAAAATTGGGTCTAAATATCTCCAGCTCTTCCCCAGCCTTTAAACCCATTAAAAATCTATAGCCATAGACAACAACATTTTCTGCACCCTGTGGTGGGTGAGCACAACTTGGCCAAAATGCCAGTTCGAGTCGAGATGGTGCAGCATGAGCCTTTCAAACCTTGAATTGGAAACCTAAAATACAGTCTACAAACCAAATGTGTCTATAGATTTTATTATTTTTTGAGGAGTTCTTTAGAGGAGAACATGAAAAAGTAAAATTAAACACTATATTTGAAACTATTACTGTTATTTATGATTGAAAACATAAAAATGCAAGCAGGCATGCAATGACTCACTATACTATAGCATTGACATAGGCACGCCAAAGTTCATTATGACTAGCTAGATACATGTTTATATAGAAATCTTTATAAAATTAGGGCTAGAGATAAATGTTTGGATAGAAATCTTTATTAAAATTAGGGGTAGAAATTATAAGAATGAAGGGGGTTAAGAGAAATGAATGCAATTTATTGATCAATGTGAACAAAAATAATTGATTAAAATTAAAGATAACAAAATGAATAAACTATCTTTCTGGACTTTACTTTCTAACAATTACTATTTAAACTCTTGACATAAATAACATAAATAATATTCCGAAATGAACTTACCAATATGAGGTCTTGCTCAATATAAAGCTCAGACATCACATAAAATAAAAATCATATCTCATACATCAAATAATTAGGGCTAGCCAAATAAATGTTTATATAGAAATCTTTATAAAATTAGGGGAAGAGATAAATGTTTAGATAGAAATATTTATAAAATTAGGAATAGAGATAAATGCTTATATAGAAATCATGAAAATTGGGTCTAAATATCTCTAGCTCTTCCCCGGCCTTTAAACCCATTAAAAATCTATAGCCACAGACAAGAGCATTTTCTTTACCCTGTGGCGGGCGAGCACAACTTGGCCAGAATGCTAGTCCAAGTCGAGATGGTGCAGCACGAGCCTTTGAAACCTTGAATTGGAAACCTAAAATACAGTCTACAAACCAAATGTGTCTATAGATTTTATTATTTTTTGAGGAGTTCTTTAGAGGAGAACATGAAAAAGTAAAATTAAATAGTATATTTTAAACTATTATTTTATTTCTAATTGAAAACTTAAAAATGCAAGCAAGCTTGCAATGACTCACTATACCATAGCATTGACATAGGCACGCCAAAGTTCATTACGACTAGCCAGATACATGTTTATATAGAAATCTTTATAAAATTAGGGCTAGAGATAAATGTTTGGATAGAAATCTTTATTAAAATTAGGGGTAGAAATTATAAGAATGAAGGGGATTAAGAGAAATGAATGAAATTTATTGATCAATGTGAAAAAAAATAATTGATTAAAATTAAAGATAACAAAATAATAAATAAACTATCTTTCTGGACTTTACTTTCTAACAATTGCTATTTAAAATTTTGACATAAATAACATAAATAATATTCCTAAATGAACTTACCAATATGAAGTCTTGCTCAATATAAAGCTCAAACATCACATAAAATAAAAATCATATCTCATACATCAAATAATTAGGGCTAGCCAAATAAATGTTTATATAGAAATCTTAATAAAATTAGGGGAAGAGATAAATGTTTAGATAGAAATCTTTATAAAATTAGGGGTAGAGATAAATGTTTATATAGAAATCTTTATTAAAATTAGGGGTAGTAATTATAAGAATGAAGGGGATTAAGAGAAATGAATGAAATTTATTGATCAATGTGAACAAAAATAATTGATTAAAATTAAAGATAACAAAATAATGAATCAATTAAATACATAACAATCTTTACTTTAATAGAAAATGAAGATATATATATATATATATATATATATATATATATATATAATCATATGCTAGAAATCTAATGAATTAAAATTAAAGACAAAGCTAAAAATTTAATAGCTCAGACATCACATAAAATAAAAATCATATCTCATACATCAAATAAGTTACATAAAATTAATATTAATCAATCCTAAACCAAAAAATGACACTGAAAGAATTATAGACTCTCCTTGGATAAATTATTTATCATGACTTGAAATCGAACCTAAAAAATTAGTTAAGAAAAATAACTTAGGCATGCTATTTTCATCAGTAAATGAAGTTAATAACAAACTGATGGAATCTCATGTCAATGCTAGCCACACGAAAAGCATGGGTGATTCCACAAAAATACTTTGTATTAGTGTTCCCTTCCCTTTCATGCCCACTTTTATGCTCCTGTTCCATCAAACTTAAAAAATGCCTTCTACTATCATACTGTCATCACATGGAACTTTTAGGATGAAAATAAATTGACCACCTGAGTAAATCTTTAAAAAAAACAAGTACAAATGTATAAGCATAGCAAGGTTCAAATGATAGAAATTAATTAAGTTTTCAAAATTATTATTCTATATATTTTTATTTAAATGTGAGGGGGATTTAATTGTATTGATGTTGTGAGAAGTTAATTGAAAATCAATTTATTATTATATTTTTACTAATTTTAAATTTGATTGTATATTTAATTTTCATGTGATACATTCAATTTAATAGTTTTTTTTGTCACTTTTATATTATTTTATATTTTGTAAATCTTGATTTATAAAATAATTCCTTAACTTAAAAAGAGAATTCTATAAGAAATATTTGTTTTCACAATTTATAATAGTAAAAATGAATTTTTAATTTAATTTAATTTAATCTTTATTTTTAACATCATCTCATCCAATCTCAGTACACATTGAAAAGAATATTGACTTAAATTAAATCCAAAATTATTTACTATATATATATATATATATATATATATATATATATATATATATATATATATATATAATTATATTAATCTTACATTATATTTTTTCTTTTATTATTACTTTTACATAATAAGTCAACTTAATACTATTATATACTATTATATACTTCTAAATATAAAAGTAAAGAAACATGATTCCTAACAATTTAGAGGGTTGATTCCCATATACAAGGTTGGAGAGGTGGCATGGATACCATTTGATAAAGGATGAACAAAAAACTATTTTCATGCGCCTTAATTATTAGAGAAATAATTTTGATAGAAGAGATAAGTGGGGTTTTTGACAAGATTGACTTATGTTTACTATATTATTAGTCAAGAAATAAAGTCATTCTAATCCTAAGCTCATTGACATACAAGATTGTAATTGTTTTTAGACTCCAAAGGAGAAAAATCTAAAGATTGCTTCTAATGTACGAAATACATGAGTCATTAAAAATATTACTTCAAAATAAAAGAAAAAAATAGTTCTTATTGAAACATTCTCTCGACCATGCCTTGAAACATATTTGCGTAAAGTTTAAAGAATATTATTAATTACTCTCAAGGTTACTATCAAGTAGGTGATAGTGTGGATCCATTGTACATGATCGTTCAAGGAACTGCGAGTACAGGAAAGTTATATTTGATTGGTGAAATTAGTAAGTATCTAAAATAAGATGCAATGCCAAATCAGTCCCCTCTACTACTCCTCGCACCAACTGGAGTAGCAAAATTTAACATTGGTGGATCAACAATACATTCAAAGTTGAAAATTCCAATTAAGGATTTCATGCAACTAGAAGGAACATGTTTGACCAGTTTTCAGGAGGAAATGAATCATATAAAATACATATTGATAGATGAAATGAGCTTTATTGGGGAGAAGCTACTTGAGAATATTGACTGAAGGCTTCGTCAAGCAATTCCTCATAAATCAAATCTCAGCTTTGGAGGTGTTCAACTATTTTTATTTGTTAAATTTTTTATTAATGTTATTCATGATATATTGAAATATTATATTGAAAATCTAATGAATGGCTAAATGTTTGTTATTTTTGCTAGGAGTTTCAATCATTTTAGTTGGAGACCTTGGACAACTACCTCCAGTAAAAGACAAAGTACCATATGCAAGTTTTAGAAGAGCAAAGCTATTATGGGAAGAATTCAAAAAGGTGGTCACACTAGAAAAGATTTTTAGGCAAGATGGAGAAGACTCAGAACAACAAAAACTTTGCCAATTACTTAGCAATCTTAGAGATGTAAATCCCACAATTATGGAATGGAATTTGTTGATGTTGAGAACAAGAATTAATATTATGCTAAAAATAAATGATGATTTTGATATAAATCTTCATTTATTTTCAACAAATGATAATGTTCGCATTCATAATAGAAGTATGTTACATTCTCTTAGAGAACCTGTTGCACGTATTATTGCAACTAAAGTATCAAACATTACTAATGCAGATGACTATTCTATGGATGAGTTAGATATGGAATTATTGATCTCAAAGAATGCAAGAGTAATGTTGACTTCGAATTTATGGATAGAAGTAGGACTTCTAAATGGTGCTCTAGGTTTTGTTCATGATATTGTGTACAAGCCACAAACCATGCCACCAGAATAACCCTTGTATGTATTGGTGAAATTTGACACTTACTTTGGATTCCCATTCAATGAAGAAAATGCAAAATTAGTTCCAATATGTCTAGTACAAAGAGGTTGTACAACTCAAATACCTTTGCGATTGGCTTGGGCATTGACAATACACAAATCTCAAGGTTTAACACTTGAAAAAGCAACAATTGATATAGGTCCAATAGAGAGAACAAGAATGACATTTGTTGCGATTTCTCATGTAAAATCATTACAGGGATTGAGGATAATGCCACCATTTTCCTATGATTGTTATGAGAAAATGCAAAAGGGAAAACAACTTGAAAGAAGAAAAGTAGAAGAAATAAGGCTTAGAGAAATAGAAAACATGTCATAAAATATTTTTCTTTAATATTATAGTACCTTCAACTGCAGTAGGTACCTTTTTTCTTATTGTAATGGTATTGGAAAATTGTTTGTAAAAAGTTCTTCTATGAATATATAATTTGGATCATTTACTAAGATGTTATATGTGTTCTTTTTCTTGGCAAGACTAGAAAAAATTATTCTATCATTCTTTGATATTGGCACCATTTAAATTACAAATTATAATTTTTTTAAAAGAACATATTTTCAATTATTTCTATTTAGTTATTCAACGTCAATGTTATATTTGTGGCTATCTAACTATATTAACACATTGTAATATCTCCTTATGAATATATACTATGGTTCACTCTCTATATTTGTAAAATCATTTGTAAATAGCTTTTGTATGAATATAATATGGATCATTTATTGAGATGTTATATGTGTTATTTTTCTTTGAGGGGCTAAAAAAAATATTCTATCATTCTTTGATATTGGTACCAGTTAAATTGCAAATTATAATATTTTTTAAAAGAACACATTTTGAATTATTTATGTTTAATTATTCCACTTGACAATACTCTTTTAGGTTTTTAATAAATATTTTCTTTAGATTTCATTCTCTTTTACGCAACCAAATTTCTTTTGTTTCTTGTCTTTCAAATATTTCAAAAGAAAAATGTTAAGGCAAAGAACAATTAGAACTGATGATTTCTACGAGTATGTTGATCATAGAAGAATTCATAGTGAAGAAAGAGAAAAATATTTTTCTTCAAAAAGAAATCTTCTAGAAGTAGGTTTTCTTAGATTGTATCCTCCAACTCTTCGAAATTTCAACCATTTCTATAGAGATCCTATTTTTGAAGAATTGGTTTGTTGTGAGGAGTGCAATCCCACCGAATTGTACATTGTTCCTATAGAGATCTATTTAGAACAAGCTCCTTACCCCATAGATTTACATGAAAATGGTTCTCATTGGTTGAAAACAATGCTTCAAGGTCCACAAATTAGTACTCAATGTCTAGAGAAATTTCACTATCATGGCCAAATTTTTCGTATACAATTTGTTGGATTACACGACACACCTTGGAATCGGCATGTGGTTAACAGATGGGGACCTTAGGGGGTCTTTTTGAATCTTCTGTTTCATGAAAGAACAAAAAAAATTGTAATAGAAAATACACCTAGATGTACGCAATCAATCTGTGAATTTTCTATACTGAGGCATTCAAATAATGGTACTTCATATATGAGACGATTCTGTGTTGGATCCAGGTACACATGACTTACTTCGAAGAAACATGATTCACTATAATGAATCTACTGATTCAAATTTAAATGATTGATTCTTGATACTATTGTAATCAATTTCAATATCCTATCTATTAAAATAATTCCATAGTGATTTTATTATTAAATCAAACAATTTCAAATGGGAAAAATTGTCATTCATATTTGCATTTACTTTTTTTGTAACTCATATTAGAATATATATTAAAAAAATTATTTATTTCTATTTATTTAATATATGCCATTTTTTATTAACACATTTTTATAATTACAATTCAAAATTAAAGATTTTAGATTTTTTTATGAGATATATTTATACTTTAAGATGACCACATGCACTATGTATAAGAAAAAATTAAGAATATTAATGTATTATACTTCGGTATGATATGTTTTATTTTTGTTTAAATTAAAAATGAGTATAAAAATTTTAATTTATTGAAAATTATAATTTCTTCTGTGTACATGATCTATATTTTTTAAGGCATCCATATATGATAAATTACATGTAATAAATTTTAATTTATAACCTTTTATGTTTTTTCCAGGATATAATATTAATACAATAGACCATTCTGACAATGAGTTTGAAATCATTATGCGAAGTCGAGTGGGCTCAGTGAACTCTGATGAATGCCCTCAAACTGTTATTGATAAATGTGAAAGATCTACATTAGAGAGTTGTTATAAATTGCTTCTACATTTCGAAAATGCAGCAGCAGGAATTGATTTCATCTCAGATAATGAAATTTTAAGAATGAGAAATGTTATAGAAAAAGTAAGGGAGACATTTAATAGAATAGTTATTTTTCCAGATGTTTTGGAAGAAGTCAAAGCTGATCATGGAGAAAATGAAGATCGCAATACTTATCTCCTTAGTGATTATTTTATAAGGTCTTTACATCGATCAAATTAGTTATTATTGATAAAAAGATATCATTTTACTCATGCATAACAAATGTATTCATATTATATAAACTGCTATAGAATTTAATATTATTAAGCACAATATGCTTTTTCAAGAAATATGTTTTCCCTTATTCCTTTAAATTGCAAATTGTAGCCTTTGTCTATAATATATGTGTTTTATAAGTTATAATTCATTTTTTATTATTGTAAATGATTGTTTGTTAACATAACAAGATCTATAATCAATTTTTTAAATATAAATATTTATTTATTTATTTAAACTCATTATGTTAAATTTTTTATGATTGTTTGTTCTATTTGTTGGGTTGATTGTATTCTAATTTTTGCTTCAAGTTTTTCAATCACACTATTATCTACAAAAAACATTACTCAGTAACATTAAATCAATTGGATATATTGAATCATATATTTAGATAAACAACTTTTAAAAAATATTTTAATCATTAAACTAGATTATAATTAAATGTAAATGCATATATGAAGTAAATTTAAATTATTGTAATAAATAAATCAAAAAAATAGGTTCAATATTGAGCAATAGATGAAATATTATTATATAAGATTAGAGAGGGCGATCTATTAGGAGAGGGATATGAATATTTTTGTGTGTGAATAATATAGAGAGAGTGGATCTTTTATCATTATAGGCATAGGTCATAGGGAGAGTAAAGAGAGAGATATGGAGGGACATGAGGAATAGATAGAGATTAAGGAGGAATATATGATGAGATGAGGGAGAGAATAAAGTTAAATTATATATATATATATATATATATATATATATAGAGAGAGAGAGAGAGAGAGAGAGAGAGAGAGAGTAATTAGGAATGGAATGAAAGATTCGGGGGAGTGGAAGAGAGTGTATACACCTAAAAAACCTTTAGAAATAAAGTATTTTTATTTTCTAAAAAATTCTTGATGAAATCATCATTTATTAATTAATTAATTATTTAATTAATTAATTATTTTTTATGCCATCAAATCCCTTTATCTTAATTAAAAATATTTAATTAAGGAATCCCTCCCAAAAATGTTTAAATCTTATTTAAACATTATTTCCTTATTTATTATTTATTTAATTAATAAATTGACCAAAAATCCTAAAATAAATTTAAAAATTATTTTTTGCCCAAAACTTAGCCAATTTCCTTAAGACCAATAACCTCTTCCAAAATCTTCTAATCCTTCTTTAATTTCGATTAAAGGCTAATCCCATCATTTCCTACGCCTAATCCCAACTCAAAATATTTAATTAAGATTAAATATTAATCCTCATGTTTATTAAAAAAGTTTTAATAAATATCTCCTCAACCCAAACCCTTGAAATAAATAAAACTTTATTTATTTCCTAAAAATCTAATTTATCCTTATCCTAAGAAGTTCTAGACTCTTCTAGAAAGTCTTCATCCTCATCCTAGGAAATTCTAGACTATTCTAGAAAGTGTTTATCCTCATCCAAAGTCTAGAATCTTCTAGAAGATGTCTTTAAACCTAATCCTAATCCCCTCCTAACCTTGTCACATTCCCTAAACATGGGTTAAGATTTGCTAACTCAAGCCAAAGTTAACAAATATCTTCTCCTTCACCCACCCTCATTAATTGCAATCCACTTGCCTATCCCCAAGCTAATCCTAAACCATCCTAATCCATCCTCTAATCATTTGCACAAGCCTAAACAAGCTTAAAACCTTCCTAATCAAGTCCAAGTCGAAATTTCTCTCATCACCCTCAAAATATCTCAACCATAAAACTTTATGAAGTCCACTAGGTCATAAATGACTCTTACAAGCCCTTTTATTGCTCTTACAAGTCATTATGAGGGTCTTTATGAAGATTTTATCCCTTGAGCCTCCTTTTTTGACTCATCCTTCCCCTTTCCTCCATCCTCTCACCATGTGACATGTGTCATTCCTTGATTGGTTTTAAGGAAGCACAATCCATGTGCTCTCCTCTCATGCAATCTAAGCCCTCCATGAGCTTTTTCCCATCCTTGCATCTTAGCCCTCAATCCCTCAAGCATCTTACCTATAAATTGGATCCTTCCCCTTTGCAAAATAACACAATCCATGAAGTAAAGTTATAATGCTATTTTGAGAGCCAAATCCATACTAAAGCCATCTATCCACACCAAAAATCCACAATCATCCATTGAAGCCTTTGGAAGCATATTGAGCATACATCTTATCCATTTAGATAAAGCCACTCAACAAGAGAGCTTCTCATTGAGAGAGCCCATTAATGGCTCATATTTTCAATTGAGAGCTCATCTTAGTCTATCTTGAAGTTTATGAATTTTGTTTAGTTTGCAAAAGCTTTATTTAAATTTGGTTTCTATTAGCATACTAACATTGCTCATATACAAAGAGGAGATGGATCTTGAGGATAATAATTAGGGATATCTCTTAGATGTGTACATATAAGAGATATAGATGGAGAAGATATGGTAATAGGTGCGAGAAAGAGAAAGAGTGAATGGAAGGTAAGGAGAGACAGTGAGTGACTATAGATGGTAGATAAGACATTACGGGGACAAGATGAGAGATGTGAGGTAGATAAAGAAGAAAAATAGCAGAAAAATATGTTGAGAGAAGGGATCTAATTAATTATTAGAGAAGCAGTAAATAAGATAGAATGGGGAAAAGGTAAGAGAAATTAGGTAGATAAAGAAGGTAAATAGAAGAAAATATCTTGAGAGTAGGGAGAAGTGTTAGAGAGAGAGGGGGGGGGGGGGGTGGGGCTATAAAAGAGATTAATTAAGGGACATAGATGCATATGTACAAGAAATAGAGATGACAAAGATGTGGTGAAAAGAGGGAGTGAGAAAAAAAAGTGAGTAGATGATAAAGAGAAATAGTGAGTAATTATAGGTGGCAGATAAGATATAATGAGGTAGTTAAAGGAGATAAATAAGGGGAAAATATGGTGTGAGAGAGACTAGGGAGAGACTGTACATGAGAGAATTAGGGGGATATAGATGTGTACATATAAGAGATATAGATGGGAAAGATATGGTAACAGGTGGGAGAAAGAGAAAGAGTGCATGGAAGGTAAAGAGATAGACTCAGTGACTGTAGGTGGTAGATAAAACATAATGTAGAAAAGATGAGAGACATGAAGTAGATAAAGAAGAAAAATAGGGGAAAAATATGGCAAGAGAAAGGATTTGATTAATTATTAGAGAAGTGGTAGATAAGATAGAATGGGGGAAAGCTAAGAGAAATTAGGTAGATGAAGAAGCTATAAAAGATACAAATTAGTGGGATATAGATTCGTATGTATAACAACTAGAGATAGGGAAGATGTGGCAAAAAGAGGGAGAAAGAGAAAGAGTTAGTGGAAGATAAGGAGAGACAGTGAGTAACTATAGGGCATAGATAAGATAGAATTGGGACAAGGTGAGAGACATGAAGTAGATATGGGAAAAATATTGTGTGTGTGTGTGTGTGTGTGTGTGTGTGAGAGAGAGAGAGAGAGAGAGAGAGAGAGAGAGAGAGAGAGAGAGAGAGAGAGAGAGAGAGAGAGTTGGGACGAACAAACATTTACATTTTTTTAGTATTAAACTAAACAACTACAACCCCAAACATACATTAAATTAAACCTATTTGTCAAATTCAAAAAATTTTCTTTTACATAATACAATTAAACAAGTTCATATTATAAAATTTATGTAGTAATATTATATTATATAATAAATATTAGAATCCTATGCTTTTAACATCCCCTACGAATGCTACTAGCTATATACATATTATATATTTATATAATATATATAGAGAAAGTTGAGATATATCGAGGCTTTAATTTACACCAAAAAAAAAACTTATATTTATAAATTGAAGCCTTGATTTTTATTGATTTAGATTTTCTAGATACATTCGGATACATACAGAATTAATACTGAAATGATTCTGAATTATTTCACATTGATATGTGAACAACTTTATATAACCTTATTTTCCTTTACACAAACTACTTAAGGCAATAACTTCCAAGCAACTATATATCTAACTTATTTATTTATTTAAACTAAACTTAGAAGCTAACCTAATTAATGTATTAAATCTAACATATATGTGGTATGGTCTAGTCACTATGCAATATTTTATATGTATATGTATAAGTTAGCATTGTGAATATGAATGACATAAATGAGTTATTTAGTATTCATTTAAATATGCGCAACAAAATTTTAATCAAAATACAATAACAAAAAATTTAGGTATATGCAACAGGAGTAATTATTTGTGTAGATTTGATTTTCATATATTTTTAAATTAAAAATTGTATTAAGACAATGTTCTATCTTTTATTATTTTGTGTAAAATTCATTATATACTTTTCGTTTGAATTATTTATTTTTAACTATATGTCTAATCTTAACCATATTACTATAGATTGTTTGAAGATTGAATAATGAAAAAGAATTTTTATTTTCATGGGAAACATAGAATATAACATATTTTTTATTTTTGATAACATATTTATTGCCTTCATTATATAATAATTTTACCTCATCATTTAAATAGAAGTTATCGAGTACAATTTTATAAATATTTGTAGAATTTTATTTTATTTATAGCTTCATCAAGAAATTTGTAAATAATTAAATATAACTTTCAATGTCTTACAAAATGACTTTAACCCATTTCTTTAAGTTGCAAATTTAATTTTATTAGTATAGAATTTTATAATGTTAAATTAAATAAATTTGTGATATTTCTTCACATATTAATATAATTAATTATATAATCGAACTACAGATAATGTTATAGTTAAATTATAATTATGTTTAAATTTAGTATTAGGGTAGGCGAAGACAAATCTATAGTTTATAGTTATGTTGAAGAATTTTGTCAGTAATCTTAAAAGAAACTTGAGACTCGAGTAGTAGATTGATAGTATGAAAATCCAAAAATAACATTATGAAGATTTGAATTTTTCTTTGTTTTCAGCAATACCACACTTAATTTCTTTGTGCTGATGTAGATAATTTTTACCTCATTCATTTTCTCTATTGCTGGAAATGCTTCCACCTAAATCATTGAAGTTCAAATTTTCCATCTTTTCATTTGAATGAAGAAAAATGGAGATCCATTATTGGTCAGCTGAGTGGGACAAGAGCCATTTGTGTTAAAAGTTGGGGGTTTATTATTTTAATTAATGTACTGATATAGCTCTGCAAAATTATTCGATAGGCTCTACTCACTTGCACCATTAAACCACGTTGTTTTCCTATAGGGCCCATTTGGCTACAAGAATATTAATAGCTATTTTGGAATACGTATCTTGGAATAGAAAATGGGGCTACGTATTCCTATTCTCTTTTTGTTTTAGCCAATATTTGATTGGGAATTTGCGGACCCCAAAATTTATGTTTTCTAAAATAAATAAATGTGGAATAGGATACGTATTCCAATAACACCTATTTGGGTGGAATTACAAAACCTCATTTTTGGGCCAAAATTGGAATACATATTCCTATTTTACTTCGTATTCCAATTTCGATTTGGTGCATCCAAACAAAGAACTCAAAATTTTAAGAACACATTGTGGATTCATAGGTGGTGCAAGACTGACACAAAGGATGAGTATATATAATCATTAATTAGAAAACTAAAAAATTGAATCAGTATAATTATATTTAATACATTTAATGTATCACATTTAGACCATTATTTCTCTATCATCATATTTATCTCATCCATTCATTTCATGTTTCTCGTCATCTTTATTAGTATCTTTATATATTTGTATCTCTAAATAGCTCTCTTTCCCCCTCTCTCTATCTCTATTTCCCTCTTTACATGTCTTTATCAATTCCCTCTCTCCTGCCCTACATCTTTCCCAATTTATATAAATCTCTATGCCTCTCCTTTTGATTTTGATTCCTTGTCTCTCCATCTTTTGCTATCACTCTCTCTTTCTAAACCTCTCTGCTCTCACAACTTTGTATTTGTATGTCCCTTTCTATCTATCTATCTATCTATATATATATATATCCATTTATCCCATAGCCATACACATGCACATACACACACAAAATTATTTTTCTACCTCTTCTATATGTGTATTTGTTTCTCTACCTATCTTTCCAAATGTGAAGGGATATAATTATAAAGGTATCTATACACAAAGTGAGTCTATAGAGATGTTTAAGTAATGAGAGGAAAATATGAATGAATGGGGAGAGGGATGTGCATTTAGAAATAGAGAGTTGAAAATAGAGTGGGGAGGGGAGGTGGGAAGAGGGAGGGGGGGGGGGGGGGGGAGGGGGGAGAAGGAAAGAGAAGATAGAGAGATAAAGAGTAGTACAAGATGAGACATATATTAGTACAAGATTTCGGAAGATAGAGATAAAAAGATCAAAAGATAGGAATGAAGAGAGATAGATAGAAGTATATAGATAGTGAGATGGATTAAAATAGAAATAAAAAGATAAGGAGATATATAGAAAGAGGAGGAGGAAGGTAGAAATAAATATATAGATAGTGATAAATCAAATAAAGATAAGTATGTATACATACATATAGATATGGCATATATTGGGAGAGATAAAGAGTGAGAAAGAAAAATAGGGAAGATGGAGGGAGGGAGAAAGAGACAGAGATGAAGATTTATGTAAAGACATAGATAAAGATATGTGACCACCTAAATATGTGGGATATATTAGGTATATAGAGAGATGGAAAGATTGAAGGAGGTAATTGATGGATAGAGAGGGATATTTTTTTAGATATTAAGGGGGGAGAGGAAGATACAAATAAAGATCAACATAGAGACAAAAGATTGGAGAAAAAATGATAGATAGACAGATAGAGATAAATATGTAAAGATAGAAATTGATATAGGGAGGTAAATAAGGAGGCGTAAAGAGGAAGAGATAGACAAGATATGATAGAATGATATATAAATAGTGAGATAGATTAGTAAGCAAATGAGGAGATTTAGAGAGAATGAGAGGGAGATACCAACAAAGGGACAAATACTTAGCTGACCTTCCATGCATTTACAACGTTAAAATTGCATACCAAGGTGAGATTAAGAGCTTTACTGATAACTCTTGACTTGGTATCATGCTTTGCCTCTTTTATTGGTTGTATTTTTAAGCTTGTAGTATTGAGCCATAAGATTAAATAATGGTTAAACATGGTTGAAGATGAAATATATCTTTTATCCCTTAATAATGGTTGCTTCTCTTTTATTTTATCTCTAACTTGGGTGTTTGAAGTTTTAACACAAATGGCATCTTTCAAGCTCAATATGTTATTTAGAAATCTTTTATTGTTTCATACAAGACTTTGTGATTTTATTTATTTTTTATTACTTTCTTTCTTTTCCTACTTTGATCATCTCCATTTATTAAAAAGCTAATAATAATTAAATATTTGAAACTTGATGATCTATTGTATCCCATATTTCTTTTGCTTCCATTATTGATTTAGTTTTGCTTTTTTTAGATAGAAAAAATTTTTGTTTGCATTTTCAATACATAAATGGATGTTCCCACTAAAATTGCTTCACATATTTCTACTTCCATAAAAAAAGTATCCCATAATGATTACATGCTTGGAATCATGAGGCTTCTTGCTTCCATTGGTGTCTTAGAAAAAAAGAGCATAATAGATCATGGTGGCACTCCCCAATACAAGTATGGCCTCACTACCCTCTCTAAGTTTTTTTGTCAAAAATGGTGCCCAACAATCATGTGCAGCTATTGTGTTGGTGGGTAATGTAAAGTACTGAAGTTGATGAACTATCAACTCCACAGCTCCCAAGAATCACTTGCATACAAACACCTGTCATAGAAGAGAGAGGCAAAAAGCTATGGAGGTAGGAATTGCCAGATCCATAGATGAGACATTTCTGATGATCAAAAAAGAAGATTGCTATAAAAAATGAATTATGTCAAGTTCTTGTTTACAAAGAGAGATCATCCTTATAAAGCAGATTAAAACCTAAAAAGGTAACGTAAAAATCTTTAGGGTATTTAAGAATTACAAGATAATTATTAAATACATGAAGAGTATTTAACCTAGCTATTTAATAATTACAAGATAATTATTAAATGCAGGAAGAGTTATTTAATCTAATTTTTATCATAATAATTATTAAAATATATTAATTATTAGACACCTAAAGTTTAGCTTAAGAGAACTAGAGTTAATTAGAAAATATCTAATTACTCTAACACCCCCCTTAAGATAAACTTAGGGAGTAGCTAAAAATCTAGAAACTACTAATGAAACTAGATTTGGATCCTGGCAATCAAGGCCTAATGTGGTACCCAAGCACAACCAAATCTTTGAAAAGAGGAGAAATAGAAAAAACCACATGTGAGAAACCCTACTCCAAAAGGAAATGGAAAAAATGCTGAAAAACTAGTGAAGGATGAAAGAAGCCTCCAAACTAGGGAATGTCCTAGAAAATAGAAACAAAGAGTGATCATGAAGAAAACCACTGAAGCATGAAGAAGCTGCAAACTCTATCAAAAGGAAACTGTTGATCTATAGAACCTCCTTTGAAATAGAAGTCTACAACCAAAGTAGGAATGAAAAAAAAAGTTTCTATATGGTAAATGATCCATCTCATCGAAATGCATGGGTATCCAACCACTGCAATTGCCTAGTATATAGGATCAAATATTGAATACATAGCTTACTCCATCAAACTAAGGAAGCATTAGAAATAACAGAGGAACCCTCCTAATGTAGACAAGGTGAGGTGATAGGAAACTAAGAAAGTGGGCCAATATCTCCTGTAAAATAGAACCAAGATAATCGAGAGTGAGGAAGAGGTACAAACACCTATAAAGGCACATGTCATCAACACATCATGGGGCTAATTTCATGGAAGGTACACTTACTTGAAAAAGGAAGAGGGAACTAAAAGGAAAAAAACTATCCCCCCATGGAACCTTATAATGTAGTGTGAGTACAATAAGTCAAAATGATGAAAAAGATCCCAAAAAGAAAGGAGTGATGCTTTTATCTCAGTGCAATATGTAGAAAAGCTTAAAAAGGGTCTCATCAAAGATTAGAAAAGGCATACAATTAATACAATAAATAATACAAGTCATGAAAAATAATCTAAAGCTAAGAAATTGATCCACAGACCTAAAACAACCAAGTTATCTACTAGAATGCAAGAATGCAGAAGACTAAATAGAATGTGCCTAAAGTAGAATTTGGAAAAAACCCAGCATCATTGGAAAGAGCTCAGAAAGAGTTTTCCAATGATATGAAGAATTCCCAAATTAGAGATCGGATGCTCAAGATATGCCTCCTAGAGTGCAAAATTGTACCCCTAACTTTAACAATAGAAAAAGCTATAAAAAATGCTTCAAAATTGAAAAATAACTGTACCAGAATAATAGGAGAACTAGCTTTTTGATGATATGTCATTTGCAAAAAAATAGAGTCTGTATGCCTGAGATATGAGCAAAAGAGTGAAGATAGGTCCAAACAGAGGTTGAGGAGGTGACAAGAAGTAGTGATGTAGTGCTGACATGGAATTGATGTCAGTAAGGAACAAGCCCAAATTTGACAGTCAAAAAATTTTTGAGGCAAAAAAATAAAATAAAATGACTCCTATCAATAAAAAAATTTGACTGCTAGAAACACAATGCTAGACAAAGGGCCAGTACCAAAAAAAAATCTGGTGGCCAATAAAAATGCATGTGTTGAAAATATGCCATCAAAGTGACTAGTTTTCCAAAAATAATCGTAGGAAGAAAAATACCCCTTTATACCAAAAAATATTAGTAGAGATATATGCTAGTGCTAGGAAAAAAAGTCCAGTGGCCGAAACTCAAGATCACATACATCAATGGTGCTAATTTGGATTGAGTGTAGGAATTTGCAAATGGAGAAAACTAAAAAATCATTGACTGCATCACAAATACAATGAAAGTGCAGACCAGTACATTGAAATTTTTCATTCCCCAACAAATAGGTCATCACTGATATTTCTTCTCATCCATGGACGTACACTAATTGTCCTTTGTAAAGGTTGGTCCACTGCAATAACAAATCAAAGGGTTAAATTTAAAAAATTGAGACTTTAAAGATTTTAAAGAATGTTGTAGCACTCTTTACCTTGTCCAACCACATCATCTTTCCTACTGGCTTGGACCTCAATACACTCATCATTGGCATCCCCTACAAACATAATACAAGATGTTTTATTAATCCCAACACATATTATAGTTAAATTTATATTACTATGCCAAGTTCAATTTAAAATTTTTACTTGTATTAATAATTTAGAAATTAAAAATTGAATAGAAAATTTTTAGTTGTATATATATTGATATTATTCTTCATCCATCTCATCATCAGGATCATCGTCATCAACAACATTTTCACTCCACTATGTTGGTCATCATTGCCATCATCATTATTATGATATATAGAAGCATCATCATCATGATCAGTAGAAACATCATTTTCTTTAGGAGCATCATCGACAACAACACTATTGGTCTTACCCTTGGATCATGTCTAACAAAACAATGACCAACCTGGGTTATGTGGAACATTTTAGTAAAATACCTACTTACATTAGCTTGAAATAACATAAGGCTCATCTCCAAATACCTCAAACAACCTTGTATTAATCATTAGAAGTCCATTCTCATGCTCAATAATAGTTGTATTAGGATCATTTTGATTGAGTCATAGTCTGTAACATTTAACAATGAGGAGAACTAATTTGAATGAATTAAGGTCACAATCAAATATATCAACCAAAATTCTATAGTATTGATTTTGAGATTGTTGAGAATGTAAGTCGTTTCTAGATGAAATATTGGTTGCCTAGAAGATTGCACTTATTGAAAAGTCACAACTTCTCTTCATGTCATCTAAATCTTTGATATGAATTTATAACCATTGCAGAACATAGTCTTGTTGTGTTTTACCTATAATAATGTCAAACATGTATAAATTATTCCATTATGAGCTCAAAAATATATGATTGATTAACAAACTTATAAGTACCTGGAGATCTCGTAAACCATATGCTAAATCTATTTTCTTTTCTGTAACATTGGGATCTCCATTAAAATAAGCTTGTTTAACTAATGAAGACATAGATTCCTATTTTAACCCATGACCAAAATGTTGACATCATTCAATCCTTACCATCATCCAATCTTGATTGTTTGCAATAAACAAATGTATTGCATCCCTCTCTTTAGCAGTTGTACAAAATAAAATAGGTGCCTTAGAACATATTAATTTTTAATATTAAGAATTAATTAACTAAAATAAAATCTCATAATTTATTACCTTTTACTTTCATAAATCTACCATTCCCCACCAAGTACCCGCTTTTGATTTTTTTAATATAGTCAAGATCCCAAGTGTGATCTATATTGGTCTTTGCTGCAAGATTATGAAGATATTGAGGAACGTACACTATCATCTAGTATGCCATATATACTTGAATCATAGAAGCCTCAAAACATGCTCTTTTTTGAAACAAACCCTTCAAAAATTTCAAGTTTCTCTCAACCATCCACATTGACCTAGGTTGTATAGGTCCACATAATTTAGTTTCCTCAACTTGGTGTATGAGGTAGTTTTCTTGTGCATTGAAAAGAGTTGAAGGTAAACACTTTTGCATTTCACACATTAGTAGAGGAATTTTTTTCTTCCAATACCTTATATCTTCTTTATGGATTTCTTTAGATGAAAACCACCTACAAGGGATTCAAGATATAAAAACATATAAATATGACTATTTACAATATATTACTTATTTGATATTTTGAACAAATATGACTGCTTACCTCATGTATTTTCCAAGATCATATATCACTTGTTTGATATTATTGTTGAAGTTGTTTGGTAGCGATAGGGGTCGCACATATTGCAACAGTTGTCAACTGATCATTTCATTTTTTTCTAATATAATATAATGAAAATTGAATTTATTTTCACAAATATATTGTAAATACAAAAGACCGAGACTTACCTTCATGAAGGTATGTCAATCATGTGTTTTTAGCCTTGGACCAAATTTACTTTTCTTTGATATGAGATTGCTTGTATTTGTAGCAAATCTTGTAGGAAATCTCATTTTGTGTATGATTTCTTTTATGTCATGAATTTGTTACTTCACTAATAACTAAGGGAACTTGCATTAATTCGGTCTCCATTGTTGTTTGATTTAATGGTATTTTTCATTACATGATTGGAATCATGAATGCCACTAAAAATTTTGGCAATTTTTTCTTTGTCACACCTTCCATCCAATATTTTCTATGGTGTCTCTATTACACTATTTCCAATATGCATGGTATCAAAAAAATGCACAATTTGTAGCTGCTTGTAGTAGGGCAGCCTACTAAATTATTTGCGATGACATTTTTTTTCCTTTGGAAGGTGGTGAGTACTGATGCCTTGATGACCTCGAATTCTATTATATTCCAACTGCCATACGTGAGGTGTCATTCTTTGTGGCTTTGATGTAGTCTCTTCTTTCCTATTGAAAAGATGTTCTTCAACACTTCAAAACTTATATTTTTTATGGAGGAAATGTCTATTCTCATCAAATAGCTACTTTCTTAAACTTTTGGAATGACAAGATTTTATCTTTGGACCACACATTGGACATTCAAAATTTCCCTTTGTTTGAAGACCTACAAGATAATGATATAATTGCATTAAATATGTTCATATTTGGAATTAGTATTTTCATGTACAACTAGATTTTAGCATAACTTACCACATAATTGTGTTTACCCTAGGGCATCATGAATTGTCCACACAAGCATTGCATGTAATTAATTTTTTTTTTTCCAATTGGTCTACAGATATCATACGTAGTAAAACCATTCCATAACACTAGCAACTCATCAATAAGAGGTGCAATATATACACTCATATCTTTCACTTAGTAATTACCTTGTTAAATGAACAAAACTAGATAATTATTGTGGTCATTTCACTCCAAGACTTATAATTACATGTAGTTAAAAATAAAATAATTAAATACCTAGAAAAATCATTGCTAACATAATGTGCTCCCTCTTTATTGGCATCCATAGAGGAAGGTTATTCTTGGTAACAAAAAAAGGCTAGGCCAAGTAAATGTATCTCATCTCTATATAGATTGACACTGGCAGTTGCTAGAGAAAGCCTAAGATTTCAAGGTTATTCTTTAAAGTGTTAAGAAACTTTTCCTCTATGTCCTTAAATGTTAAACCATCCATAGGCATTCAAATAATGTCATCTTGACTTCTATTGTGTGCATGGTAATCCATAAACTATGCCAAGCTACTAGACCTGAATAATAGTTTAAGACATGTAATAATGGGGATGTAAGGAAAAACCTTGCAAGGTAGCTTTTTTTTCACTTCATCATCTCAATATTTGCTCATATGACATTTTTTCATGTGCAAAAATTGGGGCAAAAACACACCAATTTTTTTAAAGTAATAAAAACTATATTTAATACATATTAACATAAAATGTGTTGTGAAAAGATGACGACAAGATTAGTTTTGAATTATAAGGTTTCATAATTAGTTTAAAGAGCTCAATGGTTTTTCTCTTTGATTATAATCTTCATTAGGATAAAGGTAAGTTTTAGTACTCATACAGGATTTCATTCTTTGCTTCAAGAGTTAGACAACTATTTGAACTTTGATTACATTTCATAAGGATATAAGGTCAGTAGTCTAACACACTGCATGAGTTTGAAACCTTAAGTCCTAACACTACAAGAACACTTAGTTTGGGTTGAGTGAGTCGATTGATTAAACATTAGATTAAAATTACAAAGGTACAACATCAAGTTCAAACTACATTTTAGGGTTTCCAAGTTCTTAAATTGACTATGATACTATCCCTTTTAACACAATACTAAATCAATCCTTTGGAGAATCTAGTTCTTCATTTAAAGGTTAATCTTTCATAATATACTAATACTTAATTTTGGGTATTATCATTTTATAACTGATTTGGATCTAATTAAAAACATTAAAATATTCACCATAAGATTAATTACAACATACATTTTATCTTCTAACATAATAAGACCTATCCCATCAAGTTATCTAAACCTTAATCTATAACACTTTCAAAGCATTGACATCTTCTGATTTTCAAATTTCTTACTTAAGCCCCATATTTAATTAGTTATTATTTGTTAAAAGTAATCCTATAATTATTAAGATATTCAAAACAAGTCATCAAGTAATAACACATCACTATACAAACTTAAAACCACAGTCTCAAGACATTTCTTATCACTATGCAATTCTAAGTCATGACCCTTCTATAACTAAACCTCATTTAATATATTCACTAACAATAATATATTTAAATTCAAATAAATTATAAAATGTAATTCCTAATATATCTAGATTAATTTTACTATCTCATAGTAGCTATAAAACAATATTTAGCAGAAAAAACTAATATAATGGAATAATCTTAAACTTCAATCATATTTCAAATACATAATAATAACACTAAATACTAATTATATGAAACACCCATTTTAAGCTTCATTGATTTTAAATCCTAAATATAAAATTTCACGTTCATAATTATATGAAAAAAACTAAATTTCAATGCACTAAATAAAATCCATTTATTCCTAAACTAAAAAAATCATACCCTAATCCTTATTAGCTACAAACCCATTAATCTAATTATTCTTTGGTGAACTTTCCTGGCTAGTTGACTCTTTGCGGCTTGCCACCTAGATATTTTGTAGGGATTTTAATATGGTTGAGTTGGCTATTGATAAAGTGCACCTTCTACCTTTCTGATGGTCAGCTCATGAGTGAGAAGCTTGGTTCTACATGTGGAACAAGTTGGGTCTTTTTGATCTCGATGTTCATCACTGCTGGATTGATGATGTATGGTACACATGGTGCAACTTTTGAGAGGGAGATGATAGGGTCCTTAAAAGATTGTATCATGCTATGATTTCTACTTAGTCCTTTTTTTCTTTTTCTCACATGAGTCTACTACTTGCCACTTCACTCCCTAATGTGACTCTTTCAAGTCATTTTTTCATCCACTTCTTTGTTACTTGGCATTCTGCCCCTCCTCGTAATTGTAAAAATTAATTTTACCTTAACACTTTTGTGCTATCCCATCCACCCACCACTGCTCATAATTTACAAACTTGGAACCTTGAACCTAGGCCCCACTCTTCCTTTGGGAGGATTTATTGGTGGAATAATGCCATCACTCGTACTGTGAGGTTTCTTCGCATTTATGGGAGGCAATTGGCCACGTACCGCAAGAGATTCTATGAGGCCACTATCAAAGATCTCCATATGGCCACTGAAGCTCGTGCCATGAATCTATTTGATATGGATCTCAAGGTTTAGCTTGCCAACCTTCATGATAAAAAATAAGTTGCAAACAATTATACTACCCGAGGAGCTCAACTCAAAGCCCACCTTCACTGGATGGATGTTGGTGACCAAGCTTCCAAGGAATTCTTTAATGCATTAAGGGAATTCCACTCTATGGTGGGGATCAAATGCATTCAGAAGGGTTAGCACACCCTCTGTGAGCTTCTTGACATTCTTTAAGCTTTTGTTCACCACTATGAAAAAGTTTTCATAGCACAAGGTCTCTCAGTGGCCCGGGACCAAGCCTTGTAGGCTTGCTTGGCTGTCACACCTAAAAGACTCACTCCAAAACAATATGTTTTCTATGATAAAAAGCTCACTCTAGATGATCTCAAGGAAGCTATATTTTCCATGGCAGATGATAAGGACACTAGTTGTGATGACTTTACTTGTGAATTTTACAAAACATTTTGGGATGAGATTGTTCCTCACTTGCATAAGGTTTATATTGAGGCCTACAATTCTTGTTCTTTGGGAAATATTATTGAAAAAGGGAATATCAAGTTCATAACTAAGCTGGGCGACCAAAAAGACATCTACAATTGGAGGCCTATTACGTTGTTGAAAGTCTCCTATAGATGATCGCCAAGGCTCTCTTGCTTAAAATCCATTATCTTCTTCATTAGATCATTCCCCTTGAACAAATGGGTTTTATCAAGTCCTATTATATCTTGGACAATATAATTTCTATGTGGGAAGGGATGGAATGGGTTTGTCATTCCAAGCAATAGGCCATCTTTCTCAAAATTGATTTTGCCAAATCTTATGATAGGATTGAGTGGATTTTCATTCTTGCAATGCTTCATGCTCTTGGGTTTGGCCCTACTTTTTATAGTTAGTCCAAATTATTTTTGGAGATGCCTCTGCTTGCATCTCCATTAATGGCCATTAGTCTCAAGCATTTGGGCTTTATTAATCAATTCACCAAGGATGCTCACTAGCACCCTCTCTATATATACTGGCAGTAGAAGGTTTTGGGTATTTGTTTGCAAATGTCATCTCCTAAAGAAGGGTTCGAGGTATTTCCCTCCTAGATTTCCCTAATCTGCTTGTGAATGGTCATTTCAAAGATGACTCTTTCCTCACTCTCATAGAGGATGAAGAGAATATTGCCTCTACTTTGTAATGTCTTCACAAAACCCTTTGTTAGAGGCAATCTTACTTTCCTTGTCCTTCTTGGCTTGAGAAATATCAATGGAAATGGGTTCAAAATTGGGAAATCTCTCATTTTCTGGCTATCCCCTTTGCTCTCCAAACCTCACCTTTTGAGCTCTAGAATGCAATTCTTGCCAAAATAGAAAAGAAGCTAGAGTATTGGATCACCAAACCTCTCTCCTTGGCAGGCAACTTCTAGATTTTCTCCAAAGTGTTGGCTATCACCCATGTTTATTATTCTTCTTGTTGGGCTCCTTTAAAGGCCTCTTAATTAAAACTTGAACACCTTTTACATCACTTCCTTTGGGTGTCAAACGTTTCTCACCAGGGCTTTCATAGAGTTGCCTAGGATTTCTATTATCTTCCCAAGGAGTCTGGTGGCCTAGTCTTTCTATCCACCCAGAAGCAAGGTATTTCTTTATGTGAAAAATGGGTGAGTCAAGCTCATTTTGGCAATGAAGCTTGGAAGATTTTGTTAAGACATTGTATTTTCTCAGGATTTTTAATTCACTAGCTAGCCTAGAAGGGGATTGGGTTTCAAACCCTTCTGGTTACTCCTAAACCTATATAAATTCAAGGTACTTATGTTTCCTGATGCAGGAGCATCCAGAGGTATAAGGGCAATCCTATGTCACCCAAAATATGTACTTAGACTTAGTTTCTATTTCATGTGTTTTCATTTTTGGACACCCATTTGGGTGAAATAAAGGTTCCAACTCTCACAGTTCCACTATCAGTGTGCTAGAAAATCCCAAAAAAATAGGAGTATGTAATTGAGCCATCATTTTGGTGAACTAGGAGGTTTAAATTGGCTAGATGAATGTAATTGTAATTTAGAGCATTCCAGAAAAAGAATTAGGTCAAAAGGCCCCACGGTTTGAAAGTTATTGCAATTTTTCGAGATGTGGAGACCTCCTAAGAATGCTTCAAAGTCAGGTTAGAGGCATAAAATGACCTTGAAAAGGGCCAAAAAATAGGGGATGAGCAAATCTCATCCATAAGGCTATAGAGTGCTTCGAGATCTTTCTGAAAATGTAAACGGTTCGTTAATCGGAGCTACAGTTCAAAAGTTATGCCTCCTAGAAGTTCAATTACCATTTCTGGATTCTTCTAGATTTGCGTCGACTTCTAACGTAGCTTCTAGAACCTTCTATTTGGTTGTTGGATGCCTACTAGCACTTTCTAGAATGTACACCTAGTCCTTAACCCTCTAGGGTCTATTTAAGGAGATTTCTAGCATTGTAAAAGGCAGTTCGGAGTGGATTTTGAGAGGAGGTACTGAAAGGAGAAATTATCTCCACATTTATGCTATTGTAAGCCCTTAGGGCATGTTTTGAAGTTTATTTTCTCTGTACTGAATGTACTATCTTATTCTTCAGTTAATATAATTTCCCTTTTCTGTTGTGTCCATTATGTTCTTGGGTTGTGTCCCCATCATTTCCAAGAGTATTTGGAAAGCTTGGGAAGTAGTTAAGCCTCGGCTTTGTTGGGTTGGCAATGGGTTCAGAGATGGGCTCTCCATGAACCAACATAATCTTTGGTGGTCACCTTTATTTTCTATCTAAGGTACTCCCTTGGCTAAGATGCATGGGGATAATACTTTACATTTTTTTAAACATGGCATAAGGACCCCTAAAGATCTTTTCTCCAAAGCTACTATGAGCTTGTGGTCATGGGAAGACATAAGAGTGCAATTTCAGCTCACTCATCCAGATCAAATTTTTTTTGATCTTTTAGTTTTTGTGGTGCCTTCACATTTGTTACATAAAGTGGGCATTTAGTCTTCTTGCCCTTGATGGAAGGATTGGAAGTGGTATCTAGACACTCTGGTAACCAGCTATAAACCTAGGCTAGGCTATCGATGGTTGGTTCCTCACCTACCCATGATTGATGTGCTCAACTGACATTGGAATTTGCAATCCTCACATTGTACTCAGAGTCATAGGTTCTCCAACATGTGGCACACCATTACTGAACCCAAAATTGTGCATTTTGACTGATGTATTCTTTTCTAGGGGTTGCCTTTGGGCTTCCAGCCATGGCACTTTGGAGTTCCTGACCCCCGTTACCCTTTCTGTGGTCAACTAGAGTCCTTTTTACATTTTTTTTGGGTTTTGTAGATGGGTTCAGTGTTACTAGTGATGGATCCATGATCTCTTTTTCTCCTTTAGCTTGGAACCTTTTTCCTGGCATATGGTTCTTCTAGGTGATAATACTTTGATACCCTTCAAATATGCCCAAATATGAAATGCTTTCAAATTGGAGATCATGTTTACCATTTGGAATGATCGTAATGCAATCATTTATGCTAACAACACACTTGACATTAATGTGGCTATGTATGCTAAAGTATGTATTTATAACAATGTCATGTTGCAAATTCAAGTACAAATGAATAAAGTGGCTTTGGAGGTGGCTAACTTATAGGAGCTTTTGTCTCATTGGGGAAATGTCCCCTGTACGGTTACTCATATACCACCGAATTTGGCCTCTAGTGATCATACCCCTCCTCTTGGTTTCTGTTGAGGACATAGCAGTTCTGCTCATCGCTTGCATGCACCTCACTCTCAGTGACACCACTCTCCTAGCAGTGGTGCTATTCTTTTGGAGCTTCTAGTGGTCGGCACCGCTTTGCCTTGCCTCCCTAGAGCTCTAGTTCGAGGTGGTCCCCAATGGATCCTCCTGCTACTCTTGTTACTGGTTGGCCCTCTGCTCACTTAGACTCTAATTGAGTGTTTCCCCAGCTAGACTTAACCATTTCTCCTCTCAAGCCTGAGGGAGCGAAAGATGAAGATAATGTCGATTCTACTAATGAAGGATGAGTCCCCCTAAGCCATCTACTCACCCCACCCTCAAGTGGGGCTCTGATGATAAGGATCCTCCTTCTTTGGCTGTACTACAATAGAAGCATGATGATTTCTTTGTTTTCTATTGATTTCTAAAAGTTTTTCGATCTATAGTTGATTTTTGGCCTATGGCTGTATGAACTTGCAAGGTGATCTTGTTTCCACTAGCCCCTTTTTTGTGAATATGTAACTTTATTGTATTTTTTTAATATAAGGAAGGGACTATTCATCAAATAAATTTTCCTTTATAACACAAGATCTATTAATCAAATTAAATTCTTATTATTAAATCTTAACTTTTTTATTCATTACTAACCATCATTAATAGTTAGTAAGATAATCCTAACCAACCACATAATAACAATTAAGAAAAAAAACTTCCCTAACCTCCTACTCCATCTACCTACCTAGCCCTTTCCAACTTTTTGCCCACCTCTTGGCACACTTTACCTAGTGGTGAATGTTGCCCAAGGGTGATGCACCTATCCGATGCTCATAAGTTGGGCAACATCTATCCAATATAATATACACATCAGATTTGATTTTTCTTTAAAAGAAATATTAATTAATTTAAAAGTCACACAATAATAGTTCTATGATTTTTAAATTAATTAATTAATTAAAGAAAACATCAAATCTAGTGCATATATTCTGGTGGATTCACATCGCCAACTTTGTGCACCTACAATTCATAATACTTATATTACAACTTAACACTTTTTCTGGTGAACGTTTGTAGGTGATAAAAGATATTAAAAATAATCTTTCAGCTTTCTCACATTTATGAAGCTCTTGTAGAACTCATAGACTATAAGATGGTCTAAAAAAGTCATTTTAAAACAATCACCTGATACCCACCACCAAGACCCCCCAATAGTACTTTTTGCACAAATGCACCAAACAAGGAGGAAAAAAATGATTAACTATTGGTACATGTACAATCAACTATTATTACATGTGTGATCATTTTTTGGGGCTTTTTATGGCCATAATTGGGGTGGGGGAGGTAGTATCTACATCAAGGTACAATACGATGTTCAATTAAACATAAACTATGTAGAAGATCTAATAATTATCATCTTTGAGTAAAAAATAATAATTTTATTTATTTTTCTTACATTTTATTAAAAAATCTAAAAGGAATGTCATGTATAATGATTGTTAGACATATAGAAAAGTGAACATGTTGTAATAGCTTTTTTCATTAAGTTTTTTTTATATATGTCAATCACCCATAGCTACTAGATTTATCATCCAATGATTAAATTATATCAAAGACATTGCACTCATCAAAATGATTTCACACTATAATGTTTGTAAGGGCTTTGAGGTAGACTCTTAGAACAACTGCAATCAAAAGATCACCAATTAATTCTTAGTAGGCCTTGCAAGGTTTCAAACATGGGATATCTACATAATTGTTTGAAAACATGGCACAAGAGAATTAATTATTTGGCCCTCCAAATAAAAAAGATCAATTTTTTTTGCACAATTTCTTATTTAGATAAAACCTCAAAATTAATAGTTTTTAGAAAGGAAAAATGAGGGTGATAAAAGCTTACAACATAATGGCAACTTGTGAGCCTCTTATCTAGGAGGCTACTTGAATTTAACACATAATACTAACTAATCTAAACAAATGGTAATTAATCTAGGCTTGATCCATTATCTATCAAAACAAAATGAAAACAAAAAATGAAGGCACACTAAAAAATAGACAGGAATGGTATATCTATATATAGTAGAAAAAATAAATTATTTTCTTATAAATCTTAGGTTTCTGAAATCCTTGTTGAGATATATAAAGGAATAGATATATAGAGGGAGAAAGTAGAGACAATGGGATAGATATGGAGATAGGGAAATATAGTGAAGTGGAAAGGGAGAGAGGGAGAAGATAGTAGAGATATTGAGATAAAGGTGGAAAGAGAAATAGAGGGACATGGGAAGAAAAATACCCAAATATTGCAAAGCAATGTGTGTGTGTGTGTGTGTGTGTGTGTGTGTGTGTGTGTGTGTGTGTGTGAGAGAGAGAGAGAGAGAGAGAGAGAGAGAAGCAAAGAAAAATTGAGAGGAGAAGGAGATATAGAGGAAGAGAGTAGGGATGGAAGATATACATATATAAACTAAGACAAAATGAGAAAAGAAGATATACTTAATGATAAAGATAGAAATATATATAGAGAGAGGTAGATATAGGAGATTAATAGAGATGGAAAGGCATAGAGAGATAACAAGACAGAGATAGAGATAGAGGGAAGGATTGGGGAATAAATATGGAGAGATAGTTATATAGTGAGAAGATGGGAGTAAACTAGATAAAGAGATATAGATAAATCAAGAGGTTAAAATAAAAAGAGAAAGAAGATGAGAGGGAAAGATAAATAATGAGACAAATACTTAGTAGACCTTCCATAATGGTAAAAATACTTAGTAGACCTTCCATAATGGGACAAATACTTAGTTGACCTTCCATACCTCTACGGTGTACCTATTGCTCACTAAGGTGCGATTGCTAGTTTATAGTAAAATCAGTCATATGCTCACTTTTTAGTATACCACATTTTCCCAGTTTGTAAGTTGTCTTATTGTTTAAATCAAGGAGAAAAGTTGAATCTAAGATTATGGGTACAACTATCCAGAATTTGAACCCAACTCTAGTACTTATAACCACTTTGATAAATATAAATTCATGAAAATTCTTAAATATGGTATACTAAGGAACATATTAAGTTATAAATACAAGTTAACTTTTACTATTTAACTAAGAGTTAGTATGTGATGTTTAAATCAATTCTAATTTCAGTAGCCCACATCCTAGAGTAAGGAACAATTTAAGGAAAAAGGTTAGTCCACTTTGACTATTTAACACTTTTAGTCTAATAATAAGTAGTTAGTGTGTGATGTTTAAATCATCTATAATTTCAAGTAACCCTTAAACTTTACACACTAAGGGAAAAATTAACTTCATGAATCAGAAGATGGGAATAATAGTACATGTAAAGTAAAGGAAATAGTACTTATAGGTTAAAGTTTTTTTTATAACCAAGGAGTGCCTCCAATATCCCCCAACAACGCATTTTGAGACCATGGTGAAACTAGTTCCCTGTTGTTATACGTAAAATTATATAGCATTTTTTCTTCTTCAATACTAAAGAAACAAATTAAATTAGAAAAAAATTAGTGATATTTTATTATTTAAATTATTTTATACAAACTTTTATTTCATATAAAAATATATTAAAAAATAATTAATATAGATAACCTATTACTTTATGTTTGATAATTAGCTGTGAGACTTATCTTAAATAATTAGATAGACCATCTCTATACAATTAAATTTAAAATATGACTCATTACATGAACTAGTCCAATGTAAATGTTTATAAAATAACTCATATAGGTAATCTGTCCACTAGTTTTTTAATGATAATTAGCTGACTCAAATGCACCACATAATTACTTGGGCATTTCGTAGGCCCTAAAAAGTTGTTCATTAGACTAGATTAGTGTTTTATTTGGAGTCTTTTTCCAATATTCCTATCACCTTTTCTCTTTTTATTTTCCTTCTGTGGACTTTGAATGCATAACTTTCTCTTTTCTGTACTAACGGTGAACATTTTGTTTGTGGTTGCAATAGAGATATTTATCTCACTCCATTGGAACGGTGTGGTCCCATGCAATCAGCTTGCTAAGATTCTTAGGCAAACTTTTCTAATATATTCTCAAGTTGTTTTTATATATTTATATAGATAAATATAGGGTGGGTGAGAAAGTTTATTTTAATTAATAAATTGAATTTAACTCCTCTAAATGTTGAATTTTATTGTGAAAAGTTTTTTTAAAAAAAATTTAATGAATTTGATTAGCAAAATTTGATATAAGAATGTGTTGGCTATAGATTTCTATTCAATGTATATTTGGAGGATGAAACAAATTTAATTTTTTATATAGTATTGTTTATTTGGTTATGAATCTATGTTTCTAAGAGATAATGTCTAGATGTGTGAAATGTATATAAGATGTTGATTTATTTTTGATGGTGTGGTAAATCTTGTAGGATTCTATCAAAAATACATTTATGAAATCAAATTACATTTCTTATATTTTGTGGTTCATTTTATAAAGAATCTTGAGATTGTAAAGGACATTGTTTTGGATGTATAGACAACATGTAATCTTTGATTATCATTATAGTATTGTTAATGTTGTGTTGGAGCCTATGAGGGATGTGAGATTTATTATTGTCATTATTTAATTTTTATTAATTTTCTACTACTAAAAAATAAATTGAAGTGATTGATAAGAGGTTAATTTATTTTGATGTGGTGATACCTATAGAGCTATATTACATGTATGGTTGTAGGCAAAATCATTTCTCTTTGATCTCTATCGCCCATTTTGAAAGAAAAAAGGGGTTGTAAAATATAACGGTCATGTGTATAGGCCATTGGCCTTTTTTAGTCATTGTTAAATTCTTAATTAATATCTTGTCTCCATTATGGTTATAAAAATATTGGTGGGTTTAGTAGAATCTTTATTGTGTGCCAAAAATCTAGTTTGGATTTCTCCTCACTAACAAAATAACTTATATAATGGTTTTTGAGAATAACTAAAAGAGGAAATGGGTAGGGATAGGATTGAAAGGAGATTGTTCCCATGAGAGGGGAGTGATGGAAAGAGAAGTAGGTGAGAGCTTTTCTTGTTATTTGAGCTTATGTAAGTGAGTGATTGTAAGTGATTGTAAGTAACTAGAAGAGAAATATCACTATCAACAAAGAGAAGTAAGTGATTGTTCTATTTGAGCTTTTCTTCTATGTTCTCCATCTGTCAAATTGCATTTAGTGTGGGAGCTTTTAGGGTTATTTTATAATGGCCTCAGCTAATTGTGACCTAGTAGTTGATATTGGTGTTTGTGTTGTTACTTCAAAAAACTATGATGCCTCCATTGAACAAATGTCCTCACAAGTTCATCCTGAAGGTCTTCCATGAGGTAATCCTAATCTTAGCTTTCATCTACAAGAATTTGGTTCTGCATGTGAATGGTTAGAACAACATACTTTGATAGGGTATTTTGTGGGTAGGACTCCTCTTCAAGCCATGCTCCGAGAATGGGTTAACAAGAGATGGAATCCTTATGGAGTCTGCCTTGATGCTATGCAAAATATTACCAAAGGTTGTTTAATTCCACTTTACTAACCTGCCCTAGGCTGATGTAGTTTTTGGCAAGGGCCCTTGGTTAGTTCATTCCTCCTTGCTTGTGGTTCAAATATGGTCATGAGACTTTATAGTATCTAATGACAAAAAGCTTAGGGTGCCTATTTGGATTAAAATTCCTAGTCTACCCTTTCTTTTCTAGTTGTTTATTGAGTCCATTACCAACACTCTTGGAAAATTTGTTACTATGGAACATGATAATTTTTTCAATGCTTTCCCTTAAGAGTGTAGTTGCATTGAGGTTGATCTCTCCAAGGATCAAAAGGATTCTACAAATATTCAGGTTGGTTCCCACACCTTCTCTTAGAAGGTGCTCTATTTGAACTTGCCCAATACCTATTATAGGTGTGAGTCAACCAATCACAAGATTAAGGATTTCCCTTTGGTAGTACTTGGGGTTAAAACACAACCTACGGATGCTCCTATTAAACCAATGAAAGGTTTAAAAAAAAGGAGGAATTGACCACTACTAGGTGTAAAGGTAAGGCTTCATTAACTTCCAATAAGATGTATGTTGTTGCATCTTCATTCCTCCTATACAGATAGGAGTGTAAACTTTAGCTATTATAGGGTTGAGGGTGGTTTCACCAAAGTCAAATCCTATTGTTTCATATGTTTCACACCCAATTATTTCATAGGTGATCAATGTGACTATGAGGGCTACCACCCTTGTCATGGTTCACACTCCTCTTTTATCCTCTTCCATTATGACACAAAATGTGTGGCATTCTCATAGTCCTCATAAATATGCTATGAAACAAAAAGAGATGTGGTGAGCTATCATTCCAAGAGAGTTTCTTTCTGGTTTCACCCCAGTTTTTACTTTTTACAAAATGGTTGTACTCCTCTCTCAAGGATGAAGAAGGTAATATGTTAGGGATACCTATCATAGACTTGGAAATTTAGATTTCCTATGCATGCTAGAGGTTAAATCTTTGGTGTCATGCTTTCCTCTAGATATCACATCATTTGGCTAGATGACATTACATTTTCTTCTTAGCATGAAACTGGTAGAGGCTGTGTCATTACTCTCTTATCACCTCCTCTTCTTTTTTTTATTATTTCACATGGTTCTAACCCAATGCACCACATTATTTGGATTTGTTTGAGGGTGTCACTATATACTTATTCTTTGATTCAGGTTCTAGCTTCACCCACTTCTTTCCTATAGGAATGTAAGCTTTCGACACGTCTAACTTGATCTCTCTACCCATGTCTTTACAAAAGGTTCTACTCAAAAGCATTTCGTAACTGGTTGGGATATCTACCATAAGGATTGTGAGCTTAACTCTTTTCTCAGGGCAAGCATATAGGACAGCTTGTACATCTTTAATTTTACCCAATAATGGTACCTATTTCCCATCCATAGAGTAGCAACTACCAAAAGACTTAGTACAATCTAGACCTAGGGCTTGAGCAATGACCTTAGGCATGATGTTGTCTGATGCCCCAGAATTGATAATGCAATTACTAAGCTTCTGGCCATTCAATAGTAAAGAAATATAGAATGTTTCAGGCTTCCTTTCATCCTCTTCATTTAGAATAGAATTTACAATTGTCTCATTATAAGGGCCATCTATTTTACATCTTTCAAAAACAAAAACTGGCTCACTTTGGGCCTTAGAACTATTAGAAGTATTACTTGTAAATTGTGCATTATTAGTAGAATCACCTTTAACATACTGAACCAATTTGTCTAATTCGTTAGGATTAAGCTTCAAGTACTCTACAGGAGAAATTGATATGGAAGAGGATTTGCAAAATCCAACAATGTCAAAGGCTGAAGTACTAGCTGCCATTTTAGTTATGTTCAAGATCCTTAATTCTATGACCTTTGCTGCATTATTGTGTGTATGTTCTTTACCTTTGGAAAAAGGTCTATTTGAATCATTACTTAGGTGAGGTTTTTGATATCTCTATCATCTAGTCATTACTGTGCATGCAAGACTCTGTAGAGTTATGAACACAGTGCCTCCCCTTTGAGAATTTGATTCATATTCTAGGAAATAGGTGCCTGAATTTTCATTTTCCATATTCGGTTCCTCAGACCTTTGCTTTGCATAAATAGCATCCCTTGCTAATTGAATACAATTCAACCATTCAGCACAATCTCGTTCATCGTGATTAGAGGTCTTGTGAAATGAACACATGGTTTTCTTGGGAGCTTCCTCAATTTGCAATCTTATTGGAGAAGGATTCAATATGGGATTCTTATTAAAATTTTGAGATGATGACCGCCTATGCATTTCTTGGTAAGAGGCTTGATAAGGACCATGTACTTTATTCTGTTACCTCTTCATCATTGCAACGTCATTCATCAATTTTTGCAACATAGGATCAGTGGGTTTTCAAGAAGAAGGTGTTCCTAGAATTTTAACTTCTCATTTCCATTTCCTTACATTTATAAATGTATCTTCTAACTGGATTGCAAGTCTTTGAACGGCAGCCAAATTGATGCATGCATCTTTTATAAGATGGAAGCTAATGTCGGGGTGTACAGTATTAATAAAGAATGACTTCTAATTTTTTGCATTGGGTCTAGATGCAGTAGGGATTCTTTGAATAAGTCTATTAAACTTGGCTACGAATTCCCTAATTGATTCATGCATTTCCTTCTTCATCTGACTAAGTTGGAAAAATAGGGAACTTTCATCCTCAGGAGCCTTGAATCTATCTTCGAAGGCATTTTTCTTATCATCCTAGCTAGTGATGGAATGATGAGGAAGATGGTTAAACCAATCTGTTGCTACATCAGTTAGTGTCTGCACAAATAACCTCACAACAACTTCCTGTGTTGGGACACTTATAATAACACAAGCTGAGTGGAAGGCACTCAGGTGATCCTCAGTGGGAATCTTCCCATCACCACTAAACTTGGGAAATACTTCACTAGCTCCTTTGGGTAACAGGACAGGATTCACAGCTAAGTTTAGTGGTCCAATATTTTGACCCCATGGTTGATTTGTGGCCACGTTTGGTGGTGGTATAACTTGCAAAGGTTGGATGTTGATAGCAACTGGAACAAGCATGTTTAAGGGAAGCCAAGACTAAACCAAAGGTGAAATGGGAGATTTCTTCAGTGATGAATTGGGCCTGCTCTGAGATTTCTTAATCCTTTTCTTAAGGTAATCAAAGCCAGGTAACAATTTCAAGTTCTTCAATGGTTCAAAGTTTTTGTCAAGGATCCCCTTTTCTCTTTGTCCCCTCATGTACCTACAGGTAGCAAGTTCTATGTGGTTATAAATTTAAATTCTTGCTATTGCGTGAGCTAATCTATTCACAACCACCTCTTCTTGAATCTTTGGTACTCCTCTTAATAACTCGGCTCCTTCTTCTTCTCTTTTCAACACAACCAGTACTTGCTGGTACTATTGAACACTTTTGCATAATTTCCAAGTGATTGCAGCCAAGTCTGAGACTATATCTTCTTGAATGTCTTCAAATATAAGATAGGGTTGTAATACAGGGAAGACCTCGTTATGTGGAAGAACAAGTTTTGTACATGTTCTTTAGAATTTAGGTTCTTTGAAAGGGACTCCCCAGTAGAGTTGCAAAAAATCTGTTGGTGAACAGATTGTCCTTTTTAACAATTATCAGATTTACTCTATGCCCAACTTTATAGCAGGAACAATGACCATTCACAATAGTTGAGAAAGTGTGGTTTTATCTACCTTTCTCTCTGAATTTTTATAAGGTACAGCTCCCTTGTCAATTTTACAATGATTTCAATATTACTTTTACACTTTTTCCCGAAAGTGCCTAAGGATCTCTCAATTGCTCTTGGGAAATGAGGTAGGAAACAATACAACCTTCGAATAAATGATTGAAAATAAACCAGCACACATACAAAATCATCTTCAAAGAATGAATCTTCATCACAAAATATAACATGAATTAAGAAACCAAACTAATGCACTTACAAGAAGAGAACAGTGACCAAGATTTCCGAATTGCCAAACCACATTTGAAAAGTAATGATAATCTAATGCTTTGAACACCAAGTTTCAAAGTTCAAACCTGAAATTATTCATATATGTATATAACGCTTCCATGCACAAAGTCTTAGAAAGAAAAACTTACATATACTATCTCAGACCAATATTTTTTTAAAATTATCTAAGTCTATAACATCTACTATTATCTCTCTGCTACTTCTTATTACTTGCTTCCAAGAAAAGAACCGTCAAATGCCCTAGGATTTATAATTTTTCAAACCCGAAAGAGCCTCCATCAAAACCAACCTCTTTCAGTTACAAGAAGAAACCAATGTAAAATGAAAGAGCAGTTAAAACAACAAAAGAAAGAAATGCTTGAAGGTGAACTGTTCAATTTCCAACATCTTCATCGGTTTCGTTGTCCTCTCCTATAGTCTAGTGCATGAGCTTCCAACTCTGAAATGGGGCCATGAATTCTTGCATTTCAAGTGAATGACAATTCTTTAAGCTCATCAATCGGGCCCTGCACGCATCTTTTTTCCACCTATATCCTTTCATTTTGAGGCTCTAACATGGCATAAATTTTTTGTCCATGCATAGCATCGACTCGATACTTGCTAATGCAGAGAAGTCTTTAGCTTTAGGTAGCTCACTATCTCTAATTTGTTCAATCGCTTCATTGAAATTCTTTGTCAACATGTCAGCATCCATATTCCATTTGTTGAACTACAAGACACTTGTTGGATTCACAATCTTCATATCTTTTATGACCTCTTCATGCATATCTATGATCCAGTTTTCAACGCCTTCTATTTCTTTGATTGTTTCTCTATAGATATCCTCTTTCCAGTGTATATTGTTCTTCAGGACAAATAGCATGCAAGGGTCTACATTCTTCATAGGATTTTCATTCAGGAATTTGGGAACTCTAAAATGTTCTTCTTCCGTTATTTGGAAAACTACTACTTGGCAGTGCACTAGGTCTATCTCCCTTCCGGGGACCAAGGTTTGAATTTCTCATAGCAGTGTTTCACCCTTTGTGTAGACACTAGTAAATTTAGAGATAAATTTATTGCCTTCCTCAATTATACCATTTGCCTAGCTTCCCAGGGTGTTAGTTAGCAACTTTCCTTTCTGCACTTGCCTCACTGGTTGTTGACTCTCAATCGAACTAGATCAAACAGCTTTGAAACTTGTACGATTGGCAAAGCTCCAAGATTGATTAGAGAGTCAATGTACGTAGCCATGGTAGTTATCATTCCTTTCAATTCTTTCTTTTCCTTACTATCCTTTTTAGACTGCATGACCATGTGGTTAGCAAAAAACTTAAAGAAATTATTACATCTCTAGATTCTTTCTTTTGCTTATAGGTGGTCACTTTCATGGTGATTTTCCCTATCACTAGATCCTTGGTCAGATAAGCATCTGTCTTCATTTTCTTTTCCTTTGAGCCTCTGGCTGCATATTTTGTTGTTATATCCTTCACTGGCATAGAAATTGGTTGTAGAATCCTTTTCTTACTAATTGAACTTGATAGCCATAGAGGAATGGTAGGACTCATAGGTATCATCTGAGCGTCCCTGATTAGAGTCAGAAATTTAGGTTGGTCTATCTTAGGAGCTTCGATAAAATGAACATCACCATCTCCTTCATTAGGTGAATGCAACCCATCACCCAAATCTTTCCATTGGGATGCCATCTCTTGCTTCTAGGCTTTGAACCATTTCAAGGCTTCTGACTTGGATTGGGACCTTGTCCCAGGAGCTGTAGTTTGTAAATGGGGAGGAGACATTTCCCTTGTATCTAGAATAGATGTGCTACCTCAGTAAGAGAAAATAAAATGTCAGAATAAAGTGGTTAAAGGGAAGAAGTCACCTCAACAAGAGGTTCATTGACAATTCTTTGAGCCCTTTTCTATAGCTAATCATCTGTGTAGGTAAGTATGAACCTAGCCCTTCGATTAATGGCATCTTCTTCCTCCTTGTACCAATCAACTGCTAAGGAATCTAATTCATCTAATTCTTTCCAACCAGGTTCAACCATGTCTAAACCATCATCCTCCACTTCTCCTACATTGAATTTTAGTTTGAAAGAATTAGTTTTTCGCAAGGTTAGCCTTGAATGATCCTTTTTTAGAACTTCTTCCTCATTCTTGCAGTCTCTCCAAAGATCTTCTAAATATGGTGTGACTAGAGGATGAACTTCAAGGCCAAGAATTTGGGCTACATACCCCTTACTGTCAAAATTTCTCCTACTATGATAGAAACCAAGGTTGAACCCAAGTAGATTGCTTCCAATGATGGAAGTGTTATCCATACTACTACAAATGAATGAAGCTAATTTGACAGGGAAGGCCATTTCCCAATTCTTCTATGGTAGGTTGTCTTTGATAACATGAAAAAGCTATCTGCATAACTCAGCTAACATAAAGCAATCTAGGGCATACCGAGGTAACTTCTTAGGTTCATCATCGAATCCACTGACCCTCACATACATGAACCTAGGAAATCAGATAAAGAAGCTCCCATGTTGTTGAACCAATCTTTGCACCTCAGGGGAGAGCCTTGACAACTTTTCCCTTTCCAAAGACAAACAAACGTTGTCCAAGAGTACATCATGCACTTTGCAAAAATCCTCTAAAGCTTTATCCTTTTACAAAGGAGGACAATATTGAAAAATAGTCATCTCTTCATTCCATATCCCATGAGGCAGGGGAGTGAGATCACATGTACAAGAAATGCAATAGGTTAGATATGAGGCCATGTAGAAATCCTCGCAGGACTCTTTAGCATGCTTAACTTGGGATCTCAAAGAAGCTGCAATAATATCCACCCAATCCATCCATTGATCACCTTTTAAAATGATCTCAACGTATCTGAACATCCACTCAAATAAGAACACAGCTACTGAACCTTTCACGTGGTGTAATAATATAACTAGATCATGTGTGTGGGCTTTCATGTGATCTTTAGTAATGACCTTTGGGAGTCTAGACCTTCATCCATAATTTATCTTAGTCCATTTCCTAGCCATGGTATTTTAGAACTTACTTGGGGCTGCCCTGTATTTGGCCGAAGCTTGAGTGGGTGAGAATGAGGGAAAGGTATTTTTTGTTAACCACAAAATAGAGGAAATGGTTTCTCTTGAAATGGAATGGATAGTTGAGCCATCTTTGCCGACAATACTCTTACTTTTGATGTCATAGTGATCTATACATAGTTGGAAGAGCTTGAGACTCACAAAGGCAGGAGGAAATGCAACAGCTTCCATCAATCCACTAGTTAACACCTCCATGCATCCATTAGTCTCATTGGCACGCTCTAGGAATATGGCTTGTAAATTTTCTACTTTTACCCCTTGCAAATTTGTATCACAGATAATTGGTCTTTCACATTCAGGACTAGAAACATCACCGAGGAAGTGTAAAAATGATTGCATTGTTAATCAAACATGCAAAGCCTTGAGCAGATAAACTCTTGACAACAATATAGATTGTAGAAAAAAACAAAGATTGTTAAGTTCTCACCTTTTTTTGCTAAAAATCCAGTACTTTTCCCTATTCTCCTTAATAGCTCCTTTACAAATCCAGTTCTTCGCATGATGATTTTAAAAGGGAACTAGTTGGCTTTTTATAAAAAGGAAGCATTTGTGTGTGAAAGTACATGATAATAATTAGGCCTTAACAACATACCACTTTGATCACCTTTGCATGTTCGAAATCAATTCTGCACTAGCTTTTCATTTAATGATTTCCCTTTTGGTATCCGCTTGTTTATAATTTTCCCAATCATTTTGTCAAATTGAAGATTTACCCCACTCACAATAATGATTATTTTCATACCTCGAAAAAAGAAATGGCCTTCAAATCATGATTTTTTGACAATATCATAAATAGATGATGATACGTCGTACTTCTAGGATGGAAATGTTGATTATATTTACCTTGAACTACTTTGAACTACTTCAAATTGAGGTTTGAAGTGGTTCAAAGTACTATGAGAGAAAGCACCGCTGCATGAGAAGCATTACCTGCCAAAGAAAATTATTAGATGAAAATGTTATGTTGAAATACTTTGAACTACTTCAAACCAAGGTTCGAAGTGGTTCAAAGTGGTTCAAATGAAAGAAAGGACTACTATCGATGCTCATGACTTTGACTAATCACCTTAGGGATGATGAATTCTTGGACAACAAGGGAAAAGACTTCAATTAATGAAAAGTAGCAGAGAAAGGGAAGTTTTAAAAAAAATGGTGACTCTATCTATGACTAACAGGGGCTCTGACTGGGGACTATGTAAGTGAAATACACAGAGAACTCAGAAAACAAGAAAACAAACAAACCAAAACACACACAACAAAGACTATAGGGAAAGAAAGACCTAACACAACAAAAAGGCTATGTACATAGAAGGGGAAATTGCCATGCCTAGAGCTTAATCAATTTCAGATCCTACCAATAATGCTTCATATAGTCTTTTATGCCAATCCTATGAATTTTCAGACACCATCTTTTTTATTATTGCTACCAAGTTCTTGTTGTTGGACTTTGCTTGCCCATTCCCTTGTGGAAAGTAGTCTAATGAGTGTGCTAATGAAACCCCATGTTTATAACAAAAAAGGGATATCTCCTCAGATGAGAAATAAGTGGCATTGTCTGAAACAATTTTTTGAGGTACTTCGAATCTAACAAAGATGTGTTCCATTAGAAAATCATAGACCACCTGGGAATTTTCTTTCTTAGTTGGGATTGCTTCTACCCACATTGTAAAATAATCTATTTCTATCAAGATGTATCTATCCCTAGCACAGGATGGTGGATTTAATGGTCCAATAAAGTCAATACCCCATTGCTGAAAGGCTTCATCGATAACCACAGGCCTAAGAGGTAGTGCTGCTAGTTGGGGGCATCTGGTGAAAAGCTGACATTTCTCACAACTCTTCACATAATTATAAGCATCCTTGAACATTCCTGGCCAATAGAAGCAATTTCTAAGAATCTTGAAGGCAGTGACTATGGATGAGAAGTGTCCTCTGCAAGCTTCTCAATGATAAGCTTTCAGAAATTTCTCTTATTGTTTGGTATCCACGCACCTCAGGAAGGTTTTGTCAATTCCTCTTTTGTATAAGACTCCATCTAAAATTACTTATTTCTCGACCTTCAATCTGATACTTCAACTTTCTTTATGATTCATGTTAGGGGGACATTCACCATATGTCAAAAAATATGTGATATTTGAGAACCAAGGATCTGTTAGGCTGACCAGCACAATGGTAGGAGTTTCCTTAGGTTTTTTGGGAGGTGTATCCTTACTTTCAGCCATTAACTTACACAACCCTTGCCCTCTCACCAAAGAGGTAGGCTTAATTATCAAGTCAAATTCTTGCACCCTAGCCACCCACATTGCCCTCTTATTCATTCCCACTTCTTGTTGAGTTAAAATGCTTTTGACTGCGGTCTCAGGTACATATACAATAGAATGAGAGTGTAAGACATAATACCTAAATTTTTTTAATGATTTTACCACTGTGAATGCATATTTCTCTATTTGAGTGTAATTCAATTTATGCTTTTTCAGAGGGACACTCATAAAAGCAATTATGACTTTATTGCCTTCATCATTTGGTTGAGTCAAGATGCTGGATAAAGAATGTCCAGAAGCATAACAATATATGATGAAGTCCTTTTCAAAATTTGGACTTACCAACATTGGGGCATTTGCAATGGTTACCTTAATATCTTCAAAAGCCTTCTTGCCTTCTTCTTGTCACCTAAAAGGATGCTTCTCACTCATCATTTTTAGCATATATCTCACTTTTTTAGAGAAAGTCAGCACAAAACTCCTCAAGAAGTTAATCTGAGCAAAGAAGGATTTCAAATCACTTCTATTAATGGGAAAGGATAGCTTCTGAATTACTTTCACTCTTTCTAGGTTGATTCTCATGCCATCTCAAGAGACGATGTATCCCAAGAGCTTACCTTCTTCTACAAAGAACACATACTTCTTGGGGTTCAAGGAGATATCGTGTTCTCTGCATCTATTGAGTACTTTCTCAAGGTCTTTGAAGTGAGATGCTCTCTTTTAGGAATACACTGTCAGATCATCCAAGTATATCACAATGATTTTGTTTCTCAAGTCTTTGAAAGAGGAATCCATGGCTCTTTTAAAGGTAGCACTTGTGTTAATTAAGCCAAAAGGCATTCGGTTATAACAGAAGGTACTTCATAGTGTTATGAAGGCTATTTTGTGCTGGTCCTCTAGTGCAACGCTGATCTAATTATATCCTAAATATTTGTCGAGCATAGAAATTATTTTGGATCTAGCCACAGTCTGCAAGATGTGATTCATGGTAGGGAGCGCATGATTATCTTTGAGGCTTGCTTGATTTAAATTCTTGACATCTACGTAGATCCTGATTTCCCCATTCTTCCTCACGAGGATGATATTTGCTACCCATTTTGAATGATGTATGGGATATATTATATGACATTTCAGCATCTTTTGTACTTCTTTGAAAATAGCTTCAAAAACCTTGGGGTTATAATTCCTAAGCTTTTTTCTAAAAGTGGCAGCTCCTAGCTTCAATGGTACATGATGAACAAATTCACCATTCCTGAAACTTTTTAGGTCTTCATACCCCCATGCAAAAACATCTTGGTACTGAATAAAGAGTTCAACTAATTTCTCCTTTTCCACTACAGAATAGGTTGTACGAATAGAGATCAATCTTAGATTTTCTTCAGTACTAATGTTAATTTTGTCATGTTCTTGTCTCCTTTCCTTAGAATCAACATCTTTCTTTAGAGTACTATCATCCTTTCAACCAAAAAGGTGTTCTAGAGATACTAGACCTTTAGGAATCCTATTTCCTTTGAGTCGAATAGTTTCCTCGGATTTAGTAGGCTCTCCTCCAATTGACTTGCCGTCATGTTCAGATACTTCAAAGAAAATTTCAGCAAAATCTCCAGCACACCCAATGAACTCCTTTAATTGGGCATCATCATTAAAAACCTACCAATGATTAATGTTATCTAGGACTCTGGGTCTGCAGATCATCTCAATCCAATAAGTATCATTTTTAAATTCTGGGTGAGGTAATAACAATGATGCTAAAACAACTAGAGAGTCAGCTTTTGTGTTTTGAGCACGAGGGATGAACTCAATAGAAAATGCTTCAAATGATTCTATCTCATCCCAAACTAAGTTTCTATAATGCTTCAGTCTCTCATTTTTAACAAAAAATTGGTTTCTTACCTACTTCACGATAAGCTCAGCATCACCTCTTACCTTTAATTGTTTCAGTCCTTTTAATTTTGCTTCGTGTAGTCCCAAGAGCAATGCTTCATACTCAGCAGTATTGTTAGTATTATGAAAATCCAATTTGAAAGAAAAAGGAAAAAAATCTCTTGTAAGTGAGATAAGGACAACACCGGTGCCTGACCCCAAATTTGAATAGCTCCCATCGAATTCAAGAGTCCAAAGGGTATCTTTACAATTCACAACTTTTCTTACCATGCATTGCTCCTCTTGAAGGATCACATAGTTTCCGAATTGACATTCTTCGAACAATATTTGTGCCTTGGGATTGTTTGAGGGTGCCACTATATACTTATTCTTTGATTCAGGTCCTAGCTTCACCCACTTCTTTCCTATAGGAATGTAAGCTTCCGACTTGTCTAACTTGATCTCCTCACCCATGTCTTTACAAAAGGTTCTACTAAGAAGCATTCTATAACTGGTTGGGATATCTACCACAAGGATTGTGAGCTTAACTCTTTTCTTAGGGAAAGCATATAGGATAGCCTGTACATCTTTAATTTGACCGACTAATGTTACCTATTTCCCATCCATAGAGTAGCAACTGCCAAAAGTCTTAGTACAATCTAGACCTAAGGCTTGAGTAATGACCTGAGGCATGACATTGTTTGATGCCCCAAAATCAATAATGGAATTACTAAGCTTCTGGCCATTCAATAGTAATGAAATATAGAATGGTTTAGGCTTCTTTTCATCCTTTTCATTCAAAACAAAATTTACAATTGTCTCATTATAAGGGCCATCTATTCTACATCTTTTGGAAAAAAAACTGGCTCACTTCGAGCCTTAAAACTATCAGAAGTATTACTTGCAAATTGTGCATTATTAGTAGAATCACCTTTAACATACTGAACCGATTTGTCTAATTCCTTAGGATTAAGCTTCAAGTACTCCACAAGAGAAATTGATATGGAAGAGGATTTGCAAAATTCAACAATGTCAAAGGCTGAAGTACTAGCTGCCATTTCAGTTCTGTTCAAGATCCTTGATTCTATGACCTTTGCTACATCATTGTGTTTAGGTTCTTTACCTTTGGAAAAAGGTCTATTTGAATCATTACTTAGGTGAGTTTTTTGATTTCTCTGTCCTCTAGTCATTACTATGCATGCAAGACTCTATAAAGTTGTGAACAAAGTGCCTCCCCTTTGAGAATCTGATTCATATTCCATGAAATAGGTGCCTGAATTTTCATTTTTTGTATTCAGTTCCTCAAACCTCTACTCTATAGCAATAGCATCCCTCACTAATTGAATACAATTCAACCATTCAGCACAATCTCATTCGTCATGATTAGAGGTCATGTGAAATGAACACATGGTTTGCTTGGGAGCTTCCTCGATTTGCAATCTTGTTGGAGGAGTCAATGCAAGATTATTATTAAAATTTTGAGATGATGATCACCTATGCATTTCTTGGTAAGGGGCTTGATAAGGACCATGTACTTTATTTTGTTGCCTCTTCGTCATTGCAATGTCATTCATCAATTTTTGCAACACAAGATCAGTGGATTTTGAAGAAGAAGGTGTTCCCAAAATTTTAACTTCTCATTTCCATTTCCCAACATTTATAAATGCGTCTTCTAACTAGATTGCAAGTCTCTGAGTGGCAGCCAAATTGGCGCATGCATCTTTTATAAGATGGAAGCTTATGTCGGGGTGCACACCATTAATAAATAATGACTTTTGATTTTCTACATTGGGTCTAGATGTAGTAGGGATTCGTTGAATAAGTCTATTAAACTTGGCTATGAATTCCCTCATTGGTTCATGCATTTCCTTCTTCATTTGACTAAGTTGGAAAAATAGGGAACTTTCATCCTCAAGAGCCTTGAATCTGTCTTCAAAGGAATTTTTCATATCATCCCAGCCAGTGAGGGAATGATGAGGAAGATGATTAAACCAATCTGAAGTAGCATCAGTTAGTGTCTGCAAAAATAACCTCACAACAACTTCGTGTGTTAGGAAACTTATAACAGTACAAGCTGAGTGGAAGGCACTCAGGTGATCCTTAGTGGGAATCTTACCATCACCACTAAACTTGGGTAATACTTCAGTGGCTCCTTTAGGTAATGGGTTAGGGTTCACACCTAAGTTCAGTGGTCCAATATTTTGACCCCATGGTTGATTTGTGACCATATTTGGTGGTGGTATAAATTGCAAAGGTTTCATGTTGACAGCAATTGGAATAAGCATGTTTAAGGGAAGCAGAGACTGAACCAAAGGTAAAATGGGAGATTTATTTGGTAGTGAATTGGGCCTGCTCTGAGATTTGATAATCTTTTTCTTAAGGTCATCAAAGTCAGGTAACAATTTCAAGTTATTCAATGGTTGAAACTTCTGGTCAAGGATCCCCTTTTCTCTTTCTCCCCTCGTGTACCTACGAGTAGCCAATTCTATGTGGTTATAAATTTAAATTCTTCCTGGTGCATGAGCTAATCTATTCACAACCACCTCTTCTTGAATCTCTGGTACTCCACTTAATAACTCAGCTCTTTCTTCTCCTCTTTCCAACACAACCAGTACTTACTGGTACTGTTGACCACTTTTGCATAATTTCCAAGCTGTTGTAGCCAAGTCTGAGACTATATCTTCTTGAGTGTATTCAAATCTAAGATAGGGTTGTAATACAGGGAAGATCTCATTATGTGGATGAACTATTTTTGTACATGTTTTTTAGAATTTAGGTTCTTTGAAAGGGACTCCCCAGTAGAGTCGCCAAAAATCTGTTGGTGAATAGATTGTCCTTTTTAACAATTATCAAATTTACTCTTTGCCCAACTTTACAGCAAGAACAATGACCATTCACAATAATTGAGAAAGTGTGGTTTTATCTACCTTTTTCTCTAGATTTTTATAATGTACAGCTCCCTTGTCAGTTTTACAATGAATTCAATATTACTTTTACACTTTTTCCCGAAAGTGCCTAAGGATCTCTCAATTGCTCTTGGGCAATGAGGTAGGAAACAATACAAACTTTGAATAAATGACTAAAAATAAACCATCACACATACAAAATCCTCTTCAAATAATGAATCTTCATCACAAAATATAACATGAATTAAGAAACTAAACTAATGCACTTAGAAGAAGAGAACAGTGACCAAGATTTTTGAATTGCCAAACCACATTTAGAAAGTAATGATAATCTGACACTTTGAACACCAAGTTTCAAAGTTCAAACTCAAAATTCTTCATATATGTATATAATGCTTCCATGCACAAAGTCTTAGAAAGAAAAACTTCCATATACTATATCAGATCACTATTTTTTTAAAATTATCTAAGTCTATAACATCTACTATTATCTCTTTGCTACTTCCTATTACTTGCCTCCAAAAAAAGAACCGTCAAATGCCTTAGCATTTATAGTTTTTCAAACCTGAAACAGCCTCCATCAAAACTCAACTCTTTTGGTTACGAGAAGAAACCATTATAAAATGAAATAATTGTTAAAACAACAAAAAGATAGAAATACTGGAAGGTGAACCGTTCAGTTTCTAGCATCCTCATTAGTTTTTTCTTCCTTTACTACAGTCTGGGACATGAGCTTCCAACTCTGAAACATGGCCATGAATTCTTGCATTGCAAGTGAATTAGGATTCTTTAAGCTCATCAATCGAGCCCTACATGCATTCTTTTTCCACCTGTATTCTTTCATTTTGAGGCTCTGATGTCGCATCAAATTTTTATTCAAGCACAGCATGGACTCAATACTTGCTAATGTAGAGAAGTCTTCGACTTTAGGCGGCTCACTATCTCTAATTTGTTCAACTGCTTCATTTAAATTCTTTGTTAACACATCAACATCCATATTCCATTCATCAAACTGCAAGACACCTATTAGATTCACAATTTTCATATCTTTTATGAGCTCTTCATGCATTTCTATGATTTGGTTTTCATTGCCTTGTATTTCTATGATTATTTCTTTGTAGATAGCCTCTTTCCAGTGCATATTGTTCTTTAGGATAAATAGCATGCAAGGGTCTACATTCTTCATAGGATTTTCATTCAAGAATTTGGGAACTCCAAAACATTCTACTTCTGTTATTTGGAAAACTACTGCTTGGCAGCACACTAGGTCTGTCTACCATCTTGGGACCAAGGTTTGAATTTCTTGTAGCAGTGTTTCACCCTCTGTGTAGAGACTAGTAAATTAAGAGATAAATTTATTTCCTTCCTCAATTATACCATTTTCCCAGCTTCCCATGGCATCAATTAGTAGCTTTCCTTTCTGAACTTGCCTCATTAGTTGTTGACTCTCAGCCAAACTTGGATCAAATCGCTATGAAACCTATACAACTGGCGAAGCTCCAAGATTGATTAGAGAGTCAATGTACACAACCATGATAGTTATCATTCCCTTCAATTCTTTATTTCCCTTACTATCCTTTTCGAACTGCATGAGTGTGTGGTCAACAGAAAACTTAAAGAAATTATTATCGGTGCTCCTATTGAGGGTACCCAATTCAATTGAAGTTACCTTGAATCCTTTTTCGTCGACATCTCTAGATTCTTTCTTTTTCTTATAGGTGGCCACTTCTGTGGTGATTTTCCTTGTCACTGGATCCTTGGTCATATAAGCATATGTCTTTTTTTTCTTTTCCTTTGAGCCTTTGGCTGCATATTTTGTGACTATATCCTTCACCGACGTAGACACCGGTTGTAGACTCCTTTTCTTACTGATTGAACTTGATAGCCATGGAGGAATGGTAGGACTCATAGGTATCATCTGAGCATCCCTAATCAGAATCAAAAATTTAGGTTGGTCTATCTTAGGAGCTTCAATAAACTGAACATCACCATCTCCTTCATTAGGTGAATGTAGCCCATCACTTGAATCTTGCCCTTGGGATTCCATCTCTTACTTTTGGGCTTTGAACCATTTGAAGGCTTATGACTTGGATTGGGACCTTGTCCTAGGAGCCGTAGTTTATAACTAGGGAGGAGACTTTTCCTTTGTATCTAGAATAGATGCACTACCTGCAATTGGAGAAAATGAAATGTCAGAATGAAGTGATTCAAGGGAAGAAGTCACCTCAATAGGAGGTTCATTGACAATTCCTCGAGCCCTTTTCTATAGCCAATCATCTGTGTAGGTAAGCATGAACCTAGCCATTTGATTAATGTCATCTTCTTCCTCCTTGTACCAATCAACTGTTAAGGACTCTGTTTCATCTAATTCTTTCCAACCAGGTTCAACCATGTCTGAACCATCATCCTCCACTTCTCCTATATTGAATTTTAGTTTGAAAGAATTAATATGTTGCAAGGTCAGCCTTGAATTATCCCTTTTTAGAACTTCTTCCTCATTCTTGCAGTTTCTTCAAAGATCTTCTAAATATGGTGTGGCTTGAGGATAAACTTCAAGGTCGAGAATTTGGGCTACATACCCCTTACTATCAAAATTTCTCCTATTGTGATAGAAACCAAGGTTGAACCCAAGTAGATTGCTTCCAAGGATGGAAGAATTATCCATACTACTACAAATGAATGAACCCAATTTTATAGGGAAGGCCATTTCCCAATTCTTCTATGGTAGGTTGTCTTTGATAACATGAAAAAGCTATCTACGTAACTCAGCTAACACAAAGCAATCTAGGGCATACCGGGGTAACTTCACAAGTTCATCATCGAATCCATCAACCCTCAAATACATGAACCTAGGAAATTGGATAAAGAAGCTCCCATGTTGTTGAACCAATCTCTATGCCTTAGGGGAGAGCCTTGACATCTTTGCCATTTCCAAAGACAAACAAACATTGTCTAGGAGTACATCATGCACTTTTCTAAAATACTCTAAAACTTTATCCTTTTGCAAATGAGGACAATATTGAAAAACAATCATCTCTTCATTCCATATCCCATGAGGCAGGGGAGTGAGATCACATGTACATGCAATACAATAGGTTAGATATGAGGCCATGTAGAAATCCTCGCGGGACTCTTTAGCATGCTTAAGTTGGAATCTCAAAAGAGTCACAATAATATCTACCCAATCTATCCATTGATCACCTTTTAAAATGATCTCAACGTATTTGAACATCCACTCCTCAAATAAGAACACATTTGTTGAACCTTTCACACAGTGTAATAATAGAACTAGATCATGCATGTGGGGTTTCATGTGATCTTTGGTAATGACCTTTTGGAGTCTAGACCCGCCTCCATAATTAATCTTAGTCCATTTTATGGCCATGGTATTTTGGAACTTACTAAGGGCTGCCCTGTATTCGGCCAAAGCTTGAGTGGGTGAAAATGAGGCAAAGGTATTTGTTGTTGATTGCAAAATAGAGGAAATGGTTTCTCTTGAAATGGAAAGAATAGTTGAACCATCTTTTCTCACAATACTCTTACTTTTGATGTCATAGTGATCTATACATAGTTGCAAGATCTTGGGACTTACAAAGGTAGGAGAAAATGCAGCAGGTTCCATCAATACACTAGTTAACATCTCCATGCATCCATTAGTCTCATTGGCACGCTCTAGGAATATGGCCTGTAAATTTTCTACTTTTATCCCTTGCAAATTTGTATCATAGATAATTGGTCTTTCACATTCAAGACTAGAAACGTTACCAAGGAAGTGTAAAACTGACTGCATTGTTAATCAAACATGCAAAGCCTTGAGTAGATAAACTCTTGACAATGATATAGATTGCAAAACAAAACAAAGATTGTTAAGTTCTCACCTTTTTTCGCGGAAAATCTAGTACTTTTCCCTATTCTCCTTAAGAGCTCCTTTACAAATCTAGTTCTTCGCATGATGATTTTAAAAGGGAACTAGTTGGCTTTTTATAAAAAGGAAGAATTTGCATTGGAAAGTACATGATAATAATTAGGCCTTAATGAAATACCACTTTGATCACCTTTGCACGTTTGAAGGCCATTCTACACTAGCTTTTCATTTAATGATTTCCCTTTTGGCGGCCGCTTGTTTATAATTTGCCAAATCATTTCCTCAAACTAAAGATTTACCCCACTCGCAATAATGATGATTTTCACACCTCAAAAAAAGAAATGGCCTTCAAATCATGATTTTATGACAATATCATAAATAGTGGTTCAAAGTACTGCACGAGAAAGCACCGCTGCATGAGAAGCATTACCTACCAAACAAAATTATTAGAGGAAAATGTTATGTTGAACTACTTTGAACTACTTTGAACCAAGGTTTGAAGTTTTTCAAATTGGTTCAAATGAAAGAAAGGACTACTGTGGATGCTCAGGACTTCGACTAATCACCTTGGGGAGGATGAATTCATGGACAGCAAGGAAAAAGACTTCAATCAATGAAAAGTAGAAGAGAAAGGGAAGTTTTAAAAAAAATGGTGACTCTATCTATGACTAATAGTTTCTTAGGAAGAAGCTCTCAAAAATTGTATTTCTATTACTCTGAAACCCCCTAGCGATTGAGAAATAGGCTTTCTATGAGCAACTTCTCACCATCAGGGACCTCAAAGAGGTTGTCTTTTGTATGGTAGATGCCAATTCCCCTAGGTGTGATGGGTTCCCTTATAAATTTTACAAAAACCATTGGGAGTCTATTGGTCAAGACCTACACAAAGTCCTTCTCGAAGCTTATCATTTTAAGAGCCTAGGAGCCATTATTAATAAAGGAAACATTAAATTCATACCTAAAGTTGGTGACCCTAAGGATATCTATAACTGGTAGCTTATCACCTTGCTTAATGTGTCATACAAGATTATTGCTAAGGTGATATCTCTTAAGATTAGACATTTCCTTCCTTTAATTGTGTGACCATAGAAAACTTGTTTTATTAAGTCTAGGTGTATTCTTGACAACATCATTTTTCTTTGGGAAGGCATGAAATGGGCTCACAAGTCCAATCAACAAACTTTTTTTTTGGAAATTTATTTTGCCAAAGCTTATTCAATAATAATGAATGGCATTTATTTTGGTTATGCTTCAAGATTTGGATTTTGGCCCTAACTTTCTTCAATCTATGGTGATTCTCTTTGGAGATGCTAATACTTCTATTACCATTAATAGTTCTCAATCTAAATCCTTTTAGCTCTTTTGATCTATCTAGCAGGGCTGCTCTCTTGCTCTAGCTATGTATATTCTTTTTGTTGAAGGGTTTCATTACCTACTAGCCCAGTCTATTTCCTCTAGTTTGGTTCATGGAATTTCCTTTCCTAAGTCTAATTCCCAACTTTTCAATGTGCACTTTGCTAATGATTCTTTTCTCACTCTTCTGGATGACAAGGAGAACATCATTAATGCCTTGCAATGCTTGGACACCTTTTGTCAAGCTTTTGGTTTGGCTATTCTATGGAAAAAGATGCCCTACTATAGGTAATCTTTTCTTCCAACTCCACCCTAGGTTGATCAATTTGAGTGGAAATGGGTCACTCACAGGGAGATTTTCCACTTTCTAGGCATTCCCTTTTCTTTTCAAGCTTCATTAGTGGACTTGTGGAATTTTGTGCTCATGAAAATTGAAGAAAAAAATTGACTACTAGCTTACTAAACCCCTTTCTCTTCTGGGGGAATTCTAGATTTTCTCAAAGGTGTTAGCGGTTACTTATGTATATTACTTCTCATGTTGGGCTCCTTCCAAAGCCTCTTACCTTAAGTTGGAACGCTTACTCTATGACTTTCTATAGGCGTCTAGTTTTGATCACCATGGCTTTCACCGAGTTGCCTAGAAATTTTTTTGTCTTCCTAAAAGAGTATGGAACTCTTGGCCTTCTTTCCACTCATAAATAAGGGCTCGCACTCTGTGCTAAGTGGATTGTTCATGCTATCACTACTAAGAGTCTTGGAAAGTGTTGGTTTGACACTGCATCACTTTTGGATTTCTTGTTAATAGGCCTGGATGGAAAGAGATTGGCTTTCAAACCCTTCTTGTCATGTGGGAACCTATTGATATTCAAGGCTCTTTTATTATCAAGAGCATATAGAAACGTTGGGCAGCTATCAAGCCTTGGCTTTTCTAGGCTAGTAATTGGTTTTGTGATGGGCTTTCTTTGAATCAGAATAACCTTTGGTGGTCCTCAATGTTTACCATTCAAGGCATTCCTCTAGCCAAGACCCTAGGTGCTAGTGCTCTATGTATTTTCATAAGTGACATCAAGACTCCTAAAGACCTATTTTCCAGGGTCTCTATGAGTCTCAAATCTTGGAAGGATATGCAAGTCCAATTTCATCTTGCTCATCCTAATTGATAGACCATTGATCTTCTGCACTTTGTAATTTTATATTATTTAGTTCACAAGGTGAGAATTTAGTTTGTTCAACCTTGGTGGAAAGACTAGAAGTGATATCTTGCAATGCCCTTCACCAGTTACAAGCCAAGCTTAGTATATCGATGGCTTTCTCCCCGTCTTCCCATGGTGGATACTCTCAACAAGTGATGGCATTTTTACTCTTCTCCTTATCACTAGAGGATGCATTTTGATACTATTTAGAGTACTATCAATGAGCCTAAGATTGCCCATTTTTCATGGTGCTTGCTATTTCAAGGGCTTCCCCTTGGGCCACAACTCAAGCATATTGGGGTTCCTAATCCTTGGTGTCCTTTTAGTGGGCATGAAAAATCATTTTTGCATATTTTTTGGTTCTATAGGCATGCTTAAAATTACTAGCATTGAATACATGATTTTTTAAAGCCTTTCAAGCTAGAACCCTTTTCTTGGCATATGATTGTGTTGGGTGATTCCCCTATGATCCCTAGGAAATTTACCCATATTTGACATAAATTTAGGATGGATATTTTTTTTACTTTATGGAAGGATAGGAATATTAATTCTTTTCACTCATAATGTTCTTGATATCAATGTTGCTATATACACTAAAGCATGTATTTGTAATAATGTCATGATGTAGATTTAGGTCCTAGATAACAAAGCGGTTCTTGATGTGGCCCACCTTTAGGAGTTACTCAATCATTGGGGTAATACACCCTACATGGTTTCCAGAGTACCTCTCGACACCTCAACTGACCATACTCCACCTAAGGGCCACTGTCAGGGGTGCAACTCCTCTACTTTCTGCTTGTACATGCCACACTGGCAAGCTTCCTGCCATCACTATCCTAGTGGTGGCAAAGGTGGTTCGCGGTGTCACTGCTTAGTATCTTTTCCTTTTTGTTGCTCTGGTTAGTCCCCATGTCCATTAGCTCCCGCTCTTGGTGCTCCTCTTATTGATTCTAACAAGTGGCCTTTCTGCCTGAATTTGGCTATCGCTCTATTGCAAGTAGAGGGAAAAGATAATGACAAGGTTATTGATGATGTTGTTGATGGATAGACTATTCCTAGTCCACTTGCTAATCCTAGGGATGTATAGGGTTTTAATGATTGAGATGATCCACCTCCCTCGACTGGTACTAATTTGGCGGCTTGAGGGGTTTCTTAATAAAAAAAATTATCAATAGTTGATGATTCCAGCTACTATTGTGTGAACTCTTGCAGGGTGATCTTGTATCCCCTGGCCCCTTTTTTGTGAATTTGTAACTAGTATATTAATTTATTAATAAAAAGGACTATTCATAAGAAAAATGTTTAAAGATGGAAATAATACAAAGGCACTTCAAAAGTTGTAGTCATGATATCTCTATCTTCTACAAAAGACCTGTAAAATAATGATTGTCTATGTATCTATCTATCCTGCATTTTATTTTCCTCTTTCATCTTGTTGACTGGAGTAGATAGAAAAGTCCAAGAGGACCTGCATATAAAATTTTTAGTGACACTTTCACAATCTAGTATTTAAAGTGAAAGATACACATACAATGTGAGTTACAAGAATGAAAGGCTTTTTCACCATCACTACCAAATCACAAGAGTGCCTTATATTTGTCTCACCCATGTACTAATAAAAGGTAATGATTTCTCTACTGGTAGTCATTTCAGTTTCTACCTTTTATAATTGTTGATCGATATATTTAGCTTAGATTCTTTCATATGGAAAATGCCTATGGTTGAAAAAAAAGTAGGAAATGTACAGTTTAATAGAGCTTATGTAAGATTTTTAAATTTAAGAATGCATGTGTATTTGACATTGAATTGAAATTATAATTTTTTTTTTATAGGTAATCAGTGAAGAAGCCTGGATTATTTAATATTCATTTTATTATTATTGGTAGATTAATTATTATTGTGTTAATATCGAGTAGATTCAAACCCAATACCTCTCCAATGAGAGGTTCACAATTTATTGATGTATTGTAGGCTCTTGCCTAAAATTAAAACATTTATTATCATATAAAATTAATTTTAGTTTTTTATTAAATATTTTTATATAATCATAAATATTTATTAAATATTAACATCATATATATGTTTTAACCTAAAAATATTAGTTACACTTTTTAATTTAAAATTATTTATTTATTATGAAAAGTTATATTTATATTATGAATAATAATATAATGTATATGTATAAATTTTATATAAAACATTTAACTTATATGTAACGAAAATTTAAGTTAGTATTTTTAGTCTTTAAAAAAATAGAATTATAATTTTATAAAAATTAATTGTAGACCAAACATTTTCTCAAAGAAGAAAAATATGGAAGACCCCTCCAAAAAAGGACTCCTATAATACCAAATCAAATTAACCTATCAGAATTGAGATATAGTTATTTAATAAAGAATATAAAAAACATTTAAAATATTTGATTAAGAAAAAAATTATTGCATATAATTGGTTGATTCATGGGAAACTAATTCACTAATTTAGAGAAGTGAATGCAATAGTATTTGGCTACAACAAGTACAATAATTGGCAACATTTCATTGTTGATCCATTATTGTTGCATGGTTCATGAAAGTTTTTGATAGATGAGATAAGCATTGACTGGACCATATATTACAATTCTGGCAACAATATTTCATGCTCTAGTTAGAAGTTAAATATTTAAACAATTTTAAATCTGGAAAATAATATATGAATGGTTACTAATTTAATATCTATATTAAATTAAACATTTAAGTATTTAAATAATTAAGTAAACAATTTAAACATTTTAGTTAAAGATATTAAATGAAACATATAAAATTTTAAAATTTATTGATTAAATAGATATATTATATTAAAATTTATATTATGTGTTGAATCATAATATCAAAGGTAAAAGGATTTAGAATATTAATATAATTCATAAGGATACAAGTATTCAAGTTTTTAGATAATAGGTTATAAAAGAGTTGTAGATAATAACCTCATTAAAAAATAGATAAATCTTAAGTGGTGTTGGTTGCTAATTTAATTTGATGAAATGTTGTAGCTAGCACAAACCTATAGATTACTATGAAGTGTGGTAGAATGACTAATACAATAACTAATAGAATTCAAAGAAAAGTCCATAACATCTTGATGATTCTGTCATTTCAATATCACCAAAGAGCACAAGTGGAAGTAAACTCAAAACAACTACATACTATTGGACTGACTGAACGTACTTTTCTTGAAAAAAAAAAATTCTACAAGTTTTGGACCATCAAAATGCCTTGAAAACTCATTTATATAGACATGAGTTGCAACAAGCAATGGGAAATTGTGATTGACAAGTGTCCTTCCAAACAAGAAACAAAACATCATAAAAAGAGAAAAAAATGAGTATAATAGAATGCCAAGCGCATCAAAATTCTTTGGGTAGGCCCATTTTTGTTACTCTTGCAAATCATCAACTTTTTATTTGTCCCCCATTATTCTAGATCTTTAGAATATGTGGTTGCTAAATTGGCCAACGAAGGGTTATTCTGTGGTGGCTCCAAATCATTTTTTTCATGCGGCTTTTCACTACTTTCAGGTTGAGTAGGCAATATTACTTTTTCACCTTCTTCTTTTGTCAGATTGGGTGCTAATGTGTCAATGACCTAGACCTCACCATTTTGTTCCTCATCATCATATGTACCACCTTCTTCTTTGGCCTTATCAAGATAAGAATCAATAAAAAAAAAATCTTCTCTTCTCATTCGTAGCTTCTATTATTTCAGGAAAGTTACTCATGAGCTTATTTATTTTGTCAGCCTTTGTATTAGCATTATCTAAAGGACTATATTTCTTATTAAAACAATGAATGAATTCTAGGACCTGGGAATAAACTCTCCATTTTTCCTTTTTAATTTCCTGCTCCCTAATGAGAATCCATTCCTTATAATGTCCTCTCAATAATATGAATCATGTTTGACCTATCCTATCTTAATTCTATGCCTCAAGGTCTGATTAAAAAATCCCTCAGAATCAAAAAAATGGGGATGGGAGAGAGCCATCATATATTGATCCAAAATTTTATGCAAAAAGAGCCAACCCTCTTTGGTAATCAAAAACTGATGGGCCACTATGCAGGTAGGAAAATTGACCCTAGTTTCCTTTTCAATAGAAACGTTTCTTCTACTCCTCCTAATTGCCACAAAAATTCAGCCATTCCTAACTTTAAAGGTACTTGGTAAGCCAAGACAGGAGGACTCCCTTTAAAACCATAGATTCTTAAAATTGTAGAAATAGGGTAAGGAATGATATCTCCGCAATTGTGTTAAACTTTCAAGTTATGGGGTTTTTCCATAGGTCTAAGGAGGTCCATTAATAGCTTAGGGATTTTGGGATTGTCTCTTAATATAAGACATCTCAATTTAGAAGCAAAATACCTATCAAATCTGACAAAATTAACATTATTTGCATCCCAGGTCATATTTACGCTCCACAACTAGACTAGCAATGCTTCCCCATTCTCTTCTCTGTTCAAATCCATCTCTTTACCAAAATAAGTCATCCCTTTGAAAAGGAAAATGTGCATAAATAGAGCATAGTGTCCAAAAGTTTTCTCTATCTTCCCTTTTGCAATTCCAATTAAACTAGTATAAATTTCTTTAGCCAAATAGGAAGCAAAATAAAAGATAACATCTACACCAAAAGAAGCAATTTGAACCATCATATACATAAGGCCACTAGCCATGAAATCCTACTCATCTTCACCAATAACATGGCACATGGTCCTATATATCTCTATAGCTCGGGAAGTGAAAAGACTCTTCTTAAAAGGTTCTCTAGAGGCTACAATAATTACCAACAGAGTTCCTATTGTACCCTTAGTGAACCTCCCCTAATTACATCCATCTTTTCTTTGTATTCATTCTCTAATTCTAGCAAATTTATTGGCACATGGTAATCTGACAATAGTTCTAGGTGAAAAACCTCTCTAATTTCTTCAAGACTAATTGAGATCAGAGGCATACCATCATTTCTTCTCACCACCCTAATAGCTTGGTCATAATTATTGGAAATGGCTTCAAGAAAATCACAATCCATGAAAAAACTTGGAAGTACTAGCTTTCCCAAATAAAAATTCCAAAAATTAGCATGTGGGGCAAACAAATTCCTTTCTAAAAACCACTTTTTAAACAAGACTAGACCCATTTGCGTACTTGTTGCATCCCTAACCAAGTTCCTCATGTCATATAAACCATTAGAAATTTTAAGCCTAGGGTTTAAGGAAATCAATTTTTTAACTTGTGTAGGTTTAGTGGTGGATTTTGGGAGTAATTCTAACAAATCATCATGAACGTTCCTGTCCATATAATTAACTTGGCTAGAAAATGCTTTCTTAGGAGGCATCTTGATCATAATAATAGGAACTAGAATGTTACAGAGGTTATATATGAGTACTTACTTGACTTGCCAGACTTATTCTTCTTTGAACCTCTATAGTTGCTCTTGAACAAATGAGGAATTAGTTCACGTTTGTACCAGGCTAAACACAATATGATCAATAGGCTCTTGTGCTCTAAAAATGTGAAATCTTTGTTTGCATGGGACTAGAACTAATGAAAATCTCCTGTATTATACTCTATTTTTCCCACACATGAAGCTTTCATTCATCATAAATGTGAAAAATAGAAAAATAGAGTGGTACCGCACTTCCTTTTAAATTTGTGTCATTGATCCTCGAAAAATCCTATGATCTAGGAATGAAAACTAGGCTGACTTACTTTTCTTCTTGGCACATTGGTAGTCAAACCAATAAATTGCCTCCATCTATACCTTTCCTTTAATGGTGGAATTTCAATCTAATCTCATTGATGACTGGAGACATGTGTCATCAAGTTGCTACCTCACTATGTGTAACTTTTGAGCATCTTGCTATAGTGAGTATGAGACAACCACTAATTTTGCTTTCATCATGTGGCAAACATTTGAAACAACTCTTAAGAGAACAATGGTGGATCCCTCATTCACTAAATCACTATATATAATATTTGTATATCTTTTCATAGTGAGTTAATGAGTATCGTTGATCCATGCTTGATCTAATGATCAAAATTCTTTATATGTTTTATACACGGGGAGTGGGTCCAGGTTACCACTGGTGCTGAGCTGGTTTAAAATGTAATCAAATATATATATTGTTTTAAACCTTTAGTGACATCTCATGTCCATGGCCTTGCCATGTTTTTTACTTTTAGGCGGGTTGCTACATTGCTATCGGCAAAATTACTAACTATCTGGCTAGCAATATAGCGAGTTCTAATGAATTTAGAATTTTTGGCTTATAGATGCTCAGTAGGATGCCACCATGTCATTTTCTCTACATAGCTCAGCTTTATCAAGTCACTCATTTGGGGCCCATCTTTGAGGATTTTTTGTTACATCACAACCTTCCAACCAGTTGCTACATCGCGACTAGAAAAATTACCAACTATCTTGTTAGCGATATAGTGACTTTCCAGTAACCATCAAAATTGATGCCATGAAATAAAACTATGAGTGACACAACTTACACAGAAACAAAAGCGAAGCTTACACAATATTTTCCTTGAGATCCTCAAAATCATTTCTTATTTTAAAAGAACATTGTCTTTTGCAATGATCAGGCCCTCACTATGTCGCTACCAAAAAATTGGCAATTTTGCTGGTAGTGATGTAGTGACCTCTGATGGATTCACAATTCTGGTGATGGAAAACAAAGACATATTGATTGAGACTTCACCAATTAAAACTAGTGTTAGAGAAGGTACTCATGCATATTTATAAGACTACATGGAATTTTTGTAGTCACATCAACCTTAAACAAGTTACTACCTTTTAGAAAATTTGAGCACTCGCTACGTCGCCACCAGAAATTTGCATGGATTTTTCAATAGCAACTTAGCAAATTTCTAGAGAAACATGAACTCCAGTGACATCATTTGTGATTTCTTCTTAATACTGACAAGCCTAGGACATAGCACGTGATCATAATGCCTTCATATTAACACACATTTTTCAGCGCCGAACTTCATTTTACAATATCACAACATAGTTCTTCAATGGTCGCTACCTTGCTATGCGTAATCTTCAAGCATCTTGCTATAGTGAGTATGCAACAACTGTATATTCAAATAAGATCCAACGGCAGGATGTAACCCTTTCAAAAGGACTCAAAAATTACCTCAAAGCAAGCGAGAAAACAATATTCACTTCATCTTTTTTTTAAACTTTCACACTAAAATAAAAAAGAAAGGGCAAGACCTAGGGCTTTATACAAATTTTAAAAGATATCAAAATATGAGACCAAAACCTAAAACCCTAGGACCTAACAAAATAACTCACATCTAATTTTTCCACCATGATTCTAAGAAAATTTTATACATAAAAAATTAGATCAATAGTGACTCTTTCTGGAGATGATAGACTACTTGAGTCTATGCAAGAATTTAGAATCTTTGGGAGAGCAGACCACATACTTGGTATAGGGATGACAACCTTTTTAGAGAGCATAGAGCAACACATAGAAACAAGAAATAGGAAACCAAACTATGTAGAGAAACTATTTACAAGGATTTACAAAATATAGAGAATGTACAAGAAAAACCAAGAACCCTAAAATTATTCTTCATGGAAAACATATACCTTTAAGAAAAGTACCTCTTCAAGAATTTTCCATGAACTGGAAATTCAAGAATACCTCTAGTTAAATCCTTCAGAAAATATGAATCTTCTTCATTTTTATCACAAATGTTATACGGGCCAAACCAGATTGGGTCAAATTTACCATGCTTTCCTTTATCTTCCAATCTAGCATTCCACATCAGTACCATGTCACCTATTTCAAATTTCCTCTTAGTGTCCCTTTTTTCATATAAGTACTTCATTTGAGATTGTAATTTAGCATTCTGAATAGAAGACTCTCTCCTTCTTTCTTCTAATTGCAAGATATCATCCATTCTAAGTTGCATCTCATCAATGATATCGTCCTCATATAGTTGAACAAATTTATACATCTCCTTTAGGTTATTTTTTGGGATTTTATTTTGTATACCATAGACCAAATCAAATGGGGCACATCCAATAGCCTTTTTCACAGTAACCCTGTCAGCCCACAGGGCTAATGGAAACTTTGAATCCTATGCCTTCTAATTTTCCCCCAAAATTCTCTTGATGATTTTTAATATACTCTTATTACTAGATTCAGCCTGACCATTACCTTGAGGATGGTAGGGTGATAATGTGTATTCTATAATGCCATATTTTTTACAAAAATCTTTATATTCCTTTGATCTAAAACACATGGCATTATCAGTTACAATCTTCTAAGGACATCCAAACCTAGTTATAATATTATTTAGGATAAAATTAATCACCACCTTGCTTGTTGCATTTCTAGTAGGGATTGCCTCAACCCACTTGGTGAAATAATAAGTATCCACCAAGATCCAAGAATGATCTCCACTAGACTTGTTTTTTATTTCTCTTATAAAATCAATTCCCCACTATTGGAAGGGTTCTTGCACCTCAATAGGTCTTAAGGGTAGATTTCTAAAAAACTTCAACTTCCCTCTAAATCTTTGAAAAGTATCACATAATTTCACAAAGCATATTTGAAAAGTGTTGACCACCAAAACCCAGCCCTCAAAATCTTATGAGCAGTAGTCTTAGCCATATAGTGACCACCACATACACCTTCATGCATATATTTCAAAATTCTTTTAGACTCAATTTCATCCACACATTTTAAGAGGACTCCTTCCATGCTTCTCCACCACAACTATCCTTGGACTATAACATATCTTATAGCATGCGACTTAAGGGATCTCTTTTGATTATCAGTTAACTCTGATGGAGATCTCATAGTTTACAAATAATAGGTTACATCCTTGTACCAATCCAATTGATAAATTTGGTTTGCCTCTAGATTTTCTTCTGTCATCAACTTGGCAAAACCTTGAGCTCTGACCAATTTAGTAATTTGGATGTCAATATTGAATTCTTGTATTCTATTGATCAACCTACACCTCCTACTAGATACCTATTGTTGTGAGAAAATGTCTTTCACAACAACAATAGGGACAAAAGAAATAACTATAGCTCCCATCAAGTAACATCTAAAATATTTCACCCCTTTTACTAGTGCATATTCCTATTTTTCATTGATGTCATGCTTAAGCTCTGCTACTTGCAAAGATTTGTTGAAGAATGCAATAGGTTGCTCATAACCTTCTTCATTTTTCTATAATAGTAATATAGCAATAGTGTGAAATGAGGCAAAAGAAAATATATGCATTGGTTTGTCATAATCTGGAGCTCTAAGAATAGGGGCATCTTTAATAGCTTGCTTAATTTTTTGAAATGTGATACTAGGTTCACCATCCCATTTTATCTCAGATCCTTTCTTCAAAATTATTGATATAGGCTTACTAATCTTTGCAAAGTTAGTCACAAACCTTCTAAGAAAATTAATTTGCCAAAAAAATGATTGAATTCCTTTAACTTTTGGGCTTCTAAATCTTGTCTATTTCTTCTACCCTTTCAGGATCAATCATTACTCCATGCTTGCCAACTAAATGTCCTAACAACTTTCCTTTAGTGACACCAAATTGACACTTTTTGAGATTTAAAGAGACACCATACTTGAGGACTTTGATAAACACCTTTTCTAAATGCATGCAATGATCATTTTCATCCATAGAATAAGTAGTTAAATCATCTTGATATACAACCAAGAATTTGTTAATGATATCAGCAAAAGCCACATCCATTTCTCGTTGAAAAGTTGTCCCACCATTGGTAAGCCCAAATGGCATTCTGACATAAACATAAGTACCCCACAGAGTAGTGAAAGAAATTTTAAACTATTATGATTCTTTAACAACCACTTGATTGTAACCTGAAAACCCATCCATCATTGACATAAGCTTTGAACCAATGACCCTTTGCAACATGGCTTCCATATTGGGTAAACCATAATTATATTTTAATTAAGATATGTTGAGATTCCTGAAATCAACACATAACTTTATATCTCCATTTTTCTTTCTTACGGATACTAGATTGGATACTTAAGAAGAATGTCTAATAGGCTTTATAATCCAAGCATCTCTTAACTTGACCAATTCTTCTTGCATTTTGGGAGCCAAGGTTGGATTTATTGGCCTTTGTTTTTTTTTTTAAAGGCTTAGCATTTGGTTTCAAAGGGATTTCATGTTGAAAGAGATCTTCCCTACAGGTCTTTAGATCATCATATGACCATGCAAACACATGTCTATACTTCCTTAAAAGGTCTATTAGATCTTTCCTAATTTTAGGACACAATTTCTTACCAATATATACCTTGTTAGATGTTTCCTAAGTTCCCAAGTTCACCTCCTCTAAATCCTTGGCATTATACCCATTAGTATCCATGTGTGACCTATCTTGGTTGTCAAAAATAGTTTCTAAAACAACTAGACCCTTTGGAATTTTTTTTGTCTTCAATTGTACAACTTCCTGCCCAAAAATTGTATCTTTTCCATCTACATAAGCTGGACAATCAATTTCTTGTCCTGACAACATATGCTCACAATTCAAAAATCTTAAAATATCCTTAACATCTTGAAACACTTTCTAGTTTTGAACATTATCAGGGATAGAAGGTCTAGTTTGAATCTCAATTTTAGACACACCAGCAAATGTGATATCGTCTAGTTTATTGCTATGTTTGCCAGTAAATCTGTCATTTTATTATTTGTCCTATCTTTCCAAATAATCCCAAATGCATCAAAACATTCAATCATGTCCCACACTACATTTCTATACTATTTCAATCTTTTATTCTTTGACACAAGCATTTCTTACTTGGGATACCACCAATTCAGAATCTCTTACAACATGTAAACACTTTATCCCATGCTTATGAGCTAATCTAAGACCTAACAACAAAGCCTCATATTTTTCTATATTGTTAGTACAAGGGAAACTTAAAGTAAAGGAGAATTTGTATGTTACCCCTGCTAGAGATATCAGTAAAATGCTTGCACCAAACCCCTCTTTACAACATGCACCATAAAAAAAAAAAGTCCATAAATCACCCTTGTTTTTTTTTATGTGAACTTCCATTTCCATCTAATATTTATGCTTAGATTTTTTCAAAGTTAGGACCTCAACTCTGAATGCATTAATATCTATATCCACAAAATTTGTCATGTTGTCTTCTACATATTCCTCTATCATGTGTATACTCTTAGGCTCCCTATTTACTTTTATCAGGTTTCCCTCAATATTAAAAGTAGCAACTGACAAATCACACTGTAGACCCCCACCCATAGCAGCACTTCACTTTCTTGATAATAACATACCATACTGAGGTGGAATGTCAATAACCAATACACTCATAGTAAGTTCTTTGTCAGCACAAGTTGTTAATCTATATGGCAAAGAGTTTATAATGCCTACGACTATCACTTCTCTTTTATCCATGGTACAACATCTTCCTTGAGTTGTATCCACTTTTAAGCCCAATTCCTTCATTATTTCAAAAGGCATCATAGTACTGGAAGCACTAGAATAAATCATGCAATTTTTTAATCTTTTACCATTTACTAAAATGCTTAAGAAAAATGGTTCAACATTTCCCAAACACTAATTTATAGAATTGTCCAAAAACATTTGAGGAATTTGAGAGACAACTCCTTGAGCTTCATTGTACTTTACTTCTTCTTTAGTGCTTTCTTTAGGACTGTGATTTTCATTACAATCCTGACTTACCTTTACATCAGTATTTCACAACCATGCTAAAGCTTTATTTTGGTGTTCAAGAATTCTTAGCAATTCAAATAGAGGAACCTTAACAGTAATCTAAGACAAAACAATAAGCATATCTATGGAAGAACCAAGAGGATCATCATTAGTCACATTACTTTTCTCACCTTGTTTATCCAAAATGTTCAGAGCATTTTGATGATTTTTATCATGTTTTGTAATGATCTTTGATACCTTCTCATCTATTTTTCTAGGGAAATTATATGAAAACTTCATATCTTTAGGATTTCCTCCTTTCTTTTGTTCCCACCTTCTATTAGTAATTTTAACCTTCACAGCAGGAGCTTCTTTAGGTTTCAAAATTTCCCCTTTCTTAGGATCAGCCCCTTTTATGAAGATACTAGCTACCTTATTAGTTTCATCTCTCTGATTCATGTTTCTACTCTGAACCTAAGCTATCATATTAGTAGTAATTTGATCAATCTCTTCCCTATAAGGTTTTCTTAGTGTTACTTCTTCCTTTGAATTTACCATGTTCCACACATTATCCTCCACATCACTTTCATCAAAAAATACTTGTTGTTGTATGACATTCTGAAACTGTCTTTGGACATACACATCTCTATCATAATCTTCACAGTCAAAATAATGTGATTCAAACATATTTTATCCTACATCATCATTATTTTCTTCTTGCTCATGACACTTTTCTACTACAGTTTGATTTCTTAGGAATGACAATGCTTCTGCACAAGATTTAGGAGAATGGGGTAATTGACATGCAAAACACCAAGTAGGTTTAGCAAAAAACTCAGGATCATCTACCAAATTTACAAAAAAAAATTGATGAAGGATCGGGGGTCACCTTGTTGTTTTTGTTCTTGGGAGGAGGGATACTAGGCTAACCACCCTTCCAAGTAGTGTTATAAGGGATATTTTTCAGCCTATTTTGTCTATTGAAATTTGATTGATAGGGGGGCCTATTATTAGTGGGGTTCCTATCATTCTTCATTTGAGGAAGTTTCGGACCTTTTATAGCATTTAGAATCTAACTCATTTCACTAGGCTCTTACTTTTTTCCTCCTATGGCTTTATTTTCTTCCTTTCTATTTCCCTTATTCCCAAATAACCTTGGATCATCTCTTTTGCTTTCTAATCTCCCTAAAATCCTCAAATTATTTTCTATATTAATGGCAATCTTGAAAGCATCTTTTAAGGTCCTAGGCTCTTTATCCCTAAGTTGGTATGCCATTTTACCATCAAAAGCATTTAGATAAGTGATCATACATACCTTGTCATCAATTCACATGGCTTGCATTAGCTTGTACATCCTTTTCTAAAATCTTGTGTTAAATTTAGTAACAAATTCATTAGGCAACCTCTTAATATTATTGAATTCACTCAAGATATAGCTCTAATTTTTCTTGTCACCATATTGCTCTTTGAAACAATACTCAATATCTTTCCAATCAACAATAGACAATTCAGGAAGTCTCTTGAACCATTCTCTAGCATCTTCAATTAATGACTGCACAAACAACTTCATAATGACATCTTCAACTTCAACCTCATAATCACTCATCATATCGAGAAAACTTCTCAAATGGTCCTCACAAGAAATAGCATTATTTCCATCAAATTTAGACAATCTTTTCCTCATTTCTTGTGGGATAGGATTTTGAAAACTAGGGATTCCATCAAAATGTATTTTCCTATAGCCTTCTAATTGAATAGGTCTCCTTTGTAAATCAATCTTGGGGTGATTAGCATTGTCTTTCTTAGTATAATTCATAGTATTACTAGTGCTAGCATCACCAACATATTTGTTAAGATCTACTTTTAGTGAAGATGAAGACAAGAAAGAAACAGGTACCTTAGTATTATTCTAATTTGTATCATTAGATCCATCATCAACTTTAGGCATAGCTGCAATTTTCTTCTTGGTATTTTCCAAGAACCTAATCTTGTTGTTGATTTGAGCTATAGCAGCCTCATTTTCAGCAATCTCCAATCTCTTAGCTAAAGCATCTCTTTCTTTCCTTCTCTTTTCCAATTCAATATCAAAAAGTGACATAGAATCATAGATCTGAACTATCTTCACTAGCTCATTGATCTTAATACCAATCTCATTTTGTTTTCCTTTTTCCTTGGCCCCTACAACAGGTTCCACATTTTTTATTGTATTGTTATCAACTTCTAGAGTAGTATAGTTCTTAATCTTCTATATTACAGGTCCCTCTAGATTCATTTTCTAAGTTTCCAACAAATTCTGATGTTGCCTCTTAAGTTGTTCAACTTGTCCCACAATCTCAGGCTGTCATGCACTAGTTGCTATCTCATTTTTCTTCTTTAGAGCATAAATTCACCTTAGTAATTCTTGTTTTTCTTCATAGCTTTTTGTAATCACTTCTTCCATTTTCTTTTGAGATCTCCTATTAATAGCTTCTTGCTTAGCAAGCTGAGCTTTCAAAATTTCATTCTCATTAGGATCGAGTATAGTGAATTTAGACCCAGATGTTTTCTCATCATTAAAACTTTCAAGCTCTAAGTGTCTAGGTCTGACCTTTTCAGGGGAATAATCTGACATGAAATGGTTTGTACTATGCTGGAAAATATCATTACTAGTCCTATCCTCAAGACAAAATGTATGTGGTTGCACAACCTTTTCCTGACATATCATTTCAGGGGTATTATAGAAATCATCATTAGACAAAATTGGGTGAGATCTTCGAACCTTTAGAGAAAGGCACCTTTTCAACAGCAGAATGGTGAATGTTATCTTTCCCTACTAGTTGCTCCTATGAATAGCTTCCTTTGTGCATATGATTTCCCTTCAAAGGCCAATTCTATCTTCCTCTAGGAGGGAGATCAGTTTATAATTTGATTCTCAGGTTTTTCCTCACATTTGCCTGTGTATTTGTTTTATTCTCCATAATTTGGGACAACAATTTCAAAAAACTAACACTGGTTAACTATTTGAGTAGCCACCCACCCTATCAGAATGGGAATAAATTTGTTGAATGGATAATCACAATTACTTCACTTAATAGTTTCAAGAAAAATGTAAACAACTTTCAAACCCACGAGAATTTTTTCATAAAATATCTGCAACTCTACCTAAGGGGACATAGATCTCTAATAATTCATTATTTATGACAACACTAAGTGTAATTCCCTAAGAGAGTCACCATTTTCTTGGTGTTTGAAACTATTGAGCAACAAAACACTGAATATCATAGTGAAATTACTCACACAATCTAAGGATTAGCTAATTCCTAGTAGCAATTACATGAATAAACCACTTTGACCCAACTTCAACAAAACCAAAGGATGGTTTCCTACTCTTTAGGCTCTACTAAACCAAGGTGGGTATACCTAGGGATGATTTAAATGCAAATTGTGGTATGAAATTATCTTAGTTTCATTCTGATTCTCATCTTCTACCCTTAGGCACATACATAGTTTATCACTTTTCTTTAAAAGCTCTTAGATCTATATGCATCCCCTATAAGCAGATTTGGTTATAAATCTCCTATTAGTTTACAAGTATTCCTAGAATTGGTGGCTATCCAAGACTCATAAAAATATATGCAAATGAGTGGTAACCAACATTTGTAACTTTAAACAAAATGGAATGAAATAATTTTGATTTTTTAAAGAAGATTTGATATGTAGCAACAGAATTCACCCTTGCCCATTTCTGACTCATGTGACTAGTGCCTTATCCATTGGGCAGAAAATTGACTATTGGTGGGAGATCTAATTCAAATAACTTGTAAATGAATAAATCAACTGTAATCACCCATTTCCCTTCTTATGAATTATCCTTTCTATAAACTCATAAACCCTACTGATTCATTGAAGCATTTGTATAGTTCCTTGAATTAAAAGCAATAGTGATATTAGCATACAACCCATCCAGATTGCATTTAGCCAATTTAAACCTTATTTAAAATGACTTCAAAGTAAACAAACTCATAAAATGGAGAAAAAAATTGGTGACACAAATATAGCGTTACTACCCCTTTGTATTATCCTTTTGAATGACTAATACAATAACCAATAGAATTTGAAGAAAAGCCCATAAAATCTTGTTGATTCTATCATTTAAATATGACTAGAGAGTACAAGTAGAAGCAAACTCAAAACAACTACATACTATTGGACCAACTCAATGTACTTTTCTTGGAAAAAAATAAAAATTCCACAAGTTTCAGACCATCACAATGCCTTGAAAACTCATTTATATAGACATGAGTTGCAACAAGAAAAGGGCAATTGTGATTGACAAGTGTCCTCCCAAAGAAGAAAAAAAACATCATAAAAAGAGACAAAAATGAGCATAACAGAATGCCAAGCACATCAAAATTCTTTGGGTAGGCCAATTTCTGTTACTGCTACAGATCATTAACTTTTGATTTATCCCCCATTATTCTAGATCTTCAAAATTTTTGGCTACTATACTTGCCAACAAAGGCTTATTCTGTGGTGCCTCCAATTCAATTTTTTCTTGCGGGTTTTCATTGCTTTCACCTTGAGTAGGCAATATTACTTTTTCACATTCTTCTTTTGTCATATTTGGTGCTAATGTGTCAATGACCTACACCTCACCCTTTTGTTCCTCATCATCATTTGCACCACCTTCTTCTAACTACTCATCAGAAGGAATATCTACTATCCAAGTGTTAAACTGTGCATCATTAGGCTAGCTGAATTGTAGGATATCATCTTGCTTTTTTAATATGTAGTTTGCCTCATTTTCAAGACCAACAAACTCTTGTCTCAAAGAATCAAAAAATAACTAGACTTTAACCAATTCTTCTATCGTGATGGCCCACCAAGCATGCCCCTTTTCATATACAAATTTATTTATCCTTATGCAGAAAAGGTCATCCAATTCTTTACTCCATTCATCCTTATTTTTCAATTTATTCTTTCTAACCAAGGCACAACAAAACAATTCAAATTTTTTATTCTTGTATCTGCTTAAATAAGAAACAATTTTCAGTTGTAGAGCAATTCTCTTGTTATCAAAATCTAACAATTTATTAGCAACATCATTCATTTTTTCAATATGGTCATGGGAAGACCTTATAATTGAATAACATAAAAGGGTGATTTCTTTCTCCCTTTTTCCCCACTTATTAACAATAGGCTTGAGGGTTTCATCATAGGTTTTCAGTTCCTTCCATATATTTGTTACTCTTGACAATTGATCATAGAACAAGGGCCATTCAATTTTATCTACTAAATAAATTAGAGCCTTTCTAAGGTTATCCTCATATTGCATATTTAACTCTACATGTAAGGCCCATAGCTTGCTTTTCTCTTCTTCAAAATCCTCAACTATGTAATATTCTTGCCTTTGAGGTGTGTCTAGTATTTCTACAAGGGGGGTGGATTTAAAAGGTTCCACTAGAGGATGAGGGTATATTATTCTTGGCTTAGTGGACTTCCCCATTAGCTTGTTTTCAAGATCAATTCTCCTTTTTACCTCCTTATTATAGGCCTCAAGAATTGTTTCATATTTATTCTGTCACTCAAACATAGCTTGTTCCTCCTTCTTTGTAGTGGCCAAAAGAAATTGGGATGAATCCACATTCCAATGTGTTGCCTGCACATGTGATGTATTAGCAACTCTTCTCACAATTATGCTTCCCATCAATCGAGACTCATCTGGTTGTGATGATGTGGCTCTAGATACTCTTCTTAATGACCAACTAACCAATGCAGCTTGATCTTTAATGAATCCAGTGCCTTGGAAGTCCCTTTTATTTTGATCTTGCAAAATCAGTTTATTTAAAATAGAACTAAAAACTAAGGCATTAGCAATATCCCAATTTGGTAACAATAAAATGTTAGATGCCTTCACCATTTGCCTTCCATCCTCATGGATTATATTCTAAAATTATTTTATCATTTCTTCTTTTGTTTGGTTCTTTATGGAAGCTTCATCCATTTCTAGATGCTTTGTTTTCAACCTTTTACATTTTTCCTCAAAAATATTCATGTTTTCCCTCCATGCAAACTGCTGAAAAGTCCTAGATTTCACAAAGTTGTCATCAACTAATAATTGATGACTTGAGTATTCTAACATAGGGTCCAATTCCCTTCCTCTATAGTCAGCTATTGTTAGCTCCAAACTTGGTAGAGGAGGTTCTAGAGGGTTACCTTCATCCAATTCTGCTTGAGTAATAAAGATACCTCCCTGTTATCCCATTTGCTCAATTTTCTCACCTATGAGCTATTCTTCTCCAATTGTCAAAGGGGATTGAGTGGGTGAATATTCTTCAACTTGAGACCTCTCTTCTTTCATTACCTTCTACCTCTTGGGACTAGGCTCATTAGGTCTCTCCTCATGGGCTGTACTGGTGGATCCCACTATTTTCTTGCCCTTGTCTATAGGAGCCCTTTTATTTTGAATTATAGTGTAACTAGGCTTCTTTTTTACAATTATTTGACCAAATCCTAGATTAGGAGTGAAAGCCATCCTCCTCATGACTTCTCTAGCCTTATCAGGATAAGAATAAATAAAAAAATCATTTCTTCTCATTCATAGCTTCCATTATTTTAGGGAAGTTACTCATGAGCTTATTTATTTTGTTAGCCTCTATATTAGCATTATCTAAAGGACTATATTTTTGATCAAAACAATGAATGAATTTTAGGACCCGAGAATAAACTCTCCATTTTTCCTTTTTAGTTTCCTGCTCCTGCAATGAGATTTCATTCCTTATAGTGTCCTCTATATAATATGAATAATGTTTGACCTATGCCAACTTAATTCTATGCCTCAAGGTCTGATTAAAAAATCCCTTAAAATCACAAAAATGGGGATGGGAGACAACCATCATATACTGATCCAAAATTTTATGCAAAAAGAGCCAACCCCCTTTGGTAATGACAAACTGATGGGCCATTGTGCAGATAGGGAAAATTGACCCTAGTTGCCTTTTCAATAGAAACATTTCTTCTACTTCTCCTAATTGCCAAAAAACTTCAGCCATTCCTACCTTCAAAGGTACTTGGTAAGGCAAGACATGAGAACTCGCTTTAAAACCATAGATTCTTAAAACCATAGAAACAAGGTAAGGAATGATATCTCCCCAATTGTGTGAAATTTTCAAGTTATGGGGTTTGTCCATAGGTCTAAGGAGGTCCATTAATACCTTAAGGATTCTGGGATTGTCTCTTAATATGAGACATCTCAATTTAGAAGCAAAATACCTATCAAATCTAACAAAACTGGCATTATTTGCATCCCAGGTCATATCTGTGCTCCACAACTGGACTAGAAATGCTTGCCCATTCTCTTCTCTATTCAAATCCATCTCTTTACCAAAACAAGTCTCTCCTTTGAACAAGAACATGTGCATAAATAGAGAATAGTGTCCAAAAGTTTTCTCTATCTTCCCTTTTGCAATTCCAACTAAACTAGTATGAATTTCTTCAACCAAATAGAAAGAAAAATCAAAGATAGCATCTACACACAAAAAAAAAAATTGAACCATCATATACATAAGGCCAATGGCCATGAAATCCTACTCATCTTCACCAAAAACATGGTACAGGGTCCTGTATATCTCTACAGCCCAGGAAGTGAAAAGACTCTTCTTAAAAGGTTCTCTAGAGGTTGCAGTAATTACCAAAAAAGTTCCTATTGTACCAATGTGTGCCCTCAATGCACTCCCCTAATTAGATCCTTCTTTGCTTTGTATTCATTCTCTAATTTTGGCAGATTGATTGGCACATGGTAATTTGACAATAGTTCTAGGTGAGAAACCTCTCTAATTTCTTCAAGACTAATTGAGATCAGAGGCATACGATCATTTCTTCTCACCACCCTAATAGCTTGGTTATAATTCTTGGCAATGGCTTCAAGAAAATCATAATCCATGAAAACACTTGGAACTACTAGCTTTCCTAAATAAAAATTCCAAACATTAGCATGTAGGGCAAACAAATTCCTTTCTGAAAACCACTTTTTAGACAAGGCTAGACTAGTTATCATAGTTGTTGCATCCCTAACCCAGCTGCCCTTGTCATATAGGCCATCAAAAATTTTAAGCCTAGGGTTTAAGGAAATCAATTCTTTAACTTGTGTAGGTTCAATGGTGGATTTTGGGAGTAAATCTAACAAATCATCATGAACATTCCTATCCATATAATTAACTTGCCCAAAAAATTCTTTCTTAGGAGGCATCTTGATCATAATAATAGGAACTGGAATGTTACAGAGGTTATATATGACTACTTACTTGACTTGCTATACTTATTCTTCTTTGAACCTCTGCAATTGCTCTCAAATAGATGAGGAATTAGGTCACGTTCGTGCTAGGCTAAACATAATATGATCAATAGGCTCTGGTGCTCAAAAAACATGAAATCTTTGTTTGCATGGGACTGGAACTAATGAAAATCTCCTATAGTACACTTTGATTCTCCCACATGAAAATATTTCATTCATCATAAATGTGCATAATAGAAAAATAGAGTGGCATCGCACATCCTTTTAAATTTGCGCCGTTGATCCTTGAAAAATCCTATGATCTAGGAACGAAAACTAGGTTGACTCACTTTTCTTCTTAGCATGCTAGTAGTCAAACCAATAAACTTCCTCCATCTATACCTTTCCTTCAATGTTGGCATTTCAATCTAGCCCCATTGATGACTATGGACACGTGTCATCAAGTCGCTACCTTGCTATGCGTAACTTTCAAAAATCTTGCTATAGCGAGTATGTGACAACCACTGATTTTGCTTTGATCATGTGGCAGACATTTTAAACAACTCTTAAGAGAACAATGGTGGGTCCCTCATTCATTAAATTTCTATATATAATCTTCGCACATCTTTTCATAGTGAGTTAACAAGTATCATTGATCCATGCTTGATCTGATGATCAGTATTCTTTATATGTTTTATACATGGGAAGTGGGTCCAAGTTACCATTGGCGCTAAGCTAGTTTAATATGTAATCACATTTATATATTGTTTTAAACCTTTAGTGATATCTCATTTCCTTTGCCTTGCCATGTTTGTTACCCTCAGGTGGGTTGCTACATCACTACCGAAAAAATTACTATCTATCCGGCTAGCGATATAGTGAGTTTTGATGAATTCAAAATTTATGGCTTATAGATGGTCAAAAGGATGACATTTTTTTGTTTTCTCTACATAGCTCATATTTTTCAAGTCACTCATTCAGGGCCCACCTTTGAGGATTTTCTATTACATCACAACATTTTGACCATTCGCTACATCTCTACTGGCAAAATTACCAACTATCCGACTAGCGATATAGCAACTTTTTGGTAACCATGAAAATTGACACCAAGAAATAAAATTGAGTGGCACAACTTGCACATAAATAAAATAAAAGCTTGCACAATATTTTCCTTGGGATCTTCAAAATCATTTCTTATTTTAAAAGAATGTCTTATTTTGCAATGACCAGGCCCTTGCTATGTTGCTATTGGAAAATTGACAATTTTGTTGGTAGCGGTGTAGCGACCTCTGACAGATTCATAATTCTGGTGACAGAAAATAAAGACACATTGATTGAGACTTCACCAATTAAAATTGGTGTTAGAGAAGGTAGTCGTGCATATTTATAAGACTTCATGGGAATTTTTGTGGTCACATCAACCTTAAACAGGATACTGCCTTTTGAAAAATTTTGGCCCTCACTATGTCACCATCGACAATTTGCATGGATTTTCTGATAGCAACCTAGCGAATTGTTAGAGAAACTTGAACTTTGGTGACACCATTTGCGAGTTTTTCTACGTGCATTCTTCTTAATACTGACAAGCTTGAGACATAGGACATAATCATAATGCCTTCATATTAACACAACATAGTTCTTTGATGATCACTACCTCACTATGCATAATCTTCAAGCATCTTGCTATAGTGAGTATGTGACAACCGTAGATTCAAATAAGATCTAATGGTAGGATGATACCCTTTCAAATGGACTCAAAAATGACCTCAAAGCAAGCAAGAAAAGAATATTCACTTCATTCTTTTTTTAAACTTTTGCGCCAAAATAAAATAAAAAGGGCAAGACCTACGACTTTATACAAATTTTAAAAGATATCAAAAATACGAGACCAAAACCTAAAACCATAGGACCTAACAAAAGAACTCACATCTGATTTTTTCACCATGATTCTAAGAAAATTTAATACATAGAAAATCAGATGAACAAAATGTACCATCATCAATGTCAATAGAGCCTTTCCTGCATACAATCATAATAGTATTATTCCCCATCAAAATGTGTGTAGTAGGAGAAGCCTCAAAAGAAGGGAAAAAATCCTAAGAAGGTGTCGTATGGTGTGAAGCACCTAAATCTAATAACCAACTAGAAGAAAGAGGCATAGTAGTTGTACATAGTGCATGACCCTTTCCCATATCTTTGTCATCTGAACAAATTAATGATGATGAAGAAGGTCTATGCAAAGTAGAAGGAATATCAATGTTTCTCTTCTGAAGGAAAGTGATCAAATCTAAAACTTGTTTGGCATAACCATATAACTTCTTCTCATAGCAATGTGACTCATCATGATTAGGCTTATTACAATAAGTACACTTTGATAATTCTAACTTTGATTTAGCCCCTTTAGGAGGGGGTGGCCCTAATGAACTGTGAGTGTTGGAATCAATCTAAAACTCTATACAATGATATTTCTAAGTCTTCTCCTTTTTCCCTAAAAATGGCCAAGCTACCAATTTTTAACTCTATGAGCTTGTGAGAGAATCCAACTAAGAGAGCTTAGCTTGCTCTTGAGTCAATGGATCACAAAAAAGCTGAAAGGATGGTATGGTAAATCTCATCTTTGGTGGAATATAAGGTAGAAGAAAAAATCTAAAAGTTTCCATGAAGCTTAGAAAGAATTAGGTAGATACACTTAGTGTTAGTCTTCATTTTCCCACAACCTTGAAATAAAGATCTCAATTGGTTGAATTTCATCAAGAAGTCCTGAATGGAGGGAAAAGAATTTGGTACAAGACATGTAAGCTCTTCCTCAATCTAAAGTTCCCTAAACTCCCTCACTGTACCAAACAAGCCTTCAAGCTTGGTCCACATAGCTAGAGAGGGTATTGGACCCATCAAGATGAAACTGTAGACTATTGGAGACCAATAAGGCAATCAATCCTACTACCTCATCCATCTTGTTCCTATGCTACATGGCCTCAAAAAGCCTCTATAAAATTGGCTAGACTACATCTAAATAAGATCACTATCCTTTTAACTAGAGAAGTCATGACATTGAGGTCTTCCATGTGTGATACTTATGAGGGGTTAGAAGTTAAAGACAAGAAGAGATCTTGACCATTATTTTAGAAGGTGTTGAATTTTTTTTTAATGTAGTTCTAGTTTACATAAGGTAATAATAGAAACAATATGACAAAATACCCCCATAATGCAAACCGTTGAACCCCAACTACTAGAAGGAATACATAAATGAGAGAAGAGAAAAAAAGATTCAAATATGAATCACAAATACCTATTTTTCTAGACCAAAAAATGACCAAATGCTGAAAGTATTATATCCACTCAATATTACTCCAAACTAATACCAGATCTAGAAAGTAGATAACAAATCATGTACTTTAAAAAAAATAGCACCTGAATATTGATCCACATGAGCCCGAGCGAGGCCTTTGAATTTGCAAAAATTGGGGTTTGCAATTTTTTTAAAAAATTAGAAACATAGATCACAGACAACCTATACTAATGTCTAGATCATGAAATTCTACTCAAAAATAAAAAAATATTCTTAGAAAAAGGAGTCCGTATGAGTGAGATATCGTTGTTTCAAAATCACCTATGTAATTATTATTTTTAAATCACCACCATCATAGCTCCAAAAATCAAAGAAAAATGCCTGAAAAATGTCAAATTTATTCTGTCAAACCCACTTTCTCCTTTTTTTTCAAATGTTGAACAAGCTACAATCGATATGGCTCTAATACCATGAAGGATTTGAGCAATAAACAATACAAATTCACAAAGTCCAAAGAATACCTACATGTAAACATTTTTCATAGAGAAGAAATAGACAAGAAGAGGCAAGGCTTTTCTCTAAAAGTTTGGTAATTTTATTCTCAGAAATGAAAAAGATACAAGATAATTACATTGATATATTGTTATAGAAGGAGATTGAAAACCAAAAAGGGTAACCTAAAAGGTAAATGCTATTTAATAATTAGTAATTAATTATTAAATAGGAATGAAAAAGGTGTGTAAAGTGAAATCTTAATAAGGGAGAAAAGGTAATTTAATTAATGAAATACAATTAACCTTTTCCTCTAATATTCAATACCATCTTTGTCATGCACATTGGGCACATGCACACATGCACAACTAAACACAAAAGGCCATATAACAACTAAATCAATGCACCTATAGACCTAAAAGGGTCACTAAGTACACTGAAGTGTACAATAGGGCATATTGGGGGGGTTGGGTGGTGGTTGACTATTTTGATTGCATTATGACTGGATTTGTTTTTTTTTGGGGGTCGGTTAGGGTTTTCTAAGGTTAAATTTTAGCTTTCCAACTAATATTTTCCTTAGTTTTTTAGATAAGATGACACTACAACATTTGGGGTCAAATTGCGATGGTGATTTGTGACAATGGTGTAATTTGTGGTCATTTTGATGTTTCTTTTTGTAATTATCCCAAATGTCATCGCAATACTAATGTACCCATCATAATTTTGATACCCTAGTGAACATAAAACAAAAAAAAAGGAAAAATGACAATCATTTTCCATTTGTTTTGATTTTGGAGAGTTGCACACGAAAGAGGTTGAAACCTCTGAATGAGGGTGGAGAGTTGTGCACTTGTGATCAGTGCATTTGGTTGATATGCCCTCATAATCCCTACATTTCATTGTCTTACCCTTGGTCTATGATTTCATTATCCTATCATGCCCTTGCTCTACAATTTTCTTCAAGAGAAAGAAGAGGTAAATAAGTAAGAAAAAAAAAATTCCTTGTAAAAATGTATGTCTTTATATATCCTTCTAAACATGTATCTCTTTATATATTCAGAGATATCATTTTCAAAGTGCTCATTACATATATGATCCAACTATATACATATTCTAGAATCCAAATAATAAAACAACAAAACTCACTCAGCCCATGTTAAGTGACTCACCTCAAGATCCTACATATAAATAATGTAGACCATGAAAAATGGGCTGAGTTTGCAAGAAATTTTACAAAAACATATCATAGAAAATATTTTTAGAAAGAAACAAGCCATAAACAAGTGAAATTGGTCTAGTTACTTATTAGTTGGGTTGATTATAAATTCCCATAGAATTGTCATAAGATTAGGTATGAGAAAATGAACAGTCAAGTTTATAAAAATGATCTAGTTGTGTACATATTTTAGAATCCAAATAATAAAACAATAAAACTCACTCAACCTGTGCTAAGTGACTTACCTCAAGATCCTGCACAAAAATAATGTAGACCATGAAAAATGGGCAAAGTTTGCAAGAAATTTTACAAAAACCTATCATAACAAATATTTTTAGAAAGAAACAAGCCACAACACAGTTAAATTGGTATAGATGCTAATTGGTTGGGTTGATCACAAATTACTATAGAACTATCATCAAAGTAGGTACAATAAAACAAACAATCAGCTTTATCAAAAATGGTCCAGCTACATACATATTCTAGAATGCAAATAATAAAAAAATAAAACTCACTCAACCCATGCTAAGTGACTTATCTCAAGATCATGCACACAAAAGAATGTAGACCACAAAAAAATGCGTAGAGTTAAAAATGGTCTGAGTTAGAAATTCCCTCCCAACAAAAAAGTCAGAATGTCCTCTTGCGAACTTAAAAAATAGAAATCTATCAAGAAGTAAAATAAACTTTAGACACTAAAATCTTTGTGGCATTTAATGCCCTATTAATTATCCTATGTTTAAATATGTTTGAATGAGATTTCTTTGTTAAAAAAGAAATAGGGGATGGGATTGTTGGAAATATATATGATAGACTAAGTTACTAAGAGGGGAGGGGTCAATCAGTAACCAATAAAACTTAATCCTTTATTTACCAATTAATCCTTCATGTGTATTCTGATCTAATTACATGCATGAATAACTGAAAGCATTAAAACATTCATAACACTTTGACACACAATATGATGACCCAAAAAATTTCAAAATAAAAAGTAAAACTAGGGTGGGGATGATACCCACAAGCTTTAGTATTGTAGTATAAAGATAGCTTGTTAAGGTTTACAATGATCACTACTTATGATCTTCCCTATTAGGAGCAATAAGGAATTCTAGGTCCACCTTGCAAAATGATTTACAAACATACAATGAAGTATGCACTTGGTAAAGAGATTTATAAAAGACTGTTAAGTCTACCTTATGAAAGGATTTAATTGATCCACCTATTAGGATGAAACAATGGGTGATCTCTGATCTACAACTTGGTTTATTGAGTGAGATTCCTTTAAGTGTAATGATCACCTTGATGTGATAGACAAATCTTTGCTGCTCCTTATTATGGTGTAGCCTTTTTACTTCACACTTTTGTTCTTCTCTGTTTGTTACATTACTTCCATCCTATATATTGGATGTGATACAATACATTACATATATACCAATCCAAATTATAATTCAACAAAGTTGGCTACAATAAAATTTTACACAAAATATACAAAGTTGGCCCAACTGTAGGAACTCGGGTTTTGGAGACTAGCTCGATGAGGTTTTGATACTTGAAATCCACTATTAATGCTTGACATCATCATGCATTCGATAGATGTAGAAGTTCAGTCCATAATAATCACTTCCAGGTAGTCTGAACTCAATCTACACTGGTGACTCGGTGAATACTATGAAAGTTGACATATAAACTGAATCATTTTATTCACACTACATAGCTCAATCAATGCTATCACAATGAGCTTGATATAAACTGAATCACTTGGTTAACACTAAGTAGCTCAGTCAACACTAGATTCACATCACTATAACTATGAACTCTATAAGCACTGAACAACTTAGTCTGCACATTGAGAAACTTGGCATACACTAAGATGCTCGGTTTACACTATTAATCACCAACTTGGTAGAAATTTCTTGATGCAAACTTAATAATATTCATTGAACTCAGTCAAGCCTAAAATGCTTCGTTAACACTATTTACTATGTAATACACTCATTAGATACTATCTATTATCTTTCTGAATAAGTGTGTGTCACAAATAACAAACTTGATTGTAATGTCAACAGGGATAGCACTTGGTCCCCACCCCCAACTCATATTCCCCCTTATCCTATTTTCGGATAGGTCTTTATTGAAGGAGTGTAGATTTCAAAACAAAAACAAAAACAAAAAGTGTGTTACACCCCTTTGAGTCACCTTAAATACATTTAGTGGACCCTTCCTATTGGGTTGCATATCTCCACTTGTTTTCCCTCTTCTTGACACAAGGTAGTATGCATTATCTTTATTGGGGAAGGCTTAAGTAGGTTATCAGGGGGGGACACTTGTTAGGTGCAGTCTTCCCCAAAATATTCTCCTTCAAACTCCCTTGTGAGCTAGCAAAGGCTATTTAGCCATGTCTCATGTCCATCCCTTTGCGGGGCCATTTTACTTATGAAGATTCACAACAAAAGAGACAGTCTGGAGAAATCGCATTAGATTAAATAGAAGTTTTATGTGGGTCCCTTAGGCTAATGGCCTCGTGGAAATCATTAAAAATCTTTCGTTCATTGACTCTTTTGCACTTATACTTTTGCAGAACATAGCTTGCCATATTGTACAAAAGTGAATCAAGCATTTGTATTATCAATTTTCAAATATACATATATGATAGTATGAAATAGTGATTTAATATATACATTTTTGAAAATATATAAATTATTTATAATGTTTTAATATTTTTATTTGTGGTTGGGAATTGAAATTTGATTATATTTTGGAATGACTTTTTAAAATTTAGTTTTGCATAATTATATATTTTTATTATATATAATTGAAATTTGAAAATATGTTCTTAAATAAATAGATTTGTAAAGTGAGTAGTTTTTTTACAATACTAATAACAATATATAGTTTGTAAATATCACTATAGATCTATAACAACTTAAGAGTATTAAAATTTATTACTAGATTTTTTTAATTGGAATAAGTTTAATTAGTAATATGTAATTTTAAAAAAAAATCTTAAAAAATTTAATATATAATTTTTAATTAATTATACTTTTATATTTAAGATGGGTAAATGAAGTAGAATAATTATTTAATAATACATTTTACAATTGTCTATGAAACTATGTGTTGGAAATATAGATGGAGGAAATGAGAGGGGGGGGGGGGGGGGGGGGGGGGGTGTGGTTGGGGTTAATGAGTTACCACAAAAACAAATCCAAAAATCCCTTAGATGTTTGATAAACTAGTTACTGTTATCACTCAGTGGGCATACAAAAAAATATTGTAACTCGGTAGATGCAGTGTATGTTAACTTATTACTAATTGTTAAGCATTCACAATGATTAACATGCAACCATAAAATAAATAACATGAACACATGAGACACAAAATATAACATGGAAACCCAATATGGGAAAAACCACCAAGTAACTAGCTACTGATTTTTAGTCTTCTAAAGTGAGCTCTATTAGAAGCCAACCTAGTTAAAGGTTACAAAACACACTGTTAGGTGTCACCTTGTTAGAGTATTTAATCACATTGTTAGGAGTGGCCTTCCTAGAGGAATTTAGAACAATTCAAATGAACTATCACCTTGTTAGAGGATTTACAAATGGTTGTTAAACCAACTCTGTTAAGAAATTTAGGAATCATTGCTACAATGGTGAGAAAGTGACAATCACTTGACCTGAATGAGATGCAATTGAATTGCTAATACTGATCTCTTTTCTATTTCACTAAATCCTCTCTGATCAAATAAATCTTTGCTACTCCTCAATGATATCTAACCATCCTTCAAAGTTTTCTCACACTTCCTTGTTTAATCAATACACTTGCATGCTCGCTCATTCATTTTAGAATTAACAACTTGACCTTTTATTTATACCTTATAGATTGTCAAGTTGGCTCATTTGCAAGTTACAATTTCCAATAATCATTACCTCAGTCTACTACAATTATTACATAATATAATTAAGCTTTATTTCTCAAAACAATGAAATCCTTCATTGGCCAACTCTGCTCAGTAAATATTGTTCTAGAACTGATTTCCAATGTTAACCAACAGAAGCTCGGTTAACATTGCAAACTCTACAAAATCCTTTGGAGATCGAGTGAACTTGGTAACCACTAACTTTCCTTCATTAACCTTGTGAGCTTAGTTAACAATGACTTCTGCCACAAAATCCTTTGACACCTAAGTGAGCTTGGTAGAAACTATGTAGAGTAACTTCTAGGAATGCTTGGTAAACTTTGAAAATCACTTTGCTGACCAATTGAGCTTGGTAAGAACTATCTTCTAATTGATATTACATTTGTGTAACATCAAAGACAACACACAATTGGACAATTGTATCCAACACTATGAACTACAATACGATGTATTTTTTTCAAGGACTGGCAATGGCTATCTTCATATCATTTTTTTTTGTTTCCCTTTAAAGAAGGTTTACTTACATCTACTTCTTATGGTGCATGTGAAAGATTGATTGAATTCTAAATGGACATGTAGATTCAATAAAACTTTCTGGCTAAAATTGTCAGCTCAAATTTGGAAAACAAAAATCAATCTAGATGTTCAACTACTCACTTGAAAGATATTACATTGCAAGATTCCCATTGAGGATAGGTTGAAATGTATAATGGTCCAATCGGTCAGCTACCCATTTTGTCATAAATCAGAGAGCATGAGACATATTTTTTGGGACTATCAGTTTGTGAAGAAGCAATGAAATTCTATTTGCAATGATTTGATTGCTATATTTTATGACAAGCTAAGTTGGAAAGAGGCTCTTCTGGGGGTTGGTTTACATAAAAATATTATTGCTAATGGTGTGTGGTAGGTTATATTATTCCATATATGGAGAACAAAATGTACAATGGTCTTTAGTAATCACAGTACTCCTCATCTAGAATTTTTAATTTTAAGGCTTTATTCAAACATTTTCTATTATCTAATATCTCTTTTCTATTGGCTAGGTTACTACTAAAAAAGATTTGAGATTGGATTTTCATATTCAATGAATTAAATCTTAGATTAACTAACTGCTTGGGAAGAAAGAGATCAATATAGGGTGTCACATAGTTAAATTTCTATAGGAATGATTTAGCAGACTTCTATAACTTATCTTATAGTTGCTATTTGTATTGCTCTAGCTATGACATTTTCTCTATTTTGTACTATTGTTTCTATTTGTGTTGCTACAACAATTTCATATACTCTATTTTGTGTATCTAGCTAATTTTCTTGCAATCTCTAACTGCAACTATGTAATTCACCTTTTTCAATTAAAAAAGCATTGAATCTATTAAATGTCACTACTTGATATTTTGAGGCCTTAAATTAATTTTAAAATAAATTATATTTTTATTCTTAATTTTTTTTTTGGATGAATAGTCCCTTCCTTATATTAAAAAATAAAAGAAAAAAGTTACATATTCACAAGAAAGGGGCCAGGGGATACAGGATCACCCCACGAGTTCATACAGCCACTAGCTAGAAATTAGCTATTCATCAAAAAGCTTTAGAAAACAACAAAAAACAAAGAAATCCTCATGGAACCAGTGAAACACTAGCTGAGGAAGGAGGATCCTTATCATTAGAGCCCCACCCAAAAGTGGGAAGAGTAGATGGCTCAGGGGGAGCCCAACCATCATCTGTAGCAATAGCATTATCTTTGTCTTTCTCTCCCTGATGCAGGAGCATCCAGAGGTATAAGGGCAATCCTGTGTCACCCAAAAAAAAAGTACTTAGACTTAGTTTTTGTTTAATGTGTTTTCATTTTTGGACACTCATTTGGGTCAAATAAAGGTTCCAACTCTCATAGTTCCACTATCAGTGTGCTAGAGAAAATCTTGAAAAAATAGGAGCATGTAATTGGGCCATCATCTTGGTAAACTAGAAGGTGTGAATTGGCCAGATGAATGTAATTGTGATTTAGAACATTCTAGAAAAAGAATCAGGTCAAAAGGCCCCATGGTTTGAAATTTATTGCAGTTTTTTGAGTTTTGGAGACCTCCTAAGAATGCTTCAAAGTCAAGTTAGGGGCATTAATTGACCTCAATCGGAGCTACGGTTCAAAAGTTATGCCTCCTGAAAGTTTGGTTACCATTTCTGGATTCTTCTAGATTTGAATCGACTTCTAATGCAGCTTCTGGAGCCTTCTATTTGGTTGGTGGATGCCTACTAGCACTTTCTATAATGTATTCCTAGTCCTTAACCCTCCAGGGTCTATTTAAGGAGATTCCTGGCATTGTAAAAGGTAATTTGGAGTAGAGTTTGAGAGGAGGTACTGAAAGGAGAAATTATCACCACATTTATGCTATTGTAAGCCCTTAGGGCATGTTTTGAAGTTTATTTTCTCTGTAGTGAATGTACTAGCTTATTTTTTAGTTAATACAATTTCCCTTTTTTTTTGTGTCCATTCTGTTCTTGGGTTGTGTCTCCATTAAGTCGTATCAGAGCCAATTTTCCTGAGTGTGTAGACAGAGCACCAACTATGAGGTAGTTTGCACCAGGACTATGTGGTTATGGGTTCAAGTTAGAAGATGCCTCCAGAAAGAGAGTGTGGCAGAAGGGCACAAGCTATTAATCTTGAGGAGGTTAGAGCCCTCCAAAGGAAAGTATAGGTATTGTAAGATGAGCTCCGTAGAGGAGCAAATGTTGCCACAGGTGACAACAGTGAGGATGACAATGAAAAAGAAGAAATGGGACTAGAAGGGGAATTTGATGAGGAAGTGTTGAATCATGCAGAGGAAAGGCTTTTTAGGGCCATTACTAAGTTTGGAAAAAGACCTACAATTGAAGTGGGTGTATTCTCAGGAAATCTGAAACCGGATGAGTTGATCGATTGGATCAATGAACTAGAAGAATACTTTGAGTATGAGGATATCAAGGACCTAGATAGGGTTAAGTTTGCAAAGCCCAAACTGAAAGGCCATGCCAAAATCTGGTCGGAAGAGGTTCAATTGGAAAGAAACAGAAGAGGAAAGGAGAAGATCACAAGATGGGATCGCATGGTGGGAAAATTGAAGAAGCAGTTCATTCCTATGGACTATGAGCTTGATTTGTTTAAGAAGATGCATGGGTTGAAGCAAGTAGGAAAATCAGTACAAGAATATACAGAGAAATTTTACCGACTCTTGATTAGAGCGGGACATGCAGAAGCAAATAAGGAGAAGGTTGCTCATTATATCAGTGGGTTGCGACCTAGCATCTAGGAGGAATTATGTCTGGTAAGAATGACCAGCATTGAAGAGGCATACCAATTTCCCTACGAGTTGAAGAGAAGCTGAATAAAAAGGTTTGAAGGAAGACAAAGAGGGCACGATCAAGGAGGAAGGGGAAGCGGTAGATCATCCGGAGGCCGCAATGAAACCCAAAAGAAAAAATGAAGATGTGGGTACTAGCAGGAACTAGAGGAATGAGGGTTTCAACCGCTCCCATGATCAAGACTTTGGAAATCAGAGAGGAAGAGGTAGAGGATGTGGACAAGGAAGAGGAGGTTTTCATGGTACCTATTGCCATTGCAATGAAGAAGGTCATTATGCCTTTGAATGCCCTCAATGACAAGGAAGGATAGATAGGAGAGCTGAGGGCCAAGCTAGGGTTTCTCATGTGGATGAGGGTGCACAATCATCACATTCAAAGGATGCAGAAAGAGGAGAGACCTTAGTAAATGAAAGAGTACTACTAAGTGGTGAGATTGAACCAAGACAATAGAGGAGTTTGTTATGTACCAAATGCACTTGTGAGGATAAATGTTGTGACATGATCATTGATGGTGGTAGCACTAATAACTTGGTATCAGAAGAGATGGTCTCTAAGCTGAAGCTCAAGAGGGAGAAACATCCCCAGCCCTATCAGATTGCTTGGGTAAAAGATGATCATAAGGTCCTGGTAAGTGAAAAATGTTTAGTGAAATTCAAAATCGGGAGTTACCATGATGAAGTTCTCTGTGATGTTATTTCGATGGATGTTTGCCACCTATTTTTGGGTAGACCATGGTAGTTTGATAGACATGCAGTACATGATGGGCATGCAAACACATACTCTTTGAAAAAGGATGGAGTTTGCCACAAATTGAAGCCCATGAAAAAGGAAGGCAAAAATGTATGTAGCAGTGCTAGGATTTTTCTTGTTGATGGAGGGAAGTTTTTAGATGGCATGAAACATCAGCATATGTGTTATGCTTTGATTCCTAGGAAAGATAAAGAAGGTAGTAGTGAAATACCACTTGAATTTTCAAATTTACTAGGGGAGTTTGGAGATATTATCTCTGATAATGTTCTAGATGGATTGCCACCAGTAAGGAAAATCAGTCATCAGATAGATCTAATTCTAGGAGCTAGTTTTCCTAACAAGGCTGCTCACAGGATGACTTCTACTGAAACAGATGAGCTAAATAGATAGATTTAGGAGCTATTGAGGAAGGGCTTGATTCGAGAGAGCTTGAGTCCATGTGCAGTACCTATAGTACTCGCACTAAAGAAGGATGGAGAGTGGAGGATGTGTACATATTCTCGAGCTATAAATAGGATAACCATCAAGTACCAATTTCCTTTTCCAAGGATGGATGATCTTATGGACTGCTTGAGTAGAGCTCAGTACTTCACAAAGATAGATCTGAAGAGTGGCTATCATCAGATAAATATTTGAGAAGGAGATGAGTTGAAAATAGCCTTCAAGACCAAGGATGGTCTTTATGAGTGGTTAGTCATGCCCTTTGGATTGACGAACGCCCCAAGCACCTTCATGCGGCTCATGAATGAGTTACTTAAGAAGTTCTTGGAAAATTTTGTTATTGTCTATTTGGATGATATTTTAATTTTTAGAAAGCCTTTGGAAGAACATTTACTACATATTTGTAGTGTCCTTGAAAGGCTAAGGGAAGAGAAACTGTTAATTAATCTGAAGAAGTGTATCTTTGCAAAAAGGGAGTTAGTCTATTTGGGGTTTGTTATATCACCCAAAGGTCTCAAAATGGATCCAGAGAAGGTAAAAGCCATCTTGGAATGGCCTACTCCAAGGTCTGCTACTAAGGTAAGATCATTTCATGGTCTGGTTAGTTTTTATAGGAAGTTTATTAAGAATTCAGTGGCATATGTGCACCCCCAACTGATACAATAAGAGGGGATAGAAAAGAGTTCAAATGGACTGCAACAGCTGCGAGAAGTTTTGAATTGCTAACGAAGAAGGTAACAGAACAACCTATGTTGGCACTTTCAGATTTTAGAAAGGTTTTCCAAGTGGATTGTGATGCCAGTGGCAGTGCTATTGGGGTTGTATTAAGCCAAGAAGGTAAGCCTATTGTATATTTTAGTGAAAAATTGAATGATGCAAAGAAGAAGTATTCTGTTTATGATCAAGAGTTCTATGCAATAGTTCAAGCCTTAAAGAAATGGAGGCATTATTTATTGCCAAAAGAATTTTTTTTGTATACTGATCATCAGGCATTACAGTACCTAAATAGCCAAGGTAAATTGAATTAGAGGCATATGAAGTGGGTAGAGTTCTTGCAGAGTTATACATTTGTGTTGAAGCATAGAAGTGGAAAATCTAATAGGGTTGCAGATGCACCAAGTAGGAGATAGTTGTTGCTTAGAATAATGCAGGTTGAAGTAGTTGGGTTTGATGAACTCAAGAATTTGTACCCCGAGGATCCTAATTTTGCTGAAGCATCGAAAGCTTGTAAAGAACCTATTGCTATAGATAGAACCAAGTGGTTAGACTATTTGATTCAGGATGGCATGTTATTCAAGGGTAGTCAATTGTGCATTCCAAGGAGTTCCATGAGGGAAAATCTGATTAAGGAGAAACACAGTGGAGGGATGGCAGGATATTTTGGTCAAGATAAGACCATTGCCATTCTTAGAGAACATTATTTTTGGCCTCAAATTTCACAGGATGTGAAGAAGTTTGTATAGAGTTGCCAGGTTTGTCAAGTTGCCAAGGGGTTTAGTCATAATACTGGCCTATATCAGCCATTTTATGTTACATCAAGGCCATGGGAGGACATAAGTATGGATTTTGTTCTTGGATTGCCAAGGACACAAAGGGGTAATGACTCAGTATTCGTAGTGGTTGATAGGTTCTCCAAAATGGCACATTTCATTCCATGCCACAAAACTCATGATGTTGTCCATATTGCAGACTTGATTTTCAAAGAGGTGGTAAGACTACATGGTCTTCCAAGGAGTATAGTTTCTGACAAAGATACTAAATTTTTGGGGTATTTCTAGAGGACATTGTGGAAAATGTTGAGAACAGACTTGAAATTCAGTTCCATGAATCACCCACAAATTGATGGCCAAACAAAAGTGGTAAACAGAAGTCTGGGCAATTTGCTGAGATGTTTAGTTGGGGATAAGCCCAAGGGATGGGATTTGATTCTACCACAAGCAAAGTTTTCTTACAATAACTCTATAAATAGGAGTACTAGAAAATCACCATTCCAAATTGTATATGGGAATAGCCCAAGGACTGCACTAGAATTGAGGAAGATAGAGAAAGGGGAGAGGACAAGTGCTGAAGCGGAAGAATTTGCTAAACATATCAAGCGTCTACATGAGGAGGTTCAGGCACACATTACCAAGATGAATAGAGAGTATAAAGCTAGGGCTGATCAAAGGAGAAGACATAAAGAATTCCAAATAGGGGATCTAGTCATGGTGCACTTACGAAAAGAAAGATTTCTAGTCGGTACTTACAACAAGCTGAAAATGAAGAAATTTTTCCCTTGCAAAATTTTGAAGAAACATGACTCAGGAAATGGATATGAACTGGAGCTTCTAGATGGTATTCACATTTCTCCCATTTTCAACATTGCAAATTTAACAAAGTATCATGATGATGGTGTAGATGAAGAGCTGGTGTTAGAGCCATGTCCAATTCCTGTTTCTAAGAAGGAGGAGATAGAAGACATTCTAGATCATCGTGTGGGTAGGAGTACCAGAAACAAGCAGTATGAAGAGTATCTGGTCAAATGGAAAGGACAATCGATGGAGGACTCAACTTGGATTTCAGCAGCAGAGGTTTCCCATTTGGGATTTCCTCTACCATTCATAAAGTGACAGGGTCACTTTTCAATCTACCCTGAGTGTCTGATGCAGGAGCATCCAGAGGTATAAGGGCAACCCTGTGTCACCCAAAAAAAATGCACTTAGACTTAGTTTCTATTTAATGTGTTTTCATTTTTGGACACCCATTTGGGTCAAATAAAGGTTCCAACTCTCACAGTTCCACTATCAGTGTGCTAAAAAATCTTGAAAAAATAGGAGCATGTAATAAGGCCATCATCTTGGTAAACTAGAAGGTGTGAATTGGCCAGATGAATGTAATTATGATTTAGAACATTCTAGAAAAAGAATTAGGTCAAAAGGCCTCACAGTTTGAAAGTTATTACAGTTTTTTGAGTTTTGGAGACCTCCTAAGAATGCTTCAAATTCAAGTTAGGGGCATTAAATGACCTCAAAAAGGGCCAAAAAATGGGGGACGAGCAAAGCTCCTCCATAGGGCTATAGAGCGCTTTGAGAGCTTTCCAGAAATGTAAACGGTTCATCAATCAAAGCTACAGTTCAAAAGTTATGCCTCCCGAAAGTTCAGTTACCATTTCTGGGTTCTTCTAGATTTGTGCTGACTTCTAATGCAGATTTTGCAGCCTTCTATTTGATTGGTGGATGCCTACTAGCACTTTCTAGAATGTATTCCTAGTCCTTAACCCTCGAGAGTTTATTTAAGGAGATTCCTAGCATTGTAAAAGGTAGTTCAGAGTGGAGTTTGAGAGGAGGTACTGAAAGGAGAAATTATCACCACATTTATGCTATTGTAAGCCCTTAGGGCATGTTTTGAAGTTTATTTTCTCTTTACTAAATGTACTAGCTTATTTTTCAATTAATACAATTTCCCTTTTCTATTGTTTCCATTCTGTTCTTGGGTTGTGTCTCCATCACTCCCTCAAACCTAGGAGGAGAAATGGCTAAATCTAGTCAGGGAAACACCCACTTGGGGTCCAAGTGAGTAGAGGGCCAAGAAGTAATAGGAGTAGTAGGAGGATCCATTGGGGACCACCTTGAACTAGACCTCCAAGGAGGCAAGCTCGAGCAGTGCTGCTCACCAGAACCTCCAAAAATATGACACTAACCAAAAGCACTACTTCTATGAGAGTGGTATTGTTGAGGGCGAGGTGTGCACAAGTGGTGAATGGAGTTACTACATCCTCGATGGTGACTGTGAGAAGAGGTACAGTCACTAGAGGCCAAACATGGTTGAACACAAGCAACCATATAGGGGGCATTTCCCAAATGAGCCCAAAGCTCCTGTAAGCGTGCCACGTCCAAAGCCACTTTATCTATTTGTACTTGAATCTACAACATGACATTGTTATTAATGCATGCTTTAGAGTACATAGACACATTAATGTCAAGTTTTTTGTGAGCATAAATGACTACATTATGATATTTCCAAATGATAAATAAGATCTACAATCTGAACGCATGCCATATCTTGGAATATGTTACCACACATATTTTTCTCTTATCCTAGGAAGGTTTAGTCATGACCCTTTTCTTAAACAAGAAGTTGAACTTGAAGTTTCAATTAACTTCAAGTTCAAGTTTGAGCTCCCATCTATCTTACATGTGTTGAGGTCCACTTTTGTTCCTCGAGTCAGTCTTGGTGAAGTCAAAGTTTAAGTTGAAGTGCAATGAACCCAAACTTTAACTTCAACTTCAATATTGATTTTGTATACTAAAACTTTTTTTTCATGGAGGCTTTCAATCTTTGAGTTAAAAGGCAAGGGTGGATCCCAATGAAGACACTTCCCAAGGCATGATAGATAATAAATAATAACTTTAAGGTGGCACATGTTTAGATATGGAAGGATTTGGAAAAAAGGGAAATTTTTTATTTCATGATGACATGGAGTGTTAATAGGCGTGCAGATTTAATGGGCATTTAAAACTCACTTAGAGGGTCTTTTCCAATGCACAACACACAAATAATAATGATTGGATTTACTTTCCATATCTTTACTCCAATTTCCTCTATAATTCATTCCTCAAATGCATTCATTTTTCCTTTTTACCACTCATTTTTCCATTCGCAAAAGAAATCCCAGCACCATTGAGTAGGAATAACGAATCGCAGGTGATAGCTCTGTCAAACTGTAAGTGTGTTGCCATAGTCCTCTAATTTCATTTGTACTCAATTTGTTTTGAAATATTTCAATTTGTATCTTTCCTATCCTATCTTTCCATAGGGAGTCATGACATTATTTCGTCCCAAAATGCCCAAGTTTGAAAAGCCATGTATGCTTAGTTCTTTTCCTAGAATTCGTGACACATTTCTAGTTAATAAAAACTTAACTGATGTCATTGAGAGAGCTAGAAACACCCAGTCAAGTTCCATTTACCAAAAGCTAGCTAATAGTGGGTTGCTTGAAGCTGCCACCTTTCCCATAGTAATCACATGCCCAAAGCTTGTTATATAGTATGCAAACCATTATGACCCTAGAACTAGGTGTATCAAGAAAGTTTTAGGAGAAGTAATAGTTAAGATTAATAGAACAAGTGTCTATTTGGCCTTTAGAATTCCTCAAAAGGAACCCTATGAACCATGGAAATTCGAGGAAGTAGAGCACATATATGCCAAAAAAAAATCAATTATGATAATAGCATAGCCCAGTCTTAGCTCCTAAAACTAGAAGAGGGTGGCTCAAAGTTGCCAAAACATTTAACCATTGAGCATTTCATAAAAGAGATTGCAAACATTGTACTTCTATTGAATAGAATTAAGGGAAATGAACATGCATTTCATTGAGAGTCTTGGATGTATTTCTTCATCCAAAAGATTGTTGAGGGAAATAAGTTCATTGATTGTGCTAACCTAATTGTTGAGAATTTGCACAAAGGTTTACTAGTTGTCAACAACTTTGGTCCATTTTTCTTGTCCTCCTATTTGATTTATATCCTAGAAATTTTTGAAGAATGGGAAAATCTCCCACATTTACCTTGGACCAATGAAATTCTTATTTAACAGTATTATAGTGATCTTCAGGAAGCTTCTTTGTGTAAGGAGTTCAGAAGGGTGAATGATGTCTTTCTTGGAAGACTAGTCTTTGAACTTAAAGCTCATGAAAATGATAGACTGTCTGAAGAAGCCATGCAAGCCATAGAATTCTATGACTTCTTTTACATCCAATTTCCTAGGTTCACATATATTAGAATGGGTGGTTTTTTCGGTGAACCATTGAAGTTACCTCATTATTGTTTAGACTCTATAGTTCTATCTAAAATGTGCAAACAATTTGTCTTTGTGGTAGAGTCTTTTTAGGTTTCTAAGAAGTCCTCTTCTGTGTCCTTTCCTATTGAAATTGGACAATATAGATATTCTAGCCTAAACCAAGCTATGTTAACAAAGGCATCATTGACTCATCTATGCTTTAAACCCTTTCCCCCTCAGAAATATTTTGATTAAATAGGTTTTGTTAAAAATAATTTTAAGAATGTAGTCTCTCTGGTTCATACTCTAGAGTTAGAAGACTATTGGGTGAATTGCCCTAATAAATTTGAAGGAAAAGACTATGGTCACAACTAATTGTGAAACAAATTAATTTGTTTAATGTGGATCTTGATACATGTGGGCTGAAAGAAGAAGATTATGAAGAGGAGCTTGACCCATTCTATATTGACTAGATTGAATGTATGCCTATTCTCAAAATTGATTAGGGAAGGAGAGAAGAATATGATGTTTTCTCTCACACTAAGGATGTGCTAGCTAGGACCACAAATTGGATAAAATAAAAAACTATTTCCACCCTTGACCTGACTGGGAAGTTTTCAAAAAGAAAAAGTAGAAAGGCTCCCAAAAAGAGAAAAGAGATCACTAATCAAGATACTCATGATCCTATTCTAGGTCTAGTTAAAGTTGAAGTTGAAGCAGTTCTAGAACCACTTCAACTTCGAGTTCAAGAAGGTACTCCTAAGAAAAAAAGGGTGACCTATTCAAGCACAAGGAAGGCATTAACAACCAAAAGCAAGGGTACAATAATAGTGGATCTTGAAGTTGCAAAAGAACTACCTATGGTAGATAGTGTACTTGAACCTCAAAAGTCGTCAATAAATACTGAAGGCCAAGAGAGTAATCTCACTTTGGCCAAATTCTCCCCTACCACCAATAAAGAAGTAGTCACACCTAAATGGTTGGAGACTTCTTTTGAGAAGAAGATGAGCATGGTTTCTCTTTCCATGGTGATTGATGATTTAGTCAATAAATGTCAGGGAAAAACACCTAAGGTAAAGAAGGCAAGGACTAAATCAAGGATCAAGTTTGATAAGAAGTTAGGGCATTGGTTGGCTGTGATAGCCATGCCACCAAATAGAAGTTCATGCAAATCTTTGGCTCCTCAGGACTACTAGATAACAAAATTTGATCTGATGAAAGGTAACCGTGAGGTGGATATGGAATTTGTCAAAGCCTCTAATAAGAAGATTGCACATAGGGTATGGAAAGATAGATAAGAAAAACAAGAGATGAGGGAAACAATAAAGAATATGGCTCAATATATCAATGCCATCCTTCATCCTGAAGCAAAACCAATTAGTGAAATGTCAACAATCATCGATGTGTCCTTTGCAACCAACCAACAATCTCTTGAGAGAACATGCACAAATGGAAAGTAGATGCAAAAATAGAAAGGGAATAGGTGCAAGGTATCCTAGATGAGACTATGAAAATATAGGTCTCCTAGATAAGGCTTCGAAAGAAATATCAACCATTACTAAAAAGGTGGAACTAAGTAATCAAGGATATGCAAAGGAGAAAAAAAATTGGGTGAAGGTAGTCATATGGTTGGAAGAGATCCAAGAATTTGGATTACAGAAATTCTAGGCTGAATGTCCTATGGTAGGCTTAGATGAGAAGGCCTTGTATGTGATCAAATACTATATTGAATGGAGAAATGAAGCATTAATACAAGGCATGACTGGAATCAAAGAAAAACTATAAGAACTTAAGATCATACACTAGATAATTCAAGGAGATCTTAAATGGTTTGTCAAGTAGTTCATAGGTAAAGAAGAGGGCTCCCTTGCCCAATTTGATGAAGTGATCAAGGAAGTTCAGAAGAAGTTCTAGGAACTTTAAGACAAGAAAGCACCAACTAAGCAAGATTTTTCAAATGTAGCACACACTGAAGCCATGTTAATAATTAATCTCAAGCACTTGGAAATGCATGAAGAAGAGACAACGAAATTGAAAAGAGAAAAGGAAATTTGGAAGCAAGAACTTATCTACATTGGTCTACCACATTACTTATTTATTTTAGCATTTTCAATTTCCTATGAAACATAAAAAGAAACAAGAAACATGGCTAGTGGAGATGGTGCTGCCCTATTAATAGAAGCAGTTACAGATGGTCACTTGGTTGTTCTTTTTTTGTCATTTTTCTTTTCTTGCATTCTAATTAGCAGTTATGTTAACCAAAAGACTATTTTACTCCTAGTGGGGTAATTTTGGAAACTATCTAGCCCCAGGCCTTATAAATATGTAATAACTAGTATGGCATAGGGTTAATCTCCAGCAAATCGATAGACAAAACTATTTTTGTTTGTGATTTAATCTCAAGTTTTAGAAGTAGCATTTCAGAATTCTACAAATACAAAGAAAACTTTGTAGTTTGATTTTGTTAAGAATTTTGTAAGTAATACTATTATCTACTTGTTTGAATCAGTATTTCTAAAGATACTATTTATATAAAAGCTCTTAGCTATGTTTTTTATCGATTCTGAAGTTGTCAATTCAAAATTTTGGGTGCTGTGAGAAGTAAGTTTTATTAAATTTGCCTACCCGATTACTTAATTTTCAGTTATGTGGATAATATTGATAATTAAAATTGAGTGGTTCTTTAGCATAAAAATTTATTTTGTATTGATGAGATAGAATAAGTTGATTCAATCTTGTCAGAAGATTGCATTCTAAAAAGATCATCCTATTGAGTTTAAAGATCGAAAAATCTTTATTTGTAATAAAGTTAGTTACACCTATTTGTATTGAAGAAACTTTAAATAGAGAATTCCTAAGTCTTGTATAGGAATTCATTTGTTGGTATATATTTTTCTCTATTTTGCATATAAAATCATATGAATAAAACTAATTACTAATAGTTTTTGGTGACTCTGCTAGGGAAGACTAGAAATGGTTTTACCTCATCATGAAATTTTCTTAGTACCTCAACCAAGCTTAGGGTGTGATAATACTCAAGAGGACATTATTTCAAATCTAAGTGCACAAGCCTAGAAAATCAAAACAAGCCTAGAATAGTTTACACAAGTTAACCAAGTGCTCGAAAGAAAAGAAGAAAGGGTCGAACTCGTCAAAGGTGTACTAGTTGCTAACGAAGAAGAAATAGTCAAAAAATTAATCCCAAGGCCATTCTAAGTGTTAAAATGTTAGTTTGATTGTGAAAAATTGGCTAGTAAGAAGTACACTTGAAGTGAAGAAAGGAAGGGGTTTATAGATCAGTCTTATGAATTTGTAAAGAGTCTTAATTTTTCTCTTGATCTCTCTAAGAAATGCAAAAAATTTGCTAAAAGAAAAAGTAGACCAACATCTCCTCAAAAACCAACCCTTGTAAACATAAGCCTTCAAGCCCTAACCTTACCAGGGACATTAGTACCTTCTCATTTCAACATTCAACCTTTGAATTCCATTCCATCAAGAATGGATACTAACCTATGGGGTGCACATGTAGGTCCCCTAGCCCTTGCAGGTAACCCTAATCCTCTTCCTAAAGGTGCTAAAGAAGTTCACCCAAATTCAATGGAGATGGAAAGAAATCTACCGATGAACATCTCAATGCCTTTAACACTACTTGTATAGTTTTGGTTGTTGCTCATGAAGATGTAGCTATAAAGCTATTTGTGAAAACTCTAATTTATGGTGATGTTGATTGGTTTCATTATCTCCCACAAGGATTCATCACCACCTAGGTTGAAATGTGAAATGCTTTTGAAAATAGGTTTAAATCTGCCAATGATGAAAATACTCTACTCCTCTAATTGAATCAACTAAAGAAAGAAGTACATGAGCCCATGAGATATTTTCTAGAAAAGTTCAATAAAATACTACATAAAATCTATGCTACTAAAAGACCTAATGCAAAGAATTGCAAAGGTTTCTTTGTTAATGCAATGCCTCTAGATATTAGTTTTCATCTATGGAGAGATAGGGTAGTAGATGTTGATGCTACTCAAAGATTAGTTTTTTAATTAGAAGATGACATTTTACTCACAAGAAAGTGGAAATGGGAAATGTAGACTTCCAAGTCACAACCATCTACTTTAGAAAAATCAGATCCGTTAGTGCAAAAACTCATGAATGATGTGATGGCTATTAAGAAGCAAATTCCTAAAATGAATACTCAATACCAAGATATTTCAAGAAAATATCCAAGTCAAAGCAATTTTCAAGGAAAACAAATTAATTTACCCCCAAATCAGAAAAGATTGCATATTGAAGCTCCACCCAATAAAAATAACATGTGTGTTTTTCATCTTACAAATGATCATGAGGGAAGTTCTTGCCCTAAAAATATTAGATATCAGTAACTTGAAGAAGAAAAAGAGGCCTCCACTAATGTAAAAATAGAGGAAGAACATTTTGAAGAACCTGGTGACTCCGTAAACTATTATCTTGAATATGAATATGATTCTGAAAGAAGTAGTGATATCCTTTTAACCTTGGAAGAAGCAGCATGCTTAGTCTTAACTCATGGGTACAGAGCCACAAAGCTAATGATTCTAAAAATAATGCAATCCCTACTCAGGAAAAATAATTAAAATAAAAAGGGGGAAATGAAAATAAGTCATCACCTATGTAGTCAAAGACACCCCAAATCCTGAAAAGCTTTGATCTTGATTCCTCATTTAACATTGTTGAGTTTTGTAAAGCATCTAAAATACAAATTTCCCTTGTTGAGTACCTAAGGATGAACCCTGGAGAGCTCAATAAACTAATTGAATATGTTCATCAATCTTCCCCTGATCTAGAAACTAAACAAATAAATGTAACCAAGGTCTTAGAGAATAGTGAATTATTTGCTAAACAAACAAGTGAAACTCCCCAAGAAAAGAAAAGGGAAACCCAAGCATCTGATAACCAAGAAGGGATACTTCAACTAGACAAAGTCAGCCTTAAGGCTCCTTTTCCTCAAAAACCTAGATCATTTTATGTATCCCTATTCCTTCATGGCTTTAAGCTAAATAATTGCATCATAGATTCAAGTGCTTCTGACAACATAATTCCAGCTACAGTAACCAAGGCCTTTGATCGCCCTTTAACCTAAACCTTTGGTAAATGTTATTCTATGGATTCCAAGAAAATTCCTTTAATAGGTTAGGTCAAAGATGCCCAAGTTTCCCTAGTATCTTATCCTCAAAAAATAAATAAGCTTACTATTTTAGTGATACATATCTCTACTAGTTATGGTATGCTTCTTAGCCGAACTTTCTGTCGAGACCTAGGAGGGGAAGTCAAAATGGATTGTTCTCAAGATATCATACCTATGGGGAAAGAAAAAGTAACCTTGATACCTGAAGCCAAATCCAAATATATGGTCTTTCCATGTGATGATCCCAAATCTCAGATCCTTTATCAAGAGACTGATTTTGCTAACTATTTGATTTTGTTTGAAAATGAAAAAATAGGCGAGAAATTAGAAGTAGAAGACTCACTATGGACCTTAGAGTTTGATGGAAGTTTCTACTTTAATGGATCTAGGGCTAGTATAGTGCTAATATCTTTGGATGGTTAGAATTCTCATTCCTCTTATAAACTTCCTTTTGAAAACACCAACAATATGGCTGAATATGAAGCCTTACTTCTAGGAATAGAAGAAGCCAAGAGTAGAAACATTAAACTTCTTAAGGCAAGAGGAGATGTTGAATTAATAGAAAAGCAAGTTAAAAACAAGTTTTTAGTAAAGAATCAAAGATTGAAACATTACAGGAATCACGTCTGGGATGAGATTGAAGGTCTTGAAGCCTTTGCAATTGAAGCAATTCCTAGAAAACTTAATGATAAAGCTGACTCTCTAGTAGTATCAGCCTCTTTACTGATCCCTCATCCAGACTTCATAAATAACAAATATTTAGTTGAGATCATTGAAAGGCCAAGTGTCCCCAACAACAACAATTCATGGAAAGTATTTAAAGATGATGCTCACATTAATGCTTTTTTACAAAGTATTGAAAAATTCTCTACTAATTATTTTGAAGGATCAAATGCTGAATGTAGACAGTTTTTTCTTGATCTCATTGATGAAAGTGATGTGTTACAATTAAAAGGAAACATACTACCCAAGGGCCTAGTTGAGATTGAAAAACTCTTTGACAGGTGAGAAAATTTCTTAGCCCAAAATTTATCACCTAAAGAAGATTCAAATGCTGATTATGAAAAGGTGAATTTGGGAGATAAACATAATCCCAAAATTATCATTTTGAGAACCTATTGTGGAGAAGATGAGAAAGAAAGATTCATCAAGCTTCTTATAGAATATATAGATTTCTTTTCTAGTCTTATGAAGACTTAAAGACTTTTAGAAATGGCCAATTCAAGCATCACATCACTCTAAAACCAAGTACTACTCCTTTTAGGAAAAAGGTAAGAAAATATAATCCAAAGGTTTCTGATGAAATTTTCAAAGAAATAGATAAAATGCTTAAATCTCACATCATCTTTCCAATTCACCATTCTACTTGGGTGGCCAACATAGTACCAATAAGAAACAAGAATGGAGAAATAATGATTTGTGTTGACTTTCCAAACCTTAATCAAGAAAGCGTAAAGGATAATTTTTCTCTACCTATAATGGATCAAATTCTTCAAATAGTTGTTGATTCAGAAATGATGTCCTTTTTAGATGGTTTCTCTGGCTATAATCAGATGGAAGTTGCCAAGGAGGATCAACACAAAACTACATTTACAACACCCTGGGGTACTTTTTCCTATAAAAGAATGTATTATGGCTTAATAAATGCAGATGCCACCTTTTAGCGAGCCATGAATTCAACCTTTGGTCATTTTCTAGATAGATGTATCACAGTGTATCTTGATGACATGACAGTGTTTTCCAGAAGACAAAAGAAACACCTAAAAGATCTAAGGAAAGTTCTCAAAAAATGTAGGGAAGATGCAATTTCATTGAACCCTAAGAAATCAACTTTTTCTGTGACTGCGGGAAAGTTACTTGGGCACATGGTTTCAAAAAAAGGAATCAAATTTGATCTAGAGAGAGTAGAAGCTATTCAACAATTGTGTCTTCCTATAAATCATAATGGTGTTAAATCCTTCTTTGGGAAGATCAATTTCCTAAGGAAATTTGTACCTAATTTTGTAGAGACTGCCAAACCAATGGCCAAGTTGCTCAATGAGAAGAAAAATTTCAAATGGGATGAACCAACATCTAAAGCATTCAAAGAGGTAAAAGAAGCTATTGCTAAAGCCCTGATGCTTTTTCATTCTAATTTCAAAAAATATTTTATAATGTACTGCTATGCATCAGAACATACCATGTCAGGAATATTGCTTCAAAAGAATGACAAAGGAGAAGAAATTCCTATCTCTTTCATGAGTATCCCATTAAAGAAACATGAGCTGAATTACTCCTTGTCTAAAAGAAAAAAAATTTCTATTGTGAAAGTAGTAAAATACTTTTGGTACTATATTTTGCATTCACATTCTTTAGTTTATGTACCATCCGCTGCAGTCAAGAGTATCCTCACACAGCAAGACATAGCAGTCAATAATTGAGAAAATTGGGTGGTAAAAGAGCAAGAATTTGACCTGGATATCCAACCAACTAAATTGGTTCAAGGGCAAGGGTTGTGTAAACTTATTGCAAAAGGAGAAAGAGAAGAACCATATCCCAATTGTTTGTTTGTTGGCTTGAAAGATGAATGGTCTTTGGACATAGCTTATTTCTTGACATATAGGAGATGCCTTGATCATTTAAAAGGAAAGGATCGAAGGAGTCTTCAACTCAGAGTAGCCAAGTTTGTGATTCTTGATCATATCTTGTACAAAAGAGGCTTGGGATGTTTTTGAGATGTGTTGATGCTGAACAATAGGAGAAAATACTAAAAAATTTCCATGATGGACTCTGTGGAGGACATTTTTTATCAACAATGATAGCCTTCAAAATCCTAAGAAGCAGATACTACTAGCCAAGTATGTTCAGGGCTACCTATCATTGGGTTAGAAATTGTGAGAAATGTAAATTTTTTATTGGGAAACCACAATTAGCTTCCCTTCCTCTAAAACCTATGATTATAGAAGAACCCTTTCAACAATGGGGATTGGATTTTATAGGGCCTATTAATCCAAATTCAAATGTAGGATATACACACATCCTTGCTGCTACTAATTACTTTACTAGATGGGTTGAGGCAATTCCTATAAAAGAAACATCATAGGTAGTATGTAAATTTTTGATAGAAAATATTTTTACCTATTTTGGTACACCTAAAAAAATAGTGACTGATAATGCACAAAAATTTTCATCTTGAGAAATTCAATTGTATTGTTATGATCATGGTATCCAGTTATCTCATGCTTCAAATTATTTCCCTCAAGGCAATGGATAAGCAAAGTCCACTAACAAAAATGTAATAAATATTATGAAGAAGCTAGTAGATGAAAAGGGAAAAGATTGGCATAAGAAGATATATGAAGCAATTTGGGCTAATATAACTTCTCCCAAAAGAGCCATCGGCATGACACCTTTTGAACTAGTGTATAGAGTTGAAGCACAATTGTCCCTTCCTTTGGAGCTGGCTACCTTGAATTTACAAAAAGTGATTGAAGATGAAATGTTTCATTCTTCCATTAAGAAGATAATATCGTACCTTTAGAAAATAGAAGAAGAAAGAAGATAATTGGTGGATCATATCACCAAGCATCAAGAAAGGGTCAAAATAATTTTCAATCAAAGAGAAAAGCCACAAAGATTCATGAAAGGAGATCAAGTACTACTATGGGATAAGAGGAAGGAATCTAAAGGAGCCCAAAACAAATTTGAGAGCTTATGGATACGCCCATTTGTAATATCTAAGGAATTGGGTTCGAATGCCTTCAAGTCATAATATCTTAATGGAGATGATCTTCCCCTATCCTAGAATATGTAGGACCTCAAGTTATACCAATTTTAAGTTTGTTTTATGTCTCATTGTAAATACTGTCTTTTTAGGTTTTGTTCTTTCCTTGTCTTGTTCTTTTGTTTTTATCTTTTGGAGTTGGTCTACAAAGCCAAAGATTCCAAGTTCATCTATGATCCTTCTAGTCTCATTCCCTAGCTGGATCCAGTTGTTACCACATATATTTTTCTCTTATCCTAGGAAGGTTCAATCATGAGTCTTTTCTTAATCATGAAGTTGAACTTGAAGTTTCAATTAACTTCAAGTTCAAGTTAGAGCTCCCATCTGTCTTACATGTGTTGAGGTCAACTTCCTTTCCCCAAGTCAATCTTGGTGAATTCAAAGTTGAAGTTGAAGCCCAATGAATCCAAACTTTAACTTCAACTTTGATATCAATTTTGTATATTGATGCTTTGTTTTCATGCATGCTTACAATATTTGAGTTAAAAGGCAAGGTGGGTCCCAATGAAGACACTTCCCAAGGCATGCTATATAATAAATAAGAACTTTAAGGTGGTGCATGTTTAGATACAACAAGATTTGGTAAAAAGGAAAATTTGCCATTTCATGATGAGATGGAGTGTTAATAGGCATGCAGATTTGATGGGCATTTAAAACAAATCACTTAGAGGGTCTTTTCAAATGTGCGACACACAAATAGTAATTATTGCATTTACTTGCCATATCTATACTATGATTTCCTTTGTATTTCATTCCTTAAATGCATTCATTTTTCCTTTTACCACTCATTTTGCCATTTGTAAAAGAAATCCTAATGCCATCAAGCAGGAATAACGAATCGTAGGTGGTAGCTCTGTCACACTATAAGTGTGTTGCCATAACCCTCTGCAGTTTCATTTGTGCATGCTTTATTTTGAAATATTTCAATTTCTATCTTTTCTATCCTATATTTCCATAGTAATTCATGATGTTATTTCATCCCAAAATGCCCAAGTTTGAAAAGCTATGTCTGCTTAGTTCTTTGCCTAAAATTTGTGACTTATTTCTAGTTAATAAAAACTTAACTGATGTCATTGAGAGAGCCAAAAACACCCAGTCAGGTCCCATTTACCAAATTCTAGCTAGTAGAGAGTTTCTTGAAGCCACTGTCTTTCCCACAACAATCACATTCCCAGAGCTTGTTATTGAGTGTGCAAACCATTATGACCCTACCACCAGGTGTATCAAGAAAGTTTTAGGAGAACTAATAGTTAAGATTAGCAGAACCAACGTCTATTCAACCTTAAGAATTCCTCACAAGGAACCTTATAAACCATGGATGTTCAAGGAAGTAGAGCGCCTATATGCCTAAAGAAAAAGTAGTTATGATAATAAGGTAGCCCAGTCTTTGCTCCTAAAACTGGCAGAGGGTGCTTCATAGTTACCAAAACTTTTAACCATTGAGCATTTCATAAAGGAGATTACCGATATTGTACATCTATTGAATAGAGCTAAGGGAAATGAACATGCATTTCATTGGGAGTATTGGATGTATTTCTTCATCCAAAAGATTGTTGAGGGAAATAAGTTCATTGATTGGGCTGACTTGATTGCTAAGAATTTGGATGTATTTCTTCATCCAAAAGATTGTTGAGGGAAATAAGTTCATTGATTGGGCTGACTTGATTGCTAAGAATTTGCACAAGGGTTTAGTAGCTCTCAACAACTTTGGTCTATTTATCTTGTCCTCTTATTTGATTTATATCCTAGCAGCATCTAAAAAATGGGAAAATCTCCCACATTCACCTTGGACCAATGAAATGCCTACTTACTAGCATTACAGTGATCTTTAGGAAATTGCTATGTATAAGGAGTTCAGAAGGCTGATTGATGTCTTTCTGGGAAGACTGTCTTTGAACTTCAAGGTCATTAAAAAAAAAGACTATCTACAAAATCCATGCAAGCTATACAAGTCTATGGTTTCTTTTACATCCAATTTCCTAGGTTTACATATATTAGAATGGGTGGCTTTTCTGGTGAATCATTGAAGTTACCTCATTACTATTTAGACTCTATAGTTCTATTTGAAATGTATAGACAATTTGTCTCCATGGTAGAGTCTTTTGAGGTTTCTAAGAGGTCCTCTTCTATGTTCTTTCCTATTGAAATTGGACACTATAGATGTCCTAGCCTAAAGCAAGCTATGTTAACAAAGGCATCATTGACTCATTTGTGATTTAAACCCTTTCACCCTTGGGAAGATTTTGACTATACAGGTTTTGTCGAAAATAATGTTAAGAATGCAAACTCTCTAGTTCATACTCTGTAGTTAGAAGACTATTGGGTGAATTATCGTAATGAATTTGAAGTAAGGAAAAGACTGTGGTCAAGACTAACTATGAAACAAATTAATATGTTTAATGTGGATCTTGATACATGTGGATTGAAAGAAGAAGATTATGAAGAGGTTCTTGACCCATTCTATATTGACCAGATTGAATGTATGCCTATTCCCAAAATTGATTGGGAAAGGAGAGAAGAATATGATGTTTTCTCTCGCACTAAGGATGTCCTGGCTAGGACCACAAATTGGATAAAATCAAAAAATATTGCCACCCTTGACTCGACTAGAAATTTTTCAAAGAGAAAAAGTAAAAAAGGCTCCCAAAAAGAAAAAAGAGATCACTAATCAACATATTCATGATCCTAAAGTAGTTCCAAAACCACTTCAAGTTCAAGTTCAAGAATGTACTCCTAAGACAAAAAGGGTGACCCATTCAAGCACAAGGAAGGCATCAACAACCAAAAGAAAGGTTACAATAATATTGGATCTCAAGGTTGTAGTGGATCTCAAGGTTGCAAAAGAACTACATATGGCAAACAATGTACCTAAACCTAAAAAGTCGCGAGTAAATGCTGAAGGCCAAGAGAGTAATCTTGCTTTGGCCAAATTCTCCCCTACCACTGATAAAAACTAGTCAAACCTAAATGGTTGGGGACTTCTTTTGAGAAGAAGAGGAGCATGGTTCCTCTTTCCATGCTGATTGATGATTTAGTTAGTAAATTTTTGGGAAAAACACCTAAGGAAAAGAAGGAAAGGACTAAATCAAGGATCAAGTTTGATAAGAATTTATGGCATTGGTTGGATAAGATAGCCATGCCACTAGATGGAAGTTCACGTGAATCTCTAGCTCCTCAGGACTACCAGATAACAAAAGTTGATCTGGGGAAAGGTAACTGTGAGGTGGATATGGAATTCTTCAAAGCCTCTGATAAGAAGATTACACATAGGGTATGGAAGGATGGACAAGACAAAAAAGAGATGAAGTAAACAATAAAGAGTATGGCTCAATATATCAATGCCATCCTTCATCCTGAAGCAAAAATGATCAGTGAAATATCAAAAATCATCGATGTGTCCTCTGCAACCAAGTAGCAATCTCCTGAGAACTTGCACAAATGCAAAGCAGTTGCAAAAATAGTAGGGAAATGGGTGCAAGTCATCTTGGATGACAACGTGAAACATATATTTCTATAAGGCTTCGAAATAAATATCAACCATTACTAAAAAGATGGAAATGAATAATGAAGGATATGAAAAGGACAAAAACAATTGGGCAAAGGTAGTGATATGGCTAGAAGAGATCCAATAATTTGGATAATGGAAATTCCAGGTTGAATGTCCTATGGCAGGCTTAGATGAGAAGGCCTTGTCTATGATCAAAGACTATATTGAATGGAGAAATGAAGCATTAATATAGGGCATGACTAAAATCAAAGAAATACTACAAGAACTTAAGATCATACACTAGATAATTCAAGGATATCTTAAATGGCTTGTCAAGCAGTTCACAGGTAAAGAAGAGGACTCTATTACCCAATCTGAGGAAGTGATCAAGGAAGTTTGGAAGAAGTTTCAAGAACTTAAAGACAAGAAAGCACCAACTAAGCAATATTTTTTAAATCTAGCACACACTAAAGCCATTCTAATAGTTAATCTCAAGCACTTGGAAATGCATGAAGAAAAGACAATAGAATTGAAGAGAGAAAAGGAAATTTGGAAGGAGCAACTTACCTACATTGGTCTACCACATCAATTAGTTATTTCAACATTTTCAACTACCTACGAAATGTGGAAAGAAGCAAGAAACATGGCCAGTGGAGGCGGTGCTACCTGATTAAAAGAAGCAGTTACACATGGTAATTGGTTGTTCCTTTTTTTGTCATTTTTCTTTTCTTGCATTTTGGTTAGTAGTTATGTTAACCAAAAGACTATTTTAGTCCTAGTAGGGTAATTTTGGCAACTTTCTAGCCCCATGCATTATAAATATGTAATAAATAGTATGACATAGGGTTAATCTCTAGTAGATTGATAGAGAAAACTATTTTTGTTTGTGGTTTAATCTCAAGCTTTAGAAGTAGCATTTCAAAATTCTGCAAATACAAAGAGAACTCTAAAGTTTGATTTTGTTAAGAGTTTTATAAGTAGATACTATTATCTACTTGTTTGAATCAGTATTTCTAAAGATATTATATATAGAAAAGCTCTTAGCTATGTTTTTTTATCAATTCTGAAGTTGTCAATTCAAACTTGAAAGTGCTGTGAGAAGTAAGTTTTATTAAATCTGCCTACTCAATTACTTAATTTTTAGTTATGTGGAAAATATTGATAATTAAAATTGAGTGGTTCTTGTGCATAAAAAATTATTTTGTATTAATGAGATAGAATAAGTTGACTCAACATTGTTAGTAGATTGCATTCTGAAAAGATCATTCTGTTGAGTTTAAAGAAAAAAAAATCTTTATTTGCAATAAAGGTAGTTGCGCCTATTTTTATTGAAGAAGCTTTAAGCAAAGAATTCATAAGTCCTGTATAGGAATTCATTTGTTGGTATACATTTTTCTCTATTTTGTATATGAAATCATATGAGGAAAATTATTTACTAATAGAATATTTGAAGGGAATCAATGTATTATCAGCCAAAAGAACCATATGCCAAGAAAAATTTTTTGGGAAAAAGTGGCGAAAGAGGTCATGGATCCATCACTAGTAACATTGAGCCTATCTATAGAACCAAAAAATGTGCAAAAAAGACTTTGGTTGACCACAAAAAGGGCAATAGGGCTTAGGAACTCCTAGATGACACAACTAGGAGTCCAAATGCAAGCCCTAGAAAAGAATACACCAGGCAAAGTGCACAATTTTTGGTTCAGTAATGGCATGCCACATAGTGGAGAACCTATGAATCCAAGTGCAATGTGAGGATTGCAAATGCCAATGTTGGTTGAGAACATCAACCATGGGCAGGTGAGGAACCAACCATCAGTAACCTAGCTTAGGTTTATAGCTAGTTACTATGGTGTTTGGATACCACTTCCAATCTTTCCACTAAGGGTGAGAAGGTTGAATGCCCACTTTGTGTAACAAATGTGAAGGCACCACAAAAACTAGATGATCAAAAGTCTGTCAATCTTGATGAGTGATCTAGAATTGCACTCACATGTTTTCCCATGACCACGAGCTCATAGTAACTCTAGAGAAAAGATCTTTAAGGGTCCTTATGCCACATTTAAAAAAATTTAGAGTACTAGCCTCATGCACCTTAGCTAGGGGAACACCTTGAATAGAAAATAAAGGGGACCACCAGAGATTATGCTAGTTCAAGCAAAGCCCATCTCTGAATCCATTACCAACCCAGTGAAGCCAAGGCTTAACTACTTCCCAGGATTTCTAATTACTCTTGGCAACAAAAGTACCCTAAATTTGAATAGGTTCAAGGGTAATCAAAAGAGTTTGAAACCCAATCCCCTTCTAGGATGGTCGGTGAACTTGAAAGCCTAAAGAAATATAATGCCTTAACAAAATCTTCTAGGCTTAATTTTCAAAAAGAGCTCAAATCACCCATTTGACACATAAAGTAATACCTTTCTTCTGGGTGGACAGCAAGCCAAGGCCACTAGACTCCTTGGGAAGATAGTAGAAATCCTAGGCAACTCTATGAAAGCCCTGGTGAGAAATGTCTAACACCCAAATTAAGTCATATAAAAGGCATTCAAGTTTGAGATATGAGGCCTTCTATGGAGCCCAACAGAAAGAATAATAACCATGGGTGGCAGATAGCACTTTGGAACAAATCTAGAATTTGCCTACAAGTGAAAGAGTTTGGTGATCCAATACTCCAGCTTCTTCTCTATTCTGATAAGAATCGGATTCCAGAGCTCAACGGTTGAGGCTTGGAAGGTGAAGGGGATACCCAAAAAATGAAAAACTTCCCCATGTTGAACCCATTTCCATTAGTATTGCTCAAGCCAAGTAGGAAAGGTAAGACTATCTGTAACAAAGGGTTTTATACCACTAAATGGTAGACCCTAGAACAAGATAGAATGTGTCAAGACATTGCAAAGCAGAGGCAATATTATCTTCATCCTCAATGAGAGTGAGGAAAGAATCATCTAAAAAATGAACATTCACAAGCTGATCAGGGGAATTAGGAAGGGAAATACCTCAAACCCTTCTTTAGGAGATGGAATTTGTGAACAAATACACAAAACCTTTTGATGCCAAGACATTAGGAAGGGTCCTAGTGGGCAACCTTGGTGAATTGAATGATACAACCCATATGCTTGAGACTGATGGCCATTAATGGAGATGTAAGTAGAGGCATCTCCAAAGAGCATTTGGACTGACTACAAAAAGGTAAGGCCAAACCTAAGAGCTTGAAGCATGGCTAGAATGAAAGGCCACTCAATCCTGTCATAAGTTTTAGCAAAATCAATTTTGAGAATGATGGCATGTGTCTTGGAATGACAAGCCCATTCAATCCCTTCCCACACAACAATTATATTATCCAAGATATAATATGACTTGATAAAACTCGTTTGTTTAGGGAAAATGATCTGAGGAAGAATATGACAGATTCTGAGTGATAGAGCCTTGGTAATGATCTTATAGGAAACATTCAACAATATAATGGGCCTCCAATTATAGATGTCTTTAGGGTTGCCCACCTTAGGTATGAACTTAATGTTCCCTTTGTTAATAAGATTACTCAAAGAATAGGAATCATATGCCTTGATATAAACCTTACATAGGTTTGGACCAATCTCATACAAAAATGCTTTGTAAAATTCACAAGGGAAACTGTCACAACTAGGGCCCTTATCATCCACCATGGAGAAGATAGCTTCCTTGAGGTCCTCTAGGGTGAGCTTTTTCTCATAGAACAAATATTGTTCTAGAGCATGTTTTTTAGGTGTCACAGCCAAACTAGCCTGCAAGGCTTGGTCCCTGGCCACTGAGGGACCTTGATCTATGAAAAAAAATTCATAGTGGAAAACAAAGGCTTGATGAATATCCAAAAGCTCACAAAGGGTATGTTGACCCTTCTAAATGTACTTGATCCCTACCATAGAGTGGTGTGCCCTCAATGCATTAAAGAATTCCTTGGAAGCTTGATCACCAACCTCTAGCCAATGAAGCCAGGCTTTGATTTGAGCTAACTGAGCAACATAATTGTCTGCAACTTGTTTCTGATGGCAAAGGTTGGCAAGCTAAACCTGAAGATCAATATCAAACAAATTGATGGGAAGATCTTTAGTGGCCATATGGAAATCTTTGATAGTGGCCTCATAGGATCTCTTGCGGTATGTAGCCAATTGCCTCCCATAAATGCAAAGAAACCTTACAGTATGGGTGATGGCATCATTCCACCATTGGATCCACCTAGAGGATGAGTGGGGCCTAGGTTCAAGGTTCCAAGTTTCTAAAATATGGGCAGTGTTGGGTGGATGGGACAACACAGAAGTATTAAGGTAAAATTGAGTTTTACAATTATAAGGAAGGGTAGAATCCTAGGTAATGGACAAGTGGATCGGAAAATGGTCCAAAAGAGTCATGTCAGGGAGTACAGTGATAGGAGAAAAAGGAAAAAAGGACTAAGAAAAAATCATAACATAGTCCAACCTTTTAAGGATCCTGTCATCTCCCTCTCAAAATTTTGACCATGTGTACTAGATGCCATCAATCCAATGGTGATGAACATTGGGATAAAAAAGACCTAACTTGCTTCACATGTAGAACTAGGCTTCTTGCACACCAACTAACCATCAAAAAGGTAGAAGGCCCACTTTATCAACAACCAGCTCAACCATATTAAAATTCCCACAAAATAACCAAGTGCTAAGTGGCAAAGAATCAGCTAGCCACCTCCATAAGTGTGAGTACTCAATTGCATCATTAGAAGCATAGATATTGACAATGCCAAAAGAATGGTTTTGAAAAGACAATAAGATCCAAACTACTCTCTACATGGGGTCAAGCCATGAGAAATAACAAAAGGAGAAAGTTGAGGGGAGAGGAGAGTGACTACACCACCGCAACCAGCTTCATGCTGAGAAGCAGAACTAACACCATCTAGCCATATCACATGGCAAGCTGAGTTGAGAAGGAACCCAGAGACTTTAACAAACATAGAACATCAATATTTCCAAGCTTATGCTTGGTATCATGAATAGATTACTTTCTAGGGAGGTCAATTAGCCCCCACACATTCCATGAGACAAAATTCATCACAAACCAGCTTGCATATTCTTCTAGTCCTCAAGTAAGGAAAAATTGGTATGCAAGAAAGTGGAGGATTCAAACAAAGAGTCACCCAAAGTGATGGCTCTTGATGTATTGCCTTCAAGGTGGTGCAAGTGATGGAGAGATGAAGAAGAAATTATAGAAGTTTCTTGAGGTGTCCAAACCCAGGTAGCTCGTACCTCCAACTTAGTTGTCCCCTATAATATAGGATTTGAAATGAGTGGCAATGGAACAACCAGAGGAGCCTTTCAGGGGTAACATTCATAATCTGCCCCATAGAACCATAAAATTCTAGGGGGGGCCCATAAAATTATAGGGTAGGGGCGTGCGTCTGCATGAACCTACAGTGGGCCATAGAATTTTGAGGGCTCACACCCTACCCTACTATTCTAAGGGCACTTCCCTGGCGAATATATTGGTGGGAGGGCCGGGAGGTATATGGCTCGTTGGTGGTGCAGATGCAGGGCCACCCCCCCTCTATAGAATTTTCGGGTGAGTGCCAAGTTGTTATCACATTGGTCGCGATCTTCTGTTTTCGGAGCTGGCCAATGAGCGCTCAATGCCAGTGTCCAATGTGAGAAGCTGTGGTTGGTGTTGGTGAGTAAGGCCAGTTGTCGATGGCACAAGAGAAGCCACACTAGAACTAGGATGACTAAGTTCTTGACAAATAGGGTTTGGCTTAGCAGCACCCTTGCCTTTCTTGTTAATCGTTGTCCACTCATCTTTTTCAATAGTTGAAGCCAACTTGGGTTCCTACATTGGAGAGTGATTGTGCTCAAGAAGAGGATAATCCTTGATCTTTTGACTCATAGATTGATACCAAAAATAAGTATTCAGAAGATTCAAGTAAAGAACCATTTGAGAAAAGGTGGTAGCACCAATCTGAATTTCCATAGTCTCTTTAAGGTCCCTAGAAAGATTGACCTCAATACAGACCATCCATTGAGGAAAAGCATTAAAAAAAAATTCTGGCTCCATGCAAATGACTTTGCCCACAGTTTGGGCAATTTCAGTGAGAAAAGACTAGTAAGAGATGGGAAACCCAGGAAACTCTACCCAAACTTAAACCCTAAGTTTTTGCTTATCCGAGATGCAGAAGTCTCAAGACCATCTCTAGAAATTGAGCAAAGACGTGTGAAATTTCTATGGGCCATGGTTGGAAACACTCTCAGCCTACGAGGGGTTACCATAATGAAACAAGAAAAAATTCTTGGTGAGGTTTTGAATCCCTTCGAGGTGAATCCCCTAGGGAGAGCATTGCTTTGGTTACCCATTCACGTAGTGTGCTTTTAGATGGAGTGTGACCCACAAAATACTCAATAAGGGTTTTTGTTTCCAACCATTGGCAAGAAGATTCAAAAGCAAAAATATCTAGAACAAAGTTAGGAGAGGAATTACCTCATGAAATAACTTGGGCAGAAATTTGCGTGGGCATTTTCTCAATGGGGCCATTATCACATGCAATAGTAACTTTGTCACCAGTAGTAACTACTGGGTCAGAGAGGGCCAAGGCCATTATAAGCTAAAATAGAATCCCACACTAAATACAGAATGACAAGTAGTAATGTAGAAAGGGCTTAGATGCAGACCGTAAAAACCCTAGTAGAGCTCATTGTGCAACCAAATTCATTCTTAACTTTATTACATTATTCTAGTATTTTAATTATTAATAAATTAAACTAAAATAAAAATTATTATAAAATTTAAAATAATTGATTAATTTCTTTTGACTAGAAATAATCTATCAATTAATAGAATTGGACCTGTCTATGTTATAACTTAAGTGGGTAAATTATTAATAAAAACTACAAGTTAAAAAAATTAATTATTTTCTTTTTTATGTTTCATTATAATTAAAAATAATTATTTTAAAATTTATTATCTTCAAATTAAAAATATTAATCTTAATTTAATACAATAATAATAAAATTCTTCATAGTGCATTCTAGAAATCTATTGTATATCTTTAATAACTAAAATTATAAAGTAAAATTATTAATATATTTAATTATGTATTTTTTCTATGTTTAATAATGTTAATTTTGTTGAAAATAAAATTATTTAAAATATATATATACCTCAAGATTAATTATATATATTTAATTTTAAAAAATTATTAATTGTATAATACTAAAAATTTAATTATAGATAGAAAGTAATATAATTTCAATTCTCAACCACAAATGATCTTATTAGGATCTAGGACTATTATAGAGGAACACTTAACATAATTAAATAAAGTTAATTCAAAGCATTATTTAGAAAATTAACATAACTTAAATGCTTCAATGAACAAAACATACACTGAAATAAAGAGTGTAGAGAGATAGAAGACAAAACACAATTAATAATAGAGTTTGTCTACAAGTCAGACTATTTCTTCGGGTCCTACTCCAATAGCGGGACCGATTCGATTAGCTCCAAAAATAATTGCAAGTCTTTATAACATATTCCCTTCAAATACAATGGTAAAATTATTCTCGAATGTGTAGGAATAATCAACAAGCTTTCAAGTTCACAATCTCCTTCTCATCACCTGGATTGTTTTTCAAAGGACTAATGCCTCCTTTTATATATAAAATTAGCCAGAATTAGGCTAAACCAAATAATAACAAAATTAACCCCCCTAACCAACTCCAAGTTCAAAATAATCTTGTAATATTTTATGGTTTCGAACCTCATCTCATTTGGAGAGGTTGTTTTAACCAATTTACCCATTAAAATAGGAATTGGTAGGTTGTTAATGTTTAAATTAGTAAATTCCACCAAAAAAACCAAATGGCTAAATGGTGCAACGACTGCCTATCATTGTAGGAGATGGGTGGTTAGGAGTTCACTCCCACCAACTAATTTTTTATATGAATTAACACCTATAAATAGTAAAGGTAATTGTGAGCGTTACCAGCTAAGGTGGAAGATGGTTTAAGAGGTGGATTTGAACTAAAATTTTATATGAATTGACACCTATAAATAGTAAATGTAATTGTGAGGTTTAGTGGCTAAGGTGGAAGATTATTTAGGAGGTGTATCAGTTCAAATCTAACTACCACCTAATTTTTTGAAAAATAAATTTCAAATTCCACATCAGCTATTCCATCACACCATCAACTAACTATGATGATGATGTCATCATTTAAAAACCTTTTACCTTGAGTTTGAAATTCTCGTAGCTTCCACATACAGACTTCACTTTTGATGAAACGAACATTGTTGGAAAGCTCCCAACATTCTTATCAATTTGAAATCCATTGTTGACCACTTTTAAAATATTTTTTCACCATTTTGCAACATTTTTACTTGGTTTGATAATCTTTGGCCAGCCATAACTTTGGCATCCAAGCTGTAATTTTTTTTATTCAAGTTGTGTTGGGGTTAGAATTGCAAACACTTTGTAGTGATGTTGATTCTTAGAGCATTGGGGACATTTCAATTTTTACTTATTTCTATCCCTCAAATCAAGCCTCACAATTAAAAAGCTTTTAGACCTCCAAAAGTTTGATTACTCGGAAAGTAGGTGAGGGTATAGTTCCCTCACTTTACCAATCTCTGTCCATCTTGTCTTGCTTGGATGCATCCCCATCAATCCCACTCAGACGTATTCAATTGGTCCTCTTTGTGAAGTTCTAACATTCCTGTCAAGAATAACATCTTCTAAAAATTTTCACATTTACTTCGATGAAATATCATCAACAGATGGAACATGAATGTCTATGTCTTCATCCAAGATCATTGGAGGCTCATACAACTTTAGATTCTCAACATTGAAACCTTAGTAAATTTGCATGTATAGAGGAAAATTAAGGTTCAAGGCATTGGTACCAATCTTTTCTAAGATCTCAAAAGGACCATATAGGATAGGATTGAGCTTCCTTCCTTCACCTTGCATTCTTTTCTTGCTGATATGTAACTAGACTCTATCACCAAATTGGAAATGGTGATCGATGTGGTGCTTATCATGGCAAGCCTTGTATTTTTTTGGCTCTATTGCAACTATTCTTCTACTACCTGGTAGATTTCTTAGACTTTTTGGATGAACCTTAAAGCTTTTTCTGCATCATGGAATCCATCTATAACATCATCCTTCCCAAAATGAAAATCCATTGGTGTCTTGCACAAGTATTTGAAGCAAGTATCAAAAGGAAACCTCTTTCTAGAAGAGTGTGTCACATGGTTGTAAGCATGTTGCACATAGTGGAGATTTTCATCCCACAACATAGGATGCTTACTACAGTAACCTCTAAGTAGATGAACAAATGTCTTGTTTACTACCTCTGTCTATCTCTCACTCTACAAATGGAAGGTTGTACTCTTCTGTAGCTTGGTATCCATGAGTCCCCACAAAGATAATCAAAATTCCCCCAAGAATCAAGAATCTTGATCTAATAAAATAGAATAAAGTAACCCAAAATGAACCCATACAAATTGAAAGTAAAAATGAGTTGTCAATTTAGTAGTGACATTCTTTTTACAAGGCATTAAAATACACATTTTATTGAATCGATAAGTTGGATAGTTACTTACTACCCTTGAAATTTTCTTAGAGTGTTAGTAAACTAGTTTACCTCCTTGCATTAATATAACTCCGATGGAAAACCCACTCGCATCTAATTCAATTTTGAATAGTTGATGTAAATCAAGTCTAGCTAGAACTAGTGCAATGGTCAACTTTTCCTTCAAAGTATCGAGAACCTTCTATATCAAACCTCCCCACTAAAAAGCATGTATTTGGCTTCTCAAACTAACATGGTAACTTTAGCTTAAGGATTGTGATAAAATAGCTTGGGAGGGGATTCAATTTATAGGCTAAGGGCTTGAGGGATGGAGTGCTAGGATTCAAGGATGAGGAAAAGCTCATGGAGGGCTTAGATTGAATGAGAGGAGAGCACATGGATTGTGCTTCCTTATAGCCAATCAAGGAGTGACACATGTCACAAGGTCATTGGTTAGAGCAAGAGGGGTTGAGGGGTCAACAAAGGAGGCTCAAAGCTCATAAAGACCGTCATAATGGCTTGTAAGAGTAATAAATGGGCTTGTAAGAGTCTTTTATGGCCTGTAAGAGAATTTATGGCCTGGTGGTTGGGATATTTTGAGGGGAGACTTTGGTTTGGATCAGGAAAGTCTTAAGTTCATTTAGGATTGTGCAAATGATTAGGGAATGGGTTAGGCTTATGTTAGGATTACATTAGGGATGTTAGAGATGTGCAAGTGGATGGTATTGATGAGGGTGGTTGAGTTAGTGACTAAGCTTAGTTAGTATGGGTGGATGGGGTGGATTAGGCTAAAGGGAGGATTAAGGATAGGTTAGGGTCTATTAGATTTGAGGGCTTTATTTATCAAATAGACATATTTAATAAATGAGGGTTTTGGAATTAGATAAGAGGGTAGGATTTAATTGATAAATGATGGGTTATTTAATTTATCAATTAGGATTATAGATGATTAATTAAATTAATCAGCTAGGGGATGGAAAAGGATTAATTAAATAGGAATTTAATTAATGATTCCTTTAGAGATAGCTAAATAAGATTACCAAAGTGGTGTAATCACATTTAGGTGTCTACATTTTGCCCCTCTTTGACATAGTGTTGAGACAACACTATGTCAAAGAAGTTGGAGAAAAAATGACACGAGGAAGATGTTTTATCAACAAGGTTGCCCCAGTCTCAGATAAGAAGAGGAGAGACTAGACTTAGAGATGCCCCCTCAAGAAGGCGGAAGAGAGATAAGACAAGGCTCGAAACTTCTTCAAAAGAAAAAGAATTTTAGATGAGTAGAGACACAAATTGGCAAAGAGAAGGTGTTGAATGAGCTCAAACTCTCACAACAGGAGAATGATAAAGGGAGGTCAGATGCACAAGAGGAAGCAATCCTAAGATGATCCAAGATTGTAGGGGGGGGGGTGAATGAGTGGAGCATGATAAAAGGAAACCAGGAGGAGGGGATGGATGATGGGAAGATAAAGTGGTTTGGATGGGGGAGAATGGAGAGGAAGAGAATGTAGGGAAGTGGGGGGAGACTTCAAAGAGAAGTACTACCATGTAGTTGAGCATGAGATTTAATATAGGAATGTTGGTTAATGGCCAAGGTTACCAAGAACAGCAAGGCCTTTTTACCAACTTTCAAGAGGACTTGATGAACTGACTCAAAACAAGCATGCAAGCACTACCCCAGCATCACACATGAATCCTAGAGGAAGTAGCATGGAACCAATACTGGATAACCCACAAGTAGAAAAGAAAAACAAATAGAAGACCCGATCAAGACCTTGCACGTGGATTGCCCCATTCATGGCACACCATGATATAAAAGATCATGGCGATCATGAGGAGGGAACAACCCAAAGCACCTGGGTCAAGACCCAAAGGGAAGACGCCAAAAGAAAAAGAAAGCAAAAAGCCAAAAGAGAACCATTCACCAATGAGATGTGTAGGATGAGGTACTAATGAACCAAGATCAGATAGGAGGAAAGCTATATCCTAGAAGGATCTATTCGAGAGCACCTAAGTGAAGGGATCAGGATGAGTGATGCATCTGGCAAGCTGAACTAAGAAAGATAACACTTTGGTGATAGGAGATCGAGCAAAAGGATGCAGCAAAGTAGCTAACCAAGAGTTGTTACAAGGGTAGAAAGTGGTTTGGGTTTGGTTTTATGGGATGAGAATTTGTTATGGAAGGGTGGGATGACTAAGAGGGGTAGGCAGGGCACCAGGGTGGGCTATAAGGGGCAAAGAGGGGGCCAGAAGGGGTCATTTGTTGTCAGATTGAGGAGGAGATATTGTTGATTAGGAGCTCTATAGCAAAGATTATGATGGCAGGTATTGGGTGACTAGAGCACCGAGCAGACATAGTGTGATGAGTACGAGTGCGAGGGATGCTCGATCGATCGATAGGGTCTAAAACCTATTCATGATTTTTGTTTATGCTTTTGATAGAGCATTCCCACAAAAGCAAAAATGTGATCCTGCAAGCATGGGCCCAACAGGATTAGCGGGATTGTAATCCTGTGAAAAATAGCGTTGGGTGGGATGAGGCAGGGGTTTTAAATAGTGATTTGCAAAAATGTGATCCCAAGGTGGGAAGCTATGCAAGAACAAGATAGAGTCAGCGTGATCACGTCCATGTGAAGAGGAACATGATGTCAGGTAGCAGAAATGTGTACCTGTAGGTTAAGATCATTACACAATAGGAAGGGGGGAGAATGGGCATAGGGTAGAAATGTGATCTCATGGGATCAAGGATTGGCGAGATCGATAGGTGGGGAGACCGCGAGAATGCATGAGTGGGATTAGGGTTAAAGGTCAAAGGTTAGAGAAAAGTCAACATCGTGATCCCATCGAAAGATAGTTTCACAGGAATGCGGGAGGTTAGGCTTTGCGAGAACGCAGTTTTTGCAAAATAAAGGCAAAAAAAGTTGAGGTTTAGGGATGGGAGGGTGGGAGGATAAACAAGGAGATAGAAAATTGATGGTTGGATTCTTTTGAGTGGTGTGTAGTGGTTTCTAGATGCATTGGTATCACAGGAGCGACGAGCAACAGTATTGCATGCTAGAGAGATGCTGATGCCAGCTGACTAGGTGTGGATCGAGGTGATTGGGCTAGGCCACCTAGTGAGGTTGCCCCATAACTACACCTACATGATGATGGTCACAACACTGTGTAAGAGATGGCACAGTGAGACAACGACGTTCCACCTCCTGACGGGGGAGATGACGGTGATGCTAGAGGATGTGTATCGCATATTTAGACTACCAGTGCAGGGGACAACAGTCATCGTGACTAGAGAGATGACAATAGAGGTGGTTATGTAGAGACTGATGGGGGTGGGACTAAAGTATAGGATCTGGTGGGGATAGTTCTAGGGTTGGTTTTGGGGTACATTGCCCCAGATACAGGGGGGATAGGGGTTACACTAGCATTGATTCCAGTAGTGATGTAGATTGTGGATGTCGGATGCCCAATGGCATGGGGTTCATTGATGTTGGTCGAGCTATACTCAAACCTACATAAGATAGTGTACCAGGGCGGTGGTTGACAGAGGAGGAGTATTAGGTTCCCTACACTTTTACAGGTATGGTCATGGGAGCATATCGTAGTGCTCAGGCCATTAAGGCACAAAGATAGGTAGCTAAAGGAGCCAATGCCATATAGTTGGTTGGAGCCATTGACATACCACCACATGAATTTAGTGGATTACTAGAGAGTGTATATTGATGAGATAGTGACGGTGGTATGGAGGCCATACATGGGCTTGGGACCGTGGGCAGAGGAGGGAGAGCAACTCCCCTACACCATTTCTCCATGTTTTGTGTTTGGGAGATGGGAGTATGTGGTAGAGAAATACAGGCCAGATAGGGCACTGTGGTATTTTGGGTGGCAACAGATGGCATTAAGGGATTCACACTGGTATCACTGGGTCACATGTGAGCTAGTGTCGATGTATAGGCTAGCCCTGCAGAGGGATGGGTTGTCGAGGGCATGGAAAGAGCTAGAGCTACAGCACTAGGATTGGTTCAGTGGGGCAATAGATGCAGGCGCCACCAAGGAGTACTGAGATACCTTTGTGCAATTGAGACCAGTGGGGAGAACAAAGGGCATGAGGGCAGCGGTGGTGGAAGGGGAGCTAGCCTAAGGAGCCCGACAATGGTTTTATGTGGTGAGGGGGTTGCGAAAGTGAGTAGCAGTAGGTACATAGGAGGAGGAGCTAGCCCAGCAAAGGAGGAGGGTGGGGGGGGAGGAGAGGAGAGCTCAGTTAGAGGGGAGAGCAGAGGAGAGGGGAGCCCAGCCAGAGAGGAGAGGAGAGGAGGCACAAGGGCGATAGAGGGCGACAGGGGGAGATGCAGGGGGATCATCTACTAGGGGAGGAGATGATGGATTGGCAGGCCGATACACCATACTAGCGTAGGCACACGAAGTGATGAGCCAACTGCTCTGAGATACACAAAAGGAGAGAGATCGGCTCTAGGTAGAGCAGGATCAGTTTAGACAGGAGTGGGATACAACACAGGGGTAGGCAGAAAGGGCAAGGGTGGAGGTGGGGAGGCTAGATGTCGCAACTATGGAGCAGAAAGGGGTGCAAGCTAGACTAGATGCCCTCAAGCAGGAGCAAGATAGGCTGGTGGTGGAAGTGGCAACCTTACGGGCATAGGTGGCAATGGGAGGGGGATTGGAGGAGCTATGAAATCTATGAGCAGAGATGGAGGAGTTGAGGGAGAGGGCTAGATTCTATTGGGGGAGGTACCATGACATAGTGCCAACATCACAAATTGAGCATTACAGGTGATCGACTCGGTCAGACATAGTAGGTACCCACATAGGGATGCAAGGAGGAGGGGAGAGTTGATGGAGTACTAGGGGAGGGAGTATAGGTAGGTCCCAGCATACAGGGCATAGTCAGAGGGCAGGGCCGAGCCAGCGACAGGGTAGGAGGGAGGAGGCAAAGAGCTCTGGGATAGGGGGAGGACTGATGAGGCCACCACCTCCACAATCACCAGCACCAGGGGCTAGGAGAGGGGTAGAGTAGGGGATTGATGAGGTAGGGACGATGGGTTGACCATCGATGAGTAGGTGTCTTTTTGGGATACTAAGTACTCTGTATATATATGTTGTTTTGAGACACATGGAGGTTTTGTGCGAGCCCAGACCCATTTGTATGATATGGACATTGTACACTAATGGACTTTTATTGTTTCATTATTTCATTGATATAGAGATCTGATGATTCTAGTGATATATGTGTGATGGACTAGTGATGTGATGTATAGTGGTTTGATATGTGTTGGATAGATAGTGATGTTTTGCTGATATTGATGATGATTGGTGATGTAGGGTGCGATGTGTACTCTTATTTTATGATTGTACTGACTATTTTTGATGCAGGATGTGATTTTGATGACATTGTATACACGATATAATATGATTTTGATGTGATTCAGCTATGATAGTGTAGATATGATGTGATGTGATTTTGATCTATGATATCACAAATGTGATGTGATTTGATGCGATCTTTGATGACATTTTTTTTCTTATGATAGTGTAGATGTGGTGATTGTGCTATATGATAGATGTCATGTAGTATGATAGGTTTTTGATATGATCCTGATAATGTGATGTTGCTTATGATGGATGTGATGTGATCTGGGAGAATTGATTGCTCTGGAGAGTATTCGTTTGATGATAAGTACAAACTATAAAATAAGTGACAAATGTAAAATGAATTACCAACTAAAGGATAAACAACAAATTTATGATATGGAAAAATGAATATAATGTCATGACACTTAGGATATGTTAACACAAACTAAAGATGGATAAAAGATTAAAACAAATGAATTGGCAAAATAAAAGATGAAAATACAAAATCAAGTACAACTTCAATGATGAACCTTAATGCTAAAATAAAACCTAATCTAATAATGAATGATGACAATGCTAAAATGAATCATAATCTAATGAAGAGTGACTATGCTAAAATGAATCAGAATCTACTGATGAATGATAATGCTAAAATGAATCATAATCTAATGATGAGTGACTTATGCTAAAATGAATTAGAATCTACTGATGAATGATAATTCTAAAAGAGAGAATAGTAAACTTATTATATGCTAAAAAAGAACACAAACTAAAAGACGCACCTGAGATTTATGATAAGGTGGTGAGAAATAACATAAAGGACTGAATGCAATGATATTCCGTGATATGATAAAGGATACAAGCTACGATAATACAACATACAAGATTTTAGGAGATGCAAGAAAAATAATGGTGGTGGAATAAGATAACCAATGTTCGACTTATGATAACATTCTATGATATGAAAATTGATCATAGGAGATACTGACTCTAAGGAGAATAATGTTGGAAAAAGAGTGACCAACAAACTCGTAGTCAAGAGGATAATAGAGATTTTAGAGCTAGGATAGTAACCTATGATAGGGATCACATCATGATGAGAATAAATAAAAATTGATATTCAAGGTTTTGAATCAAATGATTCTGAGGATGTAAAAAGTGATAGTTCAAGGGAGAGGGGTGATGACAAGGAGGAAGATATCTAGGGGTTTCTAAAAAAATAAAAGTGAGGCATAGGGGAAGCTTGAGCATGGGGTACTTCATGCAGAAGTATCATTATGTAGTGTAAAAACTTTAGTTGATGTAATATTGTTAGGGATCTACCAAGGTTACTAAGAACATCAAGGCCTTTTCTCCAAAATTCTATAGGACTAACTCAAATAGGCATGCAAGGATTGCCCCAGCATCACACATGAGTCTCAAAGAGATCAGCATTGGAATGATTTTGGATTGTCCACAAGCAAACGAGATTACCCAAGTGCGTCATGTTTTATCAAAAGATGAAAACATGTTGGAAATATGCAAGGATAATATCAAACTGACTCACAAGCACCAAAAGACTGTGATCAAAACCAACCTCCTTAGTTGTCTCAGTCAAAACACACCATGATATGAACTGATCATGGTAATCTTGAGGAGGAAACAAAAAAAGACATGTGGAAACAATCAATCAAAAAAAGAAACAACAAAAGATTCTGCAAAGTAAAAAAGGAACCTTTTATTGAAGGGATCAACTGATGGGGAAAAGCTCAAGATGAGGAGATAGTTTTGTTATAACACATGGGTTTGTTTTGCTGGGATTATGTAAACTGTGATTTATGTACAAGGGTCTGGAGTTTGTTGTATTCACGTAGGTATGGCACATGGGAGACAAGGGTTAGTGCAGATGTATGAGACACACATTATATGGGTTGTATATGCTACATATGGTAAAGTACATCAATAAAAAGCACTTGATAGGGTAGATCTAGTAGAGTAAAATGGTAGGATACATTGGATGCTATAATATAGGAATGAGGTGGGATGTTGCATAGTGCAAAGTGCTAGAGGATGATTTTGTGAAGCATGGTGAATAACAATAAGGAACACCTTGGAAAAGCGGGGAGTGGGAGGGGGAGGGGTGAGTGATAAAATATGGAGGGGAGATAAAGGGGTGTGTTTCGGTGATAGATAATAGAAGAGCTATAGTACACCTAGCACCTATCTATTAGGCTCTCACCAGGGACCTATCCAAGGTGCTTGAATTGCCAAGTTTTCACCATTGGATGCTTTATTTTTATTTTGTGCCTTTTTTTGGTCTTTGGTTTGCAAATTTTTTCCTTAGGCGTAGAATTTCTTGAGGTGAATAATGTTGGTAGGATCATTTAGGACTTCAACCTCAAGGGTAGATAGATGATAGGCTCCTAAGCCAAAAAGACGTCGTGACCACATAAGGACCAAGCCAGGTGGTCTCGAACTTGTCTTTCTTTTCTCTATGAGCTTGAACCTTCATATTCTCTTTAAGGACCATGTCACCTTCCTAAAAACTACATGGATGGACTTTCCTATTGAAATTGTGCTTGAGGCGACTTTGATAGACCATGAGATGGTCATAGGCATGTTGTCTTCTTTCATTAAGTAGATCAAGTTGAGTAAGTCGAGCCACTCTATATTCCTCATCAGATATCTATCCTCGGAGAGAAATGTGAGGTGATGGGAGTTCAACCTCAATAGGCAAGACTACTTCAGCACCATAGACCAAGGAGTATGGAGTTGTGCTAGTGGCTATATGAAATGAAGTGTGGTATGCCCATAGGGTAGGATTAACTTGCAAATGCCAATCACGGTCAAAGTCATTGACAACTTTCTTGAGGATTTTGAGGAGGGTTTTATTAGTTGCCTTAGCCTGACCATTACCTTGTGGGAAATATGGGCTTGAGAAGTGGTGGTGGATGCGGAGGGAAGTGCACAATTCTTCCATATTTAAGTTTTCAAAATTACATCCGTGGTCTGTGAAAATGGTAGCTGGGATGCCAAAGTGACATATGATATGATACAATATAAACTTGGACACCTGAACTCCTGTGGCCATAACAAGGGGGACTACTTCAACCCACTTAGTGAAATAATCAGTGGTAGTGATTATCCACTTATGCCCTTCTAAAGAAAGTGGCACAATGAGACCAACAAGATCAAATCCCCAGCAGACAAAAGGCCATGGTGGTGCAATGGGTTGCAAGTCCTATGCTAGAGCCTAGATTAAACTAGCATGTTGTTGACAAGGTAAACATCATTTCACAAATTCACATGCATCCTATTCTAGAGTAGGCCAATAATATCCAACCTAAAGGATCTACTTTGCTAGCACCATCCCGCTCGTGTGAGTACCACAAAGTCCAGCGTGTACCTCTTTAAGAGCCATCACAGCCTCATTTTGATCTAAACATTGAGAGAGAGTATCATAATAACCATGATGATATAGGGTTTGGGTGATGATAGTGCAATGGGAAGCTTTGTGAATAAGGTTTTGGCATTGGGCTCGTGTGATGTGAGGAGATATGATACCATTTAGTAGGTAAGCATGAATTTCATGGTACCATGGAGATTGGGGACCAACCAAGATACAGACCCATGTTGATTCATCATTCTCATATGCAGGTTCGTGCAGCTGCTCAACCAAGAATTCATACTGTGTTGCTTTGTGTGGTATTTCCAAGAGAGAACCAATAGTATCCATAGCATCAGCTACTTTATTCTGGAGTCTAGGTATCTGTATGAACTGGATTTGAGTGAAATGCTCCTTTAATTGATCAACTAGATCTTTGTAAGGTAGTAACTTGTCATCCTTGGTTTGATATTCATTCAAAGCTTGTTTGATGATAAGCTGAGAATCACCATAGACCTAAAGCTCTGTGATATTCCATTCAATGGAAATTTTTAGTCTGGCAACAAGGGCCTCATACTCTACAATGTTATTGGTACACCAAAATTGTAGCTTGAAAGATTTAGAAATATAATCGCCTTGAGGTGTAACCAAAAGTATGCCTGCACCGGAGCCATGGGATGTGTAGGAGCCATCAAAATATAGCTTCTAGAGTGATTGGTTTTCTACCAAACAAAGGTATTCATCTGGAAATTCCATGATGAGTGGGTGATTTGCAACTAAGCGTGCATTAGCCAAATGATTTGCAATAGCCTAGCCTTTAACAGCGTTCTTGTCAACATATTTAATGTCAAACTCATTGAGAAGCATAACCCATTTTGCCAGATGTCCGGTGAGCACTGTATGGGAGAGCATATGTTTCAATGGATCAATCTTTGATATCAATTGTATAGTATGACTCAACATGTAGTGACATAGTTTTTGGGTAGAAAATACTATTGCTAAGCAGGCCTTCTCCATTGGCATGTAGTTGAGCTCATAGCCCACTAATGTTTAGTTGATGTAATAAATAGCTCATTCCTTTCCTACATCATCAAGTTGTGCTAGCGGAGCACCTAATGCTATAGGAGTAGCTATGATGTACAATATGAGGGGGTGCCCTACAACTGGAGGAACCAAAATAGGTGGATTAGCTAAGTATTGTTTGATGATCTTAAAATTGTGTTGGCAACCTAGGTCCCATTTGAAATTTTGATCTTTCTTAAGCAAGTGAGTGAATGGTTGACACTTATTAGCAAGCTGGGAAATGAATCACCAGACTAATTGGAGTTTTCCTTGGAAAGAATGAAGGTGCCTGAGTGTCTTAGGAGGGGCTATATCCATGATGGCTTTGACCTTCTTAGGGTCAATCTCAATACCACACTATGACACAATGAAGCCTAAGAGCTTCCCTGAAGTAACACCAAAGACACACTTCTTTGGATTTAGCATGGGATGATATTCTACTAGTCGATTGAACACTTCCTTGAGTTTAGATAAGTGATCCAAAGTATTGAGAGATTTGACTAGAATATCATCCACATAATCCTCAAGTATCTTATGGATTAGGTCATGGAAGATGACCGTCATTGCGCACTAATAGGTTTCTAGGATTTTCTTTAACCCAGATGGCATCATATTGTAGCAGAACGTGCCCCAAGGTATAGTAAATGCTATCTTATGCTGATCTTCTTCTACTATACAAATCTGATTATATCCAGAGAAACCATCCATTAGTGACAAGAGTTCATGACCTGCGGTGAGATCCACAATCATGTCGATATTTGGTAATGGAAAGTCATCCCTTGGACAAGCTTTATTAAGATCTCTGAAATTGGTGCAAATTTTGATATCACTAGAGGGCTTGGTAATAGGTACCATATTAGAAATCCATTCAAAATAATCTATTAGTCCAATGATTTTGGCTTCTAACTATTTTTCTAGCTCTTCTTTGACTAATAAAGCCACCTTGGGGTGGATTTTTTGAAGTTTTTTCTTTACGGGCTTGGCCCCTAGATCCATTGCCAGATGGTGTACAACTAGTTTGGGGTCCAACCCTAGCATATCTTGATATGACCATGCAAAGTGGCCTATATTTTCATGGTGTACTTCAAGAAGAAGATCTACTTGTTCAGGTGGTAGAGAGGCTATGATGTATGTGATATGTGGTATTTCTGTTAGACTGATATTTAGAGGTCGAGTTTCTTCTATCAAAACTGAAGATATAGGAGGTCAATGCTCCTGTGGGGGGAGGATGAAATCTCCATCCTCACTTGCCTCTGAGAGGTTTTCACCGTTGGATACGTCCTTTATTTTTGTTTCATTTTTTGAGTCACCCAATGGTGCTCCATAGGAGTTTTCACCATGGAATGTTTTTCTTTTATCTTTTTGATTTTTTGTTTCTTTTAGAATTTCATTTTTGTGACTAGAGATTTCCTCCTCCTCGAAGTAACCTATAGGATCCAGCTTCTAGACATATGCCGATGGTTAAGGTGGCCGTCTATGTGGTGTTTTTTCCTCCATGAATTTAAGGAGCACATGCTCGTTAGAGAACTTGTCAACATGAATGACACTTGGTTGGTCCCAATCTATGAGTTTGGGGTGTGCGAGGGAAACGTCTATGAGATTCAGGGATAACTAACAGAGCACCAAGGCTCCAAGGATTATTTTGTCAAGGAAAATATTCTCGTAAGCTTTCTTTTTAACTTCCTTAGGGATGTCTTCAACCTCAATGAGAGTGTTTTGGATGTTCATAAAGGTGTGGCCTTCTGTTTTAGTGCCCCCAGTTGCAGGGAGTCCATAACCTAAGCCTTTGGTTTTCTACCCTTGGTTTGCTTCTATAGGCTATCTCATACCAGATTTTTGGCAACCTAAACCACCTCCTTGATAATCCCATTGCTCTGTGGCCAAGCGATGTGACCAAGGATATTTCTGTTTAAAATGATCAAGAAGTGCTTCACTTTTAGGAGGTGGCTCTTTGTATAGCCATGTGTTAATGTCTAGTGTATTTTTTGCTCCATCAAGGATACCTTTGGTGACAAATGTGGTAGGGCCTAACTGGTGAAGTCGAGCAGTGGTTTTTGGTATAGGCCCTTGATGTATTGGGTGTCCTTGACTATGTGGGTCAAGTGGTAGGGTGCCAATAGCAAAAGCATCCATGAGACTATACTCGCCACAACCTTGGTAGTTGATCTTAATTGTGGAGAGAGTGGAGGCTAAAATGGTGTTCAGATCATGGCAGGTGCTAGAGGAGCTTACCATGGTGGTGCCAATTTCGATCCCAGGAAAGTGATTGGTGTATGAAGCTTCAACCGCATTGATATAAGCAAAGGGTCTAGGATCTTTGTGGATGGTTATCTCAGTGCCACTATGTGGAAATTTGATGCATTGATGATAGGTGGATGGAACGGCCTTCATGGCATGAATCCATGGACGACAGAGGAGGATGTTATATGGAAGATTAAGATCAAATACATGACAAAGTGTTTCTTGAGTGGCTGGGCTAACTCTGATAGGGAGCAAGATGGTTCCTTTAGTAGTACGCTCCAAATTGTCATATGCCTTGATGGTGATCACCTCATTGATGATATCTACTCCAGTATATCATGCCTACTTGATGAACTTTAGAGTACATAGGTTTAGAGCCGATCCATTATCTATCATGACACATTTAACTACAAAGTCAGAAACCATAATGGCGATGCAAAGTGGAAGGATGTGATCAGGTTCACCTACTAGGATATCAGTGGTTTTGAAAGATAAGACATAGGAGGCTAAAAGATGGCTAGCCAAGTTGTGAAACTCAATGGCTTTAATATCGGAGGGGATGTAGGACTCACGTAGAGTGTTGTCAAGGATCTCTTGATAAAGTGGGCTTGTCTGTAAGAGATCCAAGATGAAGATCTGTGTTCCAAAATGTTATACTATGGCCCTAGTGAAGGTGATTCTGATGGAGAGGCTTGAGATGGAGGTGGTTATGCTAATGGTGGTCTGATTTGTGTGGATACAAGTGGACCAACTATATTGAGTCATGTCTGATGGGTAGAATTGCACACTGAGTGTTTGGGCCTTTGATATTGATGACATTGACAGATGGTTCAACTTGGGATATGTAACCAATTAAGCTACCATACTCTAAGTATGCTAAGGTATAATTCTGAGATGTGTCTCGATTGTCACCTTGTTTACCTAGAGCATTGTTGGGTTTATTGACAGGAGGGTTTGCAGGTGTCTTTCTCGAGTTTGTGTTATGAGGAAGAAAAGCATTTTGATACATCATTAATCCTGCATTAGGTGAGGGTTGTGCCCCCACTATGATCTCTTTCTGATCAATGAGGTCCTGTACATAATCCTTAAGTTGCATGCATTTAAGGGTAGTGTGCCCTTTAACATGATGGAATTTGCAATATTCATTATCTTTGTACCAGGACGATCTAGATTGATTAGGTTCCAAGGGTTGCGTTTGTGGATATTGAACAAGGTTATCTTTGGCCAAATTTTTGAAGATTGTATCAAGAGGTTCCCCCAACGGGGTGTGTGTTTGTGGTTGCCTCTGAACACGGGGTTTACTGATGGCAAAGGTTGGCAAGCTAAACCTGAAGATCAATATCAAAAAAATTCATGGCAAGAGCTTTATTGGCCATATGGAAATCTTTGATAGTGGCCTCATAGGATCTCTTGCGGTATGTAGCCAATTGCCTCCCATAAATGCAAAGAAACCTTATAGTATGGGTGATGGCATCATTCCACCATTGGATCCACCTAGAGGATGAGTGGGGCCTAGGTTCAAGGTTCCAAGTTTCTAAAATATGGGCAGTGTTGGGTGGATGGGACAACACAGAAGTATTAAGGTAAAACTGAGTTTTACAATTATAAGGAGGGGTAGAATCCTAGGTAATGGACAAGTGGATCAGAAAATGGTCCGAAAGAGTCACGTCAGGGAGTAGAGTGATTGGAAAAAAAGGAAAAAAGGACTAAGAAAAAATCATAACATAGTCCAACCTTTTAAGGATCCTGTCATCTCCCTCTCAAAAATTTGACCATGTGTACTAGATGCCATCAATCCAATGGTGATGAACATTGGGATAAAAAAGACCTAACTTGCTTCACATGTAGAACTAGGCTTCTTGCACACCAACTAACCATCAAAAAGGTAGAAGGCCCACTTTATCAACAACCAGCTCAACCATATTAAAATTCCCACAAAATAACCAAGTGGCAAGTGGCAAAGAATTAGCTAGCCACCTCCATAAGTGTGAGTACTCAATTGCATCATTAGAAGCATAGATGTTGACAATGCCAAAAGAATGGTTTTGAAAAGACAATAAGATCCAAACTACTCTCTACATGGGGTCAAGCCATGAGAAATAACAAAAGGAGAAAGTTGAGGGGAGAGGAGAGTGACTACACCACCGCAACCAACTTCATGTTGAGAAGCAGAACTAACACCATCTGGCCATATCACATGGAAAGCTGAGTTGAGAAGGAACCCAGAGACTTTAACAAACATAGAACATCAATATTTCCAAGCTTATGCTTGGTATCATGAATAGATTACTTTCTAGGGAGGTCAATTAGCCCCCACACATTCCATGAGACAAAATTCATCACAAACCAGCTTGCATATTCTTCTAGTCCTCAAGTAAGGAAAAATTGGTATGCAAGAAAGTGGAGGGTTCAAACAAAGAGTCACCCAAAGTGATGGCTCTTGATGTATTTCCTTCAAGGTGGTGCAAGTGATGGAGAGATGAAGAAGAAATTATAGAAGTTTCTTGAGGTGTCCAAACCCAGGTAGCTCGTACCTCCAACTTAGTTGTCCCCTATAATATAGGATTTGAAATGAGTGGCAATGGAACAACCAAAGGAGCCTTTCATGTTGATGGCACAAGAGGAGCCACACTAGAACTAGGATGACTAAGTTCTTGACAAATAGGGTTTGGCTTAGCAGCACCCTTGCCTTTCTTGTTAATCGTTGTCCACTCATCTTTTTCAATAGTTGAAGCCAACTTGGGTTCCTACATTGGAGAGTGATTGTGCTCAAGAAGAGGATAATCCTTGATCTTTTGACTCATAGATTGATACCAAAAATAAGTATTCAGAAGATTCAAGTAAAGAACCATTTGAGAAAAGGTGGTAGCACCAATCTGAATTTCCATAGTCTCTTTAAGGTCCCTAGAAAGATTGACCTCAATACAGACCATCCATTGAGGAAAAGCATTAAAAAAATTTTTTGGCTCCATGCAAATGACTTTGCCCACAGTTTGGGCAATTTCAGTGAGAAAAGACTAGTAAGAGATGGGAAACCCAGGAAACTCTACCCAAACTTAAACCCTAAGTTTTTGCTTATCCAAGATGCAGAAGTCTCGAGACCATCTCTAGAAATTGAGCAGAGACGTGCGAAATGTCCATGGGCCATGGTTGGAAACACTCTCAGCCTATGAGGGGTTACCATAATGAAACAAGAAAAAATTCTTGGTGAGGTTTTGAATCCCTTCGAGGTGAATCCCCTGGGGAGAGCATTGCTTTGGTTACCCATTCACGTAGTGTGCTTTTAGATGGAGTGTGACCCACAAAATACTCAATAAGGGTTTTTGTTTCCAACCATTGGCAAGAAGATTCAAAAGAAAAAATATCTAGAACAAAGTTAGGAGAGGAATTACCTTGTGAAATAACTTGGGCAGAAATTTGCGTGGGCATTTTCTCAATGGGGCCATTATCACATGCAATAGTAGCTTTGTCACCAGTAGTAACTACTGGGTCAGAGAGGGCCAAGGCCATTATAAGCTAAAATAAAATCCCACACTAAATACAGAATGACAAGTAGTAATGTAGAAAGGGCTTAGATGCAGACCATAGAAACCCTAGTAGAGCTCATTGTGCAACCAAATTCATTCTTAACTTTATTACATTATTCTAGTATTTTAATTATTAATAAATTAAACTAAAATAAAAATTATTAGAAAATTTAAAATAATTGATTAATTTCTTTTGACTAGAAATACTCTATCAATTAATAGAATTGGACCTGTCTATGTTATAACTTAAGTGGGTAAATTATTAATAAAAGCTACAAGTTAAAAAAATAAATTATTTTCTTTTTTATGTTTCATTATAATTTAAAATAATTATTTTAAAATTTATTATCTTCAAATTAAAACTATTAATCTTAATTTAATACAATAATAATAAAATTCTTCATAGTGCATTCTAGAAATCTATTGTATATCTTTAATAACTAAAATTATAAAGTAAAATTATTAATATATTTAATTATGTATTTTTTCTATGTTTAATAATGTTAATTTTGTTGAAAATAAAATTATTTAAAATATATATATACCTCAAGATTAATTATATATATTTAATTTAAAAAAGTTATTAATTATATAATACTAAAAATTTAATTATAGATAGAAAGTAATCTAATTTCAATTCTCTACCACAAATGATCTTATTAGGATCTAGGACTATTATAGAGGAACACTTAACATAATTAAATAAAGTTAATTCAAAGCATTATTTAGAAAATTAACATAACTTAAATGCTTCAATGAACAAAACATACACTGAAATAAAGAGTGTAGAGAGATAGAAGACAAAACACAATTAATAACAAAGTTTGTCTACATGTCAGACTATGTCTTCGGGTCCTACTCCAATAGCGGGACCGATTCGATTAGCTCCAAAAATAATTGCAAGTCTTTATAACATATTCCCTTTAAATACAATGGTAAAATTATTCTCGAATGTGTAGGAATAATCAACAAGCTTTCAAGTTCACAATCTCCTTCTCATCACCTGGATTGTTTTTCAAAGGACTAATGCCTCCTTTTATATATAAAATTAGCCATAATTAGGCTAAACCAAATCATAACAAAATTAACCCCCCTAACCAACTCCAAGTTCAAAATAATCTTGTAATATTTTATGGTTTCGAACCTCATCTCATTTGGAGAGGTTGTTTTAACCAATTTACCCATTAAAATAGGAATTGGTAGGTTGTTAATGTTTAAATTAGTAAATTCCACCAAAAAAACCAAATGGCTAAATGGTGCAACGACTGCCTATCATTGTAGGAGATGGGTGGTTAGGAGTTCACTCCCACCAACTAATTTTTTATATGAATTAACACCTATAAATAGTAAAGGTAATTGTGAGCATTACCAGCTAAGGTGAAAGATGGTTTAAGAGGTGGATTTGAACTAAAATTTTATATGAATTGACACCTATAAATAGTAAATGTAATTGTGAGGTTTAGTGGCTAAGGTGGAAGATTATTTAGGAGGTGTATCAGTTCAAATCTAACTACCACCTAATTTTTTGAAAAATAAATTTCAAATTCCACATCAGCTATTCCATCACACCATCAACTAACTATGATGATGATGTCATCATTTAAAAACCTTTTACCTTGAGTTTGAAATTCTCGTAGCTTCCACATACAGACTTCACTTTTGATGAAACGAACATTGTTGGAAAGCTCCCAACATTCTTATCAATTTGAAATCCATTGTTGACCACTTTTAAAATATTTTTTCACCATTTTGCATCATTTTTACTTGGTTTGACAATCTTTGGCCAGCCATAACTTTGGCATCCAAGATGTAATTTTTTTTATTCAAATTGTGTTGGGGTTAGAATTGCAAACACTTTGTAGTGATGTTGATTCTTAGAGCATTGGGGACATTTCAATTTTTACTTATTTCTATCCCTCAAATCAAGCCTCACAATTAAAAAGCTTTTAGACCTCCAAAAGTTTGATTACTCGGAAAGTAGGTGAGGGTATAGTTCCCTCACTTTACCAATCTCTGTCCATCTTGACTTGCTTGGATGCATCCCCATCAATCCCACTCAAACGTATTCAATTGGTCCTCTTTGTGAAGTTCTAACATTCCTATCAAGAATAACATCTTCTAAAAATTTTCACATTTACTTCGATGAAATATCATCAACAGATGGAACATGAATGTCTGTGTCTTCATCCAAGATCATTGGAGGCTCATACAACTTTAGATTCTCAACATTGAAACCTTAGTAAATTTGCATGTATAGAGGAAAATTAAGGTTCAAGGCATTGGTACCAATCTTTTCTAGGATCTCAAAAGGACCATATAGGATACGATTGAGCTTCCTTCCTTCACCTTGCATTCTTTTCTTGCTGATATGTAACTAGACTCTATCACCAAATTGGAAATGGTGATCGATGTGGTGCTTATCATGGCAAGCCTTGTATTTTTTTGGCTCTATTGCAACTATTCTTCTACTACCTGGTAGATTTCTTAGACTTTTTGGATGAACCTTAAAGCTTTTTCTGCATCATGGCATCCATCTATAACATCATCCTTCCCAAAATCAAAATCCATTGGTGTCTTGCACAAGTATTTGAAGCAAGTATCAAAAGGAAACCTCTTTCTAGAAGAGTGTGTCACATGGTTGTAAGCATGTTGCACATAGTGGAGATTTTCATCCCACAACATAGGATGCTTACTACAGTAACCTCTAAGTAGATGAAAAAATATCTTGTTTACTACCTCTGTCTATCTCTCACTCTACAAATGGAAGGTTGTACTCTTTTGTAGCTTGGTATCCATGAGTCCCCACAAAGATAATCAAAATTCCCCCAAGAATCAAGAATCTTGATCTAATAAAATAGAAGAAAGTAACCCAAAATGAACCCATACAAATTGAAAGTAAAAATGAGTTGTCAATTTAGTAGTGACATTCTTTTTACAAGGCATTAAAATACACATTTTATTGAATCGATCAACTACTATATACAAATAATCATGAACCTTCCTAGATATAGATAAATGCCCCACAAAGTTCATAGATACACTTTCCCATGGATGGGATGGTATAAGAAATGGTGTGTACAAACCCAATTTCTTGTTACTTGGTCTGTTAGTTGCACACATTGCAAATCCTTTTATATACTTAGTGACAATTTCTTGCATATGAGACCAATAACAATATTTTTGTAACTGAGCCAATGTTTTACTTACCTCGAAATATCCTGAAATCAAAGAGGCATGTGCTTCCTAGGTTACATGTGCTTGTTCATCATTAGGAATACATGATTTTCCCAAGTGCTAAAACAAATTATCTTGAACATAGTAATCTATATCTTGTACATGTTCTCCCTAGATTAAAGTTGCATAGATCATTACCATATTGTTCCTAAAAACATTCATCAACCAAAAAACTATTATGAAGGATTATCAAAGAATTCTTAATAGGAGGCCTAGAGAGCATATTTGCTACTTTTTTATGTGAAACCTTCTTATACTTAATTAACAAATGAAACTGTTGTAGAAAAACCATCCACCTAAAGGGCCTACTTTGTTGCAACTTAGATTGTGAGTGCAAATATTAAATGGCTGGTGATCAGTGTGGATTATAGCTTCCTTTCCAATTAAGTAGTGCTTCCATTTTTTAACACTTCGAACTAAAGCATAAAGTTCCTTATCATAAGTTGGATAGTTACTTACTACCCTTGAAATTTTCTTAGAGTGTTAGTAAACTAGTTTACCTCCTTGCATTAATATAACTCCGATGGAAAACCCACTCGCATCTAATTCAATTTTGAATAGTTGATGTAAATCAAGTCTAGCTAGAACTAGTGCAATGGTCAACTTTTCCTTCAAAGTATCGAGAACCTTCTATATCAGACCTCCCCACTAAAAAGCATGGATTTGGCTTCTCAAACTAACATGGTAACTTTAGCTTAAGGATTGTGATAAAATAGCTTGGGAGGGGATTCAATTTATAGGCTAAGGGCTTGAGGGATGGAGTGCTAGGATTCAAGGATGAGGAAAAGCTCATGGAGGGCTTAGATTGAATGAGATGAGAGCACATGGATTGTGCTTCCTTATAGCCAATCAAGGAGTGACACATGTCACAGGGTCATTGGTTAGAGCAAGAGGGGTTGAGGGGTCAACAAAGGAGGCTCAAAGCTCATAAAGACTGTCATAATGGCTTGTAAAAGTAATAAATGGGCTTGTAAGAGTCTTTTATGGCCTGTAAGAGCATTTATGGCCTGGTGGTTGGGATATTTTGAGGGGAGACTTTGGTTTGGATTAGGAAAGTCTTAAGTTCATTTAGGATTGTGCAAATGATTAGGGAATGGGTTAGGCTTAGGTTAGGATTACATTAGGGATGTTAGAGATGTGCAAGTGGATGGTATTGATGAGGGTGGGTGAGTTAGTGACTAAGCTTAGTTAGTATGGGTGGATGGGGTGGATTAGGCTAAAGGGAGGATTAAGGATAGGTTAGGGTCTATTAGATTTGAGGGCTTTATTTATCAAATAGACATATTTAATAAATGAGGGTTTTGGAATTAGATAAGAGTGTAGGATTTAAATTATAAATGATGGGTTATTTAATTTATCAATTAGGATTATAGATGATTAATTAAATTAATCAGCTAGGGGATGGAAAAGGATTAATTAAATAGGAATTTAATTAATGATTCCTTTAGAGATAGCTAAATAAGATTACCAAAGTGGTGTAATCAAATTTAGGTGTCTACATTTTGCCCCTCTTTGACATAGTGTTGAGACAACACTATGTCAAAGAAGTTGGAGAAAAAATGACACGAGGAACATGATGTCAGCCAGCAAAAATGTGTACTTGTAGGTTAAGATCATTACACAATGGGAAGGGGGGAGAATGGGCATAGGGTAGAAATGTGATCTCATGGGATCAAGGATCGGCGAGATTGATAGGTGGGGAGACCGCGGGAATGCACGAGTGGGATTAGGGTTAAAGGTCAAAGGTTAGAGAAAATTCAACATCGTGATCCCATCAAAAGATAGTTTCACAGGAATGCGGGAGGTTACGCTTTGCGAGAACGCAGTTTTTGCAAAATAAGGGCAAAAAAAGCTGAGGTTCAAGGATGGGAGGGTGGGAGGATAAACAAGGAGATAGAAAATTGATGGTTGGATTCTTTTGAGTGGTGTGTAGTGGTTGCTAGATGCATTGGTATCACGGGAGCGACGAGCAGCAGTATTGCATGCTAGAGAGATGTTGATGCCGGCTGACTAGGTGTGGATCGAGGTGATTGGGCTAGGCCACCTAGTGAGGTTGCCCCATAACTACACCTACATGATGATGGTCACAACACTGTGTAAGAGATGGCATAGTGAGACAACGACGTTCCACCTCCTGACGGGGGAGATGACGGTGATTCTAGACGATGTGTATCGCATATTTAGACTACCAGTGTAGGGGACGACAGTCATCGTGACTAGAGAGATGACAACAAAGGTGGTTATGTAGAGACTGATGGGGCTAGGACTAAAGTATAGGATCTGGTGGGGATAGTTCTAGGGTTGGTTTTGGGGTACATTGCCCTAGATACAGGGGGGATAGGGGTTACACTAGCATTGATTCCAGTAGTGATGCAGATTGTGGATGTGGGATGCCCAATGGCATGGGGTTCGTTGATGTTGGTCGAGCTATACTTGGACCTACATCAGATAGTGTACCAGGGCGGTGGTCGACAGAGGAGGAGTATTAGGTTCCCTACACTTTTATAGGTATGGTCATGGGAGCATATCGTAGTGCTCAGGCCATTAAGGCACAAAGATAGGTAGCTAAAGGAGCCAATGGCATATAGTTGGTTGGAGCCATTGACATACCACCACATGAATTTAGTGGATTACTAGAGAGTGTAGATTGATGAGATAGTGACGGTGGTATGGAGGCCATACATGGGCTTGGGTCCGTGGGCAGAGGAGGGAGAGCAACTCCCCTACACCATTTCTCCATGTTTTGTGTTTGGGAGATGGGAGTATGTGGTAGAGCAATACAGGCCAGATATGGCACTGCGGTATTTTGGGTGGCAACAGATGGCATTAAGGGATTCACACTGGTATCAATGGGTCACATGTGAGCCAGTGTCGATGTATAGGCCAGCCCTGTAGAGGGATGGGTTGTTGAGGGCATGGCAAGAGCTAGAGCTACAGCACTAGGATTGGTTCAGTGGGGCAACAGATGTAGGCGCCACCAAGGAGTACTGAGATACCTTTGTGCAATTGAGACCAGTGGGGAGAACAGAGGGCATGAGGGCAGCGGTGGTGGAAGGGGAGCTAGCCTAAGAAGCCTGACAAGGGTGTTATGTGGTGAGGGGGTTGCGACAGTGAGTAGCAGTAGGTACATAGGAGGAGGAGCTAGCCCAACAAAGGAGGAGGGTGGGGGGGGAGGAAAGGAGAGCTCAACTAGAGGGGAGAGCAGAGGAGAGGGGAGCCCAGCCAGAGAGGAGAGGAGAGGAGGCACAAGGGTGATAGAGGGCGGTAGGGGGAGATGCAGGGGGATCATCTACTAGGGGAGGAGATAATGGATTGGCAGGCCGATACACCCTACTAGCGTAGGCACACAAAGTGATGAGCCAACTGCTCTGAGATACACAATAGGAGAGAGATCAGCTCTAGGTAGAGTAGGATCAGTTTAGACAGGAGTGGGATACAGCACAAGGGTAGGCAGAAAGGGCAAGGGTGGAGGTGGGGAGGCTAGATGTCGCAACTATGGAGCAGAAAGGGGTGCAAGCTAGACTAGATGCCCTTAAGCAGGAGTGAGATAGGCTGGTGGTGGAGGTGGAAACCTTACGGGCATAGGTGGCAATGGGAGGGGGATTGGAGGAGCTATGAAGACTGTGAGCAGAGATGGAGGAGTTGAGGGAGAGGGCTAGATTCTATTGGGGGAGCTACCATGACATAGTGCCAACATCACAAATTGAGCATTACAGGTGATCAACTCGGTCAGACATAGTAGGTACCCACATAGGGATGCAAGGAAGAGGGGAGAGTGGATGGAGTACTAGGGGAGGGAGTATAGGTAGGTCCCAGCATACAGGGCATAGTCAGAGGGAAGGGTCGAGCCAGCGACAGGGTAGGAGGGAGGAGGCAAAGAGCTCTGGGATAGGGGGAGGACTGATGAGACCACCACCTCCACAATCACCAGCACCAGGGGCTAGGAGAGGGGTAGAGTAGGGGATTGATGAGGTAGGGACGATGGGTTGACCATCGATGAGTAGGTGTCTTTTTGGGATACTAAGTACTCTATATATATATGTTGTTTTGAGACACATGGAGGTTTTGTGCGAGCCCAGACCCATTTGTATGATATGGACATTGTACACTAATGGACTTTTATTGTTTCATTATTTCATTGATATAGAGATCTGATGATTCTAGTGATATATGTGTGATGGACTAGTGATGTGATGTATAGTGGTTTGATATGTGTTGGATAGATAGTGATGTTTTGCTGATATTGATGATGATTGGTGATGTAGGGTGCGATGTGTACTCTTATTTTATGATTGTACTGACTATTTTTGATGCAGGATGTGATTTTGATGACATTGTATACACGATATAATATGATTTTGATGTGATTCAGCTATGATAGTGTAGATATGATGTGATGTGATTTTGATCTATGATATCACAAATGTGATGTGATTTGATGCGATCTTTGATGACATTTTTTTTCTTATGATAGTGTAGATGTGGTGATTGTGCTATATGATAGATGTCATGTAGTATGATAGGTTTTTGATATGATCCTGATAATGTAATGTTGCTTATGATGGATGTGATGTGATCTGGGAGAATTGATTGCTCTAGAGAGTATTCGTTTGATGATAAGTACAAACTATAAAATAAGTGACAACTGTAAAATGAATTACCAACTAAAGGATAAACAACAAATTTATGATATGGAAAAATGAATATAATGTCATGACACTTAGGATATGTTAACACAAACTAAAAATGGATAAAAGATTAAAACAAATGAATTAACAAAATAAAAGATGAAAATACAAAATCAAGTACAACTTTAATGATGAACCTTAATGCTAAAATAAAACCTAATCTAATAATGAATGATGACAATGCTAAAATGAATCATAATCTAATGAAGAGTGACTATGCTAAAATGAATCAGAATCTACTGATGAATGATAATGCTAAAATGAATCATAATCTAATGATGAGTGACTTATGCTAAAATGAATTAGAATCTACTGATGAATGATAATTCTAAAAGAGAGAATAGTAAACTTATTATATGCTAAAAAAGAACACAAACTAAAAGACGCACCTGAGATTTATGATAAGTAGGTGAGAAATAACAGAAAGGACTGAATGCAATGATATTCCGCGATATGATAAAGGATACAAGCTACGATAATACAACATACAAGATTTTAAGAGATGCAAGAAAAATAATGGTGGTGGATTAAGATAACCAATGTTCGACTTATGATAACATTCTATGATATGAAAATTGATCATAGGAGATACTGACTCTAAGGAGAATAATGTTGGAAAAAGAGTGACCAACAAAATCGTAGTCAAGAGGATAACAGAGATTTTAGAGCTAGGATAGTAACCTATGATAGGGATCACATCATGATGAGAATAAATAAAAATTGATATTCAAGGTTTTGAATCAAATGATTCTGAGGATGTAAAAAGTGATAGTTCAAGGGAGAGGGGTGATGACAAGGAGGAAGATATCTAGGGGTTTCTAAAAAAATAAAAGTGAGGCATAGGGGAAGCTTGAGCATGGGGTACTTCATGCAAAAGTATCATTATGTAGTGTAAACACTTTAGTTGATATAAGATTGTTAGGGATCTACCAAGGTTACTAAGAACATCAAGGCCTTTTCTCCAAAATTCTATAGGACTGACTCAAATAGGCATGCAAGGATTGCCCCAGCATCACACATGAGTCTCAAAGAGATCAGCGTTGGAATGATTTTGGATGGTCCACAAGAAAATGAGATTACCCAAGTGCATCATGTTTTATCGAAAGATGAAAACATGTTGGAAATATGCAAGGATAATATCAAACTGACTCACAAGCACCAAAAGACTGTGATCAAAACCAACCTCCTTAGTTGTCTCAGTCAAAACACACCATGATATGAAATGATCATGATGATCTTGAGGAGGAAACAAAAAAAGACATGTGGAAACAATCAATCAAAAAAAGAAACAAAAAAAGATTCTGCAAAGTAAAAAATGAACCTTTTATTGAAGGGATCAACTGATGGGGAAAAGCTCAAGATGAGGAGATAGTTTTGTTATAACACATGGGTTTGTTTTGGTGGGATTATGTAAACTGTGATTTATGTACAAGGGTCCGGAGGTTGTTGTATTCACATAGGTATGGCACATGGGAGACAAGGGTTAGTGCAGATGTATGAGACACACATTATATGGGTTGTATATGCTACATATGGTAAAGTACATCGATAAAAAGCACTTGATAGGGTAGATCTAGTAGAGTACAATGGTAGGATACATTGGATGCTATAATATAGGAATGAGGTGGGATGTTGCATAGTGCAAAGTGCTAGAGGATGATTTTGTGAAGCATGGTGAATAACAATAAGGAACACCTTGGAAAAGCGGGGGGTGGGGGGGGGGAGGGGTGAGTGATAAAATATGGAGGGGAGATAAAGGGGTGTGTTTCGGTGATAGATAATAGAAGAGCTATAGTACACCTAGCACCTATCTATTAGGCTCTCACCAGGGACCTATCCAAGGTGCTTGAATTGCCAAGTTTTCACCATTGGATGCTTTATTTTTATTTTGTGCCTTCTTTTGGTCTTTGGTTTGCAAATTTTTTCCTTAGGCGTAGAATTTCTTGAGGTGAATAATGTTGGTAGGATCATTTAGGACTTCAACCTCAAGGGTAGATAGCTGATAGGCTGCTAAGCCAAAAAGACATCGTGACCACATAAGGACCAAGCCAGGTGGGCTCGAACTTGCCTTTCTTTTCTCTGTGAGCTTGAACCTTCATATTCTCTTTAAGGACCATGTCACCTTCCTAAAAACTACATGGATGGACTTTCCTATTGAAATTGTGCTTGAGGCGACTTTGATAGACCATGAGATGGTCATAGGCCTGTTGTCTTCTTTCATTAAGTAGATCAAGTTGAGTAAGTCGAGCCACTCTATATTCCTCATCAGATATCTATCCTTGGAGAGAAATGTGAGGTGATGGGAGTTCAACCTCAATAGGCAAGACTACTTCAGCACCATAGACCAAGGAGTATGGAGTTGTGCTAGTGGCTATATGAAATGAAGTGTGGTATGCCCATAGGGTAGGATTAACTTGCAAATGCCAATCACGATCGAAGTCATTGACAACTTTCTTGAGGATTTTGAGGAGGGTTTTATTAGTTGCCTTAGCCTGACCATTACCTTGTGGGAAATATGGGCTTGAGAAGTGGTGGTGGATGCGGAGGGAAGTGCACAATTCTTCCATATTTAAGTTTTCAAAATTACATCCGTGGTCTGTGAAAATGGTAGCTGGGATGCCAAAGTGACATATGATATGATACAATATAAACTTGGACACCTGAACTCCTGTGGCCATAACAAGGGGGACTACTTTGACCCACTTAGTGAAATAATCAGTGGTAGTGATTATCCACTTATGCCCTTCTAAAGAAAGTGGCACAATGAGACCAACAAGATCAAATCCCCAGCAGACAAAAGGCCATGGTGGTGCAATGGGTTGCAAGTCCTATGCTAGAGCCTAGATTAAACTAGCATGTTGTTGACAAGGTAAACATCATTTCAAAAATTCACATGCATCCTATTCTAGAGTAGGCCAATAATATCCAACCTAAAGGATCTACTTTGCTAGCACCATCCCCCTCATGTGAGTACCACAAAGTCCAGCATGTACCTCTTTAAGAGCCATCAGAGCCTCATTCTGATCTAAAGATTGAGAGAGAGTATCATAATAACCATGATCATATAGGGTTTGGGTGATGATAGTGTAATGGGAAGCTTTGTGAATAAGGTTTTGGCATTGGGTTCGTGTGAGGTGAGGAGATATGATACCATTTAGTAGGTAAGCATGATTTTCATGGTACCATGGAGATTGGGGACCAACCAAGATACAGACCCATGTTGATTCATCATTCTCATATGCAGGTTCGTGCAGCTGCTCAACCAAGAATTCATACTGTGTTGCTTCGTGTGGTATTTCCAAGAGAGAATCAATAGTATCCATAGCATCAGCTACTTTATTCTGGAGTCTAGGTATCTATATGAACTGGATTTGAGTGAAATGCTCCTTTAATTGATCAACTAGATCTTTGTAAGGTAGTAACTTGTCATCCTTGGTTTGATATTCATTCAAAGCTTGTTTGATGATAAGCTGAGAATCACCATAGACCTAAAGCTCTGTGATATTCCATTCAATGGAAATTTTTAGTCTGGCAACAAGGGCCTCATACTCTGCAATGTTATTGGTACACCAAAATTGTAGCTTGAAAGATTTAGAAATATAATCGCCTTGAGGTGTAACCAAAAGTATGCCTGCACAGGAGCCATGGGATGTGTAGGAGCCATCAAAATATAGCTTCTAGAGTGATTGGTTTTCTACCAAACAAAGGTATTCATCTGGAAATTCCATGATGAGTGGGTGATTTGCAACTAAGCGTGCATTAGCCAAATGATTTGCAATAGCCTGGCCTTTGACAGCGTTCTTGTCAACATATTGAATGTCAAACTCATTGAGAAGCATAACCCATTTTGCCAGATGTCCGGTGAGCACTGTACGGGAGAGCATATGTTTCAATGGATCAATCTTTGATATCAATTGTATAGTATGACTCAACATGTAGTGACATAGTTTTTGGGTAGAAAATACTATTGCTAAGCAGGCCTTCTCCATTGGCATGTAGTTGAGCTCATAGCCCACTAATGTTTAGTTGATGTAATAAATAGCTCATTCCTTTCCTACATCATCAAGTTGTGCTAGCAGAGCACCTAATGCTATAGGAGTAGCTATGATGTACAATATGAGGGGGTGCCCTACAACTGGAGGAACCAAAATAGGTGGATTAGCTAAGTATTGTTTGATGATCTTAAAATTGTGTTGGCAACCTAGGTCCCATTTGAAATTTTGATCTTTCTTAAGCAAGTGAGTGAATGGTTGACACTTATTAGCAAGCTGGGAAATGAACCACCAGACTAATTGGAGTTTTCCTTGTAAAGAATGAAGGTGCCTGAGTGTCTTAGGAGGGGCCATATCCATGATGGCTTTGACCTTCTTAGGGTCAATCTCAATACCACACTATGACACAATGAAGCCTAAGAGCTTCCCTGAAGTAACACCAAAGACACACTTCTTTGGATTTAGCATGAGATGATATTCTACTAGTCGATTGAACACTTCCTTGAGTTTAGATAAGTGATCCAAAGTATTGAGAGATTTGACTAGAATATCATCCACATAATCCTCAAGTATCTTATGGATTAGGTCATGGAAGATGACCGTCATTGCGCACTAATAGGTTTCTAGGATTTTCTTTAACCCAGATGGCATCATATTGTAGCAGAACGTGCCCCAAGGTATAGTAAATGCTATCTTATGCTGATCTTCTTCTACTATACAAATCTAATTATATCCAGAGAAACCATCCATTAGTGACAAGAGTTCATGACCTGCGGTGAGATCCACAATCATGTCAATAGTTGGTAATGGAAAGTCATCCCTTGGACAAGCTTTATTAAGATCTCTGAAATTGGTGCAAATTTTGATATCACTAGAGGGCTTGGTAATAGGTACCATATTAGAAATCCATTCAAAATAATCTATTAGTCCAATGATTTTTGCTTCTAACTATTTTTCTAGCTCTGCTTTGACTAATAAAGCCACCTTGGGGTGGATTTTTTGAAGTTTTTTCTTTACGGGCTTGGCCCCTAGATCCATTGCCAGATGGTGTACAACTAGTTTGGGGTCCAACCCTAGCATATCTTGATATGACCATGCAAAGTGGCCTATTTTTTCATGGTGTACTTCAAGAAGAAGATCTACTTGTTCAGGTGGTAGAGAGGCTATGATGTATGTGATATGTGGTATTTCTGTTAGACTGATATTTAGAGGCTGAGTTTCTTCTATCAAAACTGAAGATATAGGAGGTCAATGTTCCTGTGGGGGGAGGATGAAATCTCCATCCTCACTTGCCTCTGAGAGGTTTTCACCGTTGGATACGTCCTTTATTTTTGTTTCATTTTTTGAGTCACCCAATGGTGCTCCATAGGAGTTTTCACCATGGGATGTTTTTCTTTTATCTTTTTGATTTTTTGTTTCTTTTAGAATTTCATTTTTGTGACTAGAGATTTCCTCCTCCTTGAAGTAACCTATAGGATCCAGCTTGTAGACATATGCCGATGGTTAAGGTGGCCGTTTATGTGGTGTTTTTTCCTCCACGAATTTAAGGAGCACATGCTCGTTAGAAAACTTGTCAACATGAACGAAACTTGGTTGGTCCCAATCTATGAGTTTGGGGTGTGCGAGGGAAACGTCTATGAGATTCAGGGATAACTAATAGAGCACCAAGGCTCCAAGGATTATTTCGTCAAGGAAAATATAATCGTAAGCTTTCTTTTTAACTTCCTTAGGGATGTCTTCAACCTCAATGAGAGTGTTTTGGATGTTCATAAAGGTGTGGCCTTCTGTTTTAGTGCCCCCAATTGTGGGGAGTCCATAACCTAAGCCTTTGGTTTTCTACCCTTGGTTTGCTTCTATAGGCTATCTCATACTAGATTTCTGGCAACCTAAACCACCTCCTTGATAATCCCATTGCTCTGTGGCCAAGCGATGTGACCAAGGATATTTCTGTTTAAAATGATCAAGAAGTGCTTCACTTTTAGGAGGTGGCTCTTTGTATAGCCATGTGTTAATGTCTGGTGTATTTTTTGCTCCATCAAGGATACCTTTGGTGAAAAATGTGGTAGGGCCTAACTGGTGAAGTCCAGCAGTGGTTTTTGGTATAGGCCCTTGATGTATTGGGTGTCCTTGACTATGTGGGTCAAGTGGTAGGGCGCCAACAGCAAAAGCATCCATGAGACTATACTCGCCACAACCTTGGTAGTTGATCTTAATTGTGGAGAGAGTGGAGGCTAAAATGGTGTTCAGATCATGGCAGGTGCTAGAGGATCTTACCATGGTGGTGCCAATTTCGATCCCAGGAAAGTGATTGGTGTATGAAGCTTCAACCACATTGATATAAGCAAAGGGTTTAGGATCTGTGTGGATGGTTATCTCAGTGCCACTATGTGGAAATTTGATGCACTGATGATAGGTGGATGGAATGGCCTTCATGGCATGAATCCATGGATGACCGAGGAGGATGTTATATGGAAGATTAAGATCAAATACATGACAAAGTGTTTCTTGAGTGGCTGGGCTGACTCTGATAGGGAGCAAGATGGTTCCTTTAGTAGTACGCTCCAAATTGTCATATGCCTTGATGGTGATCACCTCATTGATGATATCTACTTCATTATATCATGCCTTCTTGATGAACTTTAGAGTAAATAGGTTTAGAGCCGATCCATTATCTATCATGACACATTTAACTACAAAGTCAGAAACCATAATGGCGATGCGAAGTGGAAGGATGTGATCAGGTTCACCTACTAAGATATCAGTGGTTTTGAAAGATAAGGCATAGGAGGCTAAAAGATGGCTAGCCAAGTTGCGAAACTCAATGGCTTTAATATCGGAGGGGATGTAGGACTCATGTAGAGTGTTGTCAAGGATCTCTTGATAAAGTGGGCTTGTCTGTAAGAGATCCAGGATGAAGATCTGTGTTCCAAAATGTTATACTATGGCCCTAGTGAAGGTGATTTTGATGGGGGGGCTTGAGATGGAGGTGGTTATGCTAATGGTGGTCTGATTTGTGTGGATACAAGTGGACCAACTATATTGAGTCATGTCTGATGGGTAGAATTGCACACTGAGTGTTTGGGCCTTTGATATTGATGACATTGATAGATGGTTCAACTTGGGATATGTAACCAATTAAGCTACCATAGTCTAAGTATGCTAAGGTATAATTCTGAGATGTGTCTCGATTGTCACCTTGTTTACCTGGAGCATTGTTGGGTTTATTGACAGGAGGGTTTGCAGGTGTCTTTCTCGAGTTTGTGTTATGAGGAGGAAAATCATTTTGATACATCATTAATCCTGCATTAGGTGAGGATTATGCCCCCACTATGATCTCTTTCTGATCAATGAGGTCCTGTACATAATCCTTAAGTTGCATGCATTTAAGGGTAGTGTGCCCTTTAACATGATGGAATTTGCAATATTCATTATCTTTGTACCAGGATGATCTAGATTGATTAGGTTCCAAGGGTTGTGTTTGTGGATATTGAACAAGGTTATCTTTGGCCAAATTTTTGAAGATTGTATCAAGAGGTTCCCCCAACGGGGTGTGTGTTCGTGGTTGCCTCTGAACACGAGGTTTACTACTTGCTGCTAGTGTGATAGCATTAGTTTGATTACGAGGAACAAGTATTTGTTGATGAGTTTGCATGAGTGGCTCGTGATATGCAGGAGGTTGTTGTTGATAAGTTTGTTGTTGGAAAAATGTGGTGGGAACATTGGTAACCACCCCAACAATATGGACCTATCGAGTGTCAGTGGCACCATCTGTTACTATATTCTTGTTTTTGTTCCAATATCGAGTTTTGTCATTGCTCGAACCACGATCCTAGGTGTTTTCTTTGTACAATCTGATGACACCATCCTTGATGAGGCCTTGCTCGAGGCCCATTCCTTTTTCTTTGATGTCCTTGTATGTTTGCAAATAGTTCATAACCATATGATGAGCGAGGCTAGGGTGTGTGTTGTTTATGAACATCTTTACAAGATGGTGCTCAGGGATGGTACAAGAAATCCTTGTTGTGAGGATCTACCAGCATTGTAAGTACTCTATAAGGCTTTCCCCTCCCTTTTTTTTGATGTGGACAAAGTCTACTATAGATAATTTAGTCTCAACGAGATGGGTATACTAAGCAACAAAGGCCTCAGAAAGTTCTACAAAAGTTTTATTAGTACCTTGAGGTATATGACAGAACCATTCCAAGGCTGGTCCTGCTAGGCTCTTGGGAAAGAGCCACATGAGGAACACTTCATTATAGGCTACCTCCTGACAATGCATATAGAATTCCTTAACATGTGTGACTGGATCACTTTTCCCCCTAAATTTGTCAAACTTTGGGATCTCAAAATGTTTAGGAAATGGAGTCAATGTGATAGTCCTATCAAAAGGGTGTGGGCAATCATTTTCAAATTTGAAAGTTTTTCTATCTGTCCCATTCTTGAGGGATTTGAGAGCATTCTTCATCTCTTCCCATTCAAACTTTAGAGGTGGAGGAGCGGATTCCCCTGATCAAGGTGCCCTCGATGTAGGATATGTGCCAAAATCTAAAGTATGATATGGAGAACTCTGATGACCATATGGTGTCTGTGGAAGAACGGTTTGTATAGCTGGTGGAGTGGATGCTATGGTTTTTTGGAATGTGGGTTGTGAATACTGTTGCATCTACTAAGGTTGGTGTGGTAGATAACTATGAGGTTGCTGCCCTAAGAGATAGTTTTGCGTGGGTGCTTGGGCATACTATTGATGTGAAGACTGCAACTGGAATGGTGGTAATGCAGATAATTCTCGTACTATGCTCTGGGAATACATACCATGCCCAATATATATGGGTTGTGTGCCTGCTTGAGAGTAGAACTAATTTGGAGTAGGCACAAGGTAGTTAGTTTGTGGCAAAGTGTTTATTGTAGGGAATTGTAGTGGTAGTGGATTTGGGCTATTTCCTAGAGGTGTCATGGAGAAATGGTTGGTGAGGGGTGGGAGTGAATAGTTATGTGAAGCGGTGGATGACAGCATTAGAGGTGTGAACGTGACTGCAGTGTGAGGGGGAAGACTAATGATAGGTGCTTGTGTCACGGTAATATTCCAAGGCCCCAAAGGAAATGTGCCTGAAGAGCTTTGGCTAGTTACAAAGGGGTTGATAGTGATGGTTGGTGGGATGGAAGATGAGGTATTGGACCCTAGTGGTGGTATTTGAGTAGCAAATGGTCTAGATGCAATATGGGGTGGAAGCGAAAAGGTAGTGCTACTAGATGCAAATGGAGGATTTGGTGGAGAAAAAAAGTGAGTGGTGGAGATAGATACAAATAGTATACCTGAGGTTGGTTGAGATGTAGTATGCACCAATGGTTGAGTGGGAATGGGATGAGTGTTCTATGGAATGGGAACCGACACCTGGGTCGAGGGGATATTTGGGTCCAATAGTTCTACCTGAGGTGGTTGCCATCCAAACAAAGGGTGAGTAGGATCTATTGTGTTGATAGGCGGTGGATGTCCAAATTCAAAGACACCAACATTGTCTCGTAAGAAATTTGCCTTGATGGTTTCCTTGTTGTGATCTATGATGGCATTTACAATGGTAGCATGACCAGGTTGGTTCATGAAAGCCTCAATATCTATGGATGATCTTGGTTCTCCTGGGATTTGTGGTGGTGGGTCTGATGGTGTTATGGACACAATAGAGTATGACTAAGCTCGATATGTGTTACCACTATGACTAGGATCCATGTCTTTTTTTCGTGTGTGCCTACCAAAACATGTGATGGGTGGCATGAAAGGATGCTTCTCCTAAAGATGCAAATGCAGCAAGGGATGATACTAAGGGTGTCTAAAGGATATGGTGCTAAGTCCAAGAAACTTGTGTTTTAAAATATGAATGTGGGAAATGTGATGGTGATGCAAAAAGATGTGACCCTAACCTTTGGCTCAAGGTGATGTGGAGCACCAAAAACAACCTATTCCTAGCAAAGTGTTGTGTTTCAAAGATACTCAGGATGATGAGAGATGTGATGCAAAGATTTTTGTAAGTGAATGAGGAAATAACACATAACAATGCAGGTGGAGGATTCTTCTTCAACAATCTAAGATAAGAGGAGATGGTCCAACTTCAAATGCTTGAATGGGATAGTGTAATTCCTAGATAAGGGACTAAACCTATAAGTGTGTAAGTGTGTCTAGAAAAAGGGAGGACCTAATCAGAATGAGTAATAGTAGAGTTGTCGATAAGGCTCATATTAACACCATGTCAAAGGGTTAGGTTTTGGATTTTGTACTCCCATTCAGTTTGCAATGCTACTTCAGCTTTGTCTTTCTCATTTTGATCCAATTTGGCAATCCTAGGGTTGGGGGTATGCTTCTTATTCTTTGCTTTGATTTCCTTATAGGCTGGTATTTGAGGAAGCTTGGCCTTCTTAAACTTAGTCTTGGGATGGCTTGACATGAGATATTTCCAAGGATTGAGAAAAATCAGAACCGTGGGTTTCTTTGGAGGTAGTGACTGTGCTAAATGTCCTAAGCTAGGATTGACCAAGTTTGGCAAACATTCATTCAACAAGTAAAAGATCAAGCAATAGATAGGAACAACTAGATAGAAGTTTTTTATTTGCAGAATGTGATACTTGTGCCAAGGAGTGTGTATGTTTTTATAAATGTTTCGAGCAATCACTTCAAGCACATGAACATCCTAGATGGTTGGCTACAAAGCTGACAATTGGTTTATCTAGGGAGTCCTGGATATATGCAAGGTACGTGAGACCCAAATCCATAGATGAAACCAAAAAGATGTCACACAGCCGAGAGGAGCGGTAATCAACTTCTCCTCTTTCACTTCTCAAGGGTATAAAGTTCCTTGAGGCTTAGCCTGAGTGACAAAATCTTGATCCCAAGAGAGGTGTCTTTGGATTCACCTCCCAATTTTTATACTCTGCTAGAACGTTAGAGTTGAGGTCATCCCAAGGGGTGATGAAATCCCCAAGTAGGCCCCCTAAAACTAAAAACAAGGTTTTGGATCCTAGTCTTATGCACCCAAGATGGCTCATAAAGGCGACAAGGGGAGAGAAGATTCAGATGACATTGGGCTAAAAAGAAAGTTCTTTCACCAATTGACACTTAGGTTGTCTAGTCTAGACCTTGCAAAGACACATGTTTAGGATGCAAATATTCAATTCCAACTTGATATACATGAACAAAAGAAAATGCAATCGAAGAATGAATACACAAAGGAGAGTTAGGGTCAACAACAAAGTAATCCCACGCGCTTGGAGGCCCTCCATGTTAAGTATCGATTGATTTCCTTTAAGACATTCAAGAGTTGGTATTTTTTCATTTTAAGGCCATAAAAAAGATGTGTGTAAAGCTCAATTTCAAGTGCATGCTCAAAGGCCCTCCACATTAAGATTTGTTCAATTTTTAAGCCCAAATGAAATGTTAGCAAGACTAATGTGCATTCAAAAAAATTTATATCTTAGAAAAACCAATAAAAACTCAAGTGAGTGGAGTTTGATTCTTGTGGAGTACTTAACACCCTCTTAGGTGGACTCATCCCCATATATGGTACTGATATTGCAACCAATGGTTAAAATGATGGGTGATTAAAGAGGTTGAGTCCAATAACAAACTCACTCAAGGTGTCTTTATTTGTTTTTATAACTTAGAAAATTTCTAAGCCCTTTACAACAAGATGGTGTTCATTTTAGCTTTGCATTCAAGAGTGAATTTGAGCAAACATACATTCCAATAAATAAATTAAAAACATTGTTCATTTTAAGCCCAAATTGAGATATGTGTTTTGTTTTGTGATTATGCATACATGTTCATTTCCTAAGATTTAACCATGCAAGATAAATACAAAGACAATGACAATGAGCAGACTCTACAAAATAGACAGCATTCCCGTAGAGAGAATGCAAGAAGCAGTGTTCCCGCAATGGTACACACATTTCTGTGAGCAGGTTCATGATCTCACTTGAGTTTCTTTTCATGAGAATGACAATCTTGCCATGATTTTGGATCGCGGGAACGACAAGAAAGACTATAAAAAAGAAATTAAAACCACGAGCCAAAAACTCAAGAGCTCTTTTTGACAGAGTGATCCCGCAGATTTATGACCTTACAATGTTCTTGCAAGTAGGAATGACAATCCCATGGACAAAGTTTTATTACAATTTTGAGAAATTTAAGATAGGAAAAGTTAGCATTCCCGCAAGCAAGAATGATGATCTTGTTGTTCTGAGGCACATTCCTGCTGAAAGATTGGTCGGCGGGTTCATTGGTTGGGTTTATGAGCACATACAAGTTGATTGGAACTAGTTTGCTGGTGTTCCTACTGGTCTTTCCACATTCCTGGGGTTGTGGGATCGCGTCCCTGCCAGTCTGATGGCACGTTCTCGAGGCTGCGAGATCGCATTCTTGGGTTCGTGGGGATGCAAAAAGTTTTGCATTTTGACTATTCGCTAGGTGAAAATTGAGAATAGGGTTGGAAGTGCATTCTTGATGCATTCAATGTGGACCTGCAAGAAACACAAACAAAGGATATTGCTATTAATTTTAGTTTTGCATGGTTAGTCAAAACATGAAAAAGCATGTGAAACTAGCATTAAAAATAAGATTAAAATGACCCTTGTGGGGTCCCACCGGACATGCCAAAATGTATACACTAAATAATTATGCTAGAAACACCAATTTACATGAAATGAAAGAATTTAAAAAATTAAAAATCATAACATATATGCTAGATAAAGACAAGCCCTCAATTGAGAATATGAACCATTAAGAGGTTCTCTCAATGAGGCCTTTCTTGTTTAGGGATGAGTCTATTTGATAGATTTAGGATGTATGTTCAAATTTTCTCTATGCTTCAATGGAGATGGATTTGGAATTTTTGGTGTGGGTATATGTAAAAGTATGGATTTGACTTCTCAAATTGACATGGTAACTTTAGCTTAAGGATTGTGATAAAATGGCTTGGGAGGGGATCCAATTTAAAGGCTAAGGGCTTGAGGGATGGAGGGCTAGGATGCAAGGATAAGGAAAAGCTCATGGAGGGCTCAGATTGAATGAGAGAAGAGCACATGGATTGTGCTTCTTTATAGCCAATTAGGGAGTGACACATGTCACAAGGTCATTGGTTAGAGCAAGAGGGGTTGAGGGGTAAACAAAGAAGGCTCAAAGCTCATAAAGACCCTCATAATGGCTTGTAAGAGCAATAAATGGGCTTGTAAGAGTCTTTTATGGCTTGTAAGAGCATTTATGACTTGGTGGTTCGGATATTTTGAGAGGAGACTTTGGTTTGGATTAGGAAAGTATTAAGTTCATTTAGGATTGTGCAAATAATTAGGGGATGGGTTAGGCTTAGGTTAGGATTAGATTAGGGATGTTAGAGATGTGCAAGTGGATGGTATTGATGAGGGTGGGTGAGTTAGTGGCTAAGCTTAGTTAGTATGGGTGGATGGGGTGGATTATGATAAATGGAGGATTAAGGATAGGTTAGGGGCTATTAGATTTGAGGGCTTTATTTATCAAATAGACTTATTTAATAAATGAGGGTTTTGGAATTAGATAAGAGGAGGATTTAATTGATAAATGATGGGTTATTTGATTTATCAATTAAGACTATAGATGATTAATTAAATTAATCAGCTAGGGAATGGAAAAGGATTAATTAAATAGGAATTTAATTAATGATGCCTTTAGAGATAGCTAAATAGGATTACCAAAGTGGTATAATCAAATTTAGGTGTCTACACTTAGGAGAAGATCCTTTACTTATACTTGCACTTATATTTGAAGAACTCTACAGAAAGAGATATACCATTTTCTTTACCTTGGATTTCGGCAACAACAATCTTTGTCTCATCTCCAGAGTTAGATCCAAGATCCTATTGAATTAAAACATTAATCTTTTTTTTGCCTTTGTTTTGACCATATCTCTTTGGCCTCTTTCCTGGGTGTAGATTCCAGCACTTAGAATCATCATGCCCTTCTTTCTTGAAATGTGAGCATGTGGGTTTTTCACCCTCTTTCTTTACTATAGTTGTCTATTTACTCTTCCCTTTGTCTTTGGATTTACCTTCAAACTTACATGAATTCTTACAATCCTATCAATGAAAGTACCCTTACCCCTTGACTCTAAGTGTATTGCCTATACACTTATTTCATCTAGATTACATGGATTCAAAACTAAAATAGAATGTTTTAGGTAAGAATGAAGACTAGCTATGTACTTGAGTAAAGTGTCTTGGGTATGTACAATGGAAAATTTAATGAGATAGCCTTTTTGAAATTCATGGGTGTACTCTTGGACAATTTGACCTTTCCCTTTCCTAAAATGCCACTAGTTCATCGTTTACTATTGCATATGGCCTAGGGGGTAAAATTGCTTCTTTAAAGCATTAACAAATCCTAACCAAGACAAACTAAACTTACCATATTGTGAATTTTCATCACAAGTCCTACTCTTCCACTAGGTTAAAGCTATACTACCTAACCTAAGAGTGGTTAACTAAATTCAATCAGTATCATCTACAAGGTTTTGAACTCTATAGTAAACTTCTACTTGGTGAATCAAGTCATCTAATTTCATAGAATTTAGCTCCCCACAATACTTTGGCAAGTCAAACTTTACATGCAGCTTGATTCAAGGCTTATGTCCACTCTTAAAAATGTTAAAAGACTCAAAATGGGTAGAAAAAGGAGAAGAGGGGTAAGATGGAGAAGAGGGAGAAGAGGGAAGTGTGTTTGGAGGATCATTATCACCTTCTTTCTTTTTCCCTTTTCCCTTACGAATTGCACAGCTTTCCATCTTTTCTTCTCTTTCCCATACCAAAAATTCTACCATTATCTACAAATTCTAAAGAGCCTTCTAGATACTTGTATCTTTAGAAACTTGTCCATGACCTTTGTCTTCCATTTGTGATGATGGTTTAGTCCTTCATTTTTCAATCTTAAGATTGTATTCCTCAAGATTTCCTTCTCCTTTCTCGATCTAGATCTTGTTAGCATCCAAATCTACAACACTAGTCACACTAGAGCTTTGATACTAAACTTGACCTAATTAGGATCTAGGACTATTATAGAGGAATTCTTAACATAATTGCATAAAGTTAATTCAAATCATTAATTAGGAAATTAATATAACTAAAATGCTTAAATGAACAAAGAATAATAAGGTAATGACTGAAATAAAGAGAGTAGAGGGACAAAAGAAAAAACACAATTGATAACTAAGTTTTTCCATAGGTCAGACTAAGTCTCTAGATCCTACTCCAATAAGGGGACCAATCTAATTAGCTCCAAAAAAAAATTACAAGTGTTTATGAGATTTTCCCTTTAAGCATAATGGTAACATTATTCTCCAATGTGTAGGAATATTCAACAAGTCTTCAAGTTCATAATCTAATTCTAGTCACCTGGATGGTTTTTCAAAGAACTAATACCTCTTTTTATACATAAAATTAGTCATAATTACGCTAAACCAAATCATAAAGTGGTGGTGGAGACAATTTGGAGTTTCCCATTTTCAAGTAGCCAATTAAATATTGGTTAGAGGGAAAATTTAGTATTTTTTTGAAGGTAACTTTAAGTCTATGCCTGTAAGTGAAAAAAGTTGGAGAGGGGTGAGTACATAGCTAGAATAGGAAATTAGGGAAGTTTTTTTAGTAATTATTATTATGTGGTTAGTTAGGATTATTTTACTAACTGTTAATGATGTTTAGTAGCTAATAAACAAGTTAGGATTTAAGTAATAAGAATTTGATGTGTTTAATAGATCTTTTGTTCCAAAGGAAAGTTGACCAAAGAATGATTAGATTAATGGGTTAGAGCTAACAAAAATTAGGGTATGGTTGTTCTAGTTTAGGAATAAAGGGATTTTATTTAGTGTAGTGACATTTGTTTTTTTATTAGTACAAAAATGAAATTTTACATTTAGGATTTTAAAATCAAAAAATCTTAAAATGGTGTGTCATATAATTAGTATTTAATGTTCATTATTTTGTGTTCCAAATATGATTGGAATTAAGATTATTCTACTATATTAGTGTTAGTTTTGCTAACCATTGCTCTAGTTGGCTATTATAGCTACTTTTCAAAAATGTCAGCTCTTGATCTATAGGCTTGAAACAACACAATAATCTTTCCCTTGAGTTTTTGAACCTCATCTGGGAACTCTAAGGCCTCCAACAGTGAGCCTAGAGATTTTTCTTCAAAATTTTCCACCAAAAATCCACAATAACTTTTCTGACACTTAAGCTAGAGCAATGAGTTTTTTATTATAGGTTTATAACACTAAAGTGAATCTTCGTATAGAAAATGAGAACATTTTCAGCTTGTATGAAAAACTTACTAAAAATAGTGAGCTCCCATAACTATCAACCCCCTTGTCTACTAGTCCTTATTAAAATAGAAAAGACTAAAATAATATATTTTTGGGTGATGCAAGATTACTCTTACAACTAGGATGCTCCTACATCAATAAACCTAGGTAGACATGTAGGTAATGAAGTTTGACTTTTGCATATTGTAATTTGCAATAAGGATTATAAATTGTGAAATTATAAATTTGTTACTTGTTTTCTCCATTAAGCATTTCATATTATATAAACTTTAAGATCCTCTTCTTCCTCCCAGTAATATTATTCAATATATCACCACACTGAAAAGAAATAATGAAAATAGTTCGTGAATCGATGTATACTTTAGAATGATCTAATATCATTTATTTCCACTATTCAATTTTTTCTTCATGTCTCCCAATTTAGATCAAAAGTTATCAAATGCAATCAAACATGATTGTAGATAAATACAAACAATAGAATACCTTAGAGAGGAATAATTTGAGGCAATCCCATATAAATCCATTCTTTCAAATACTTCATATACTACAACTAAATTTAATAAATAAATGATTTTTACTATTACGTCCTTCTGCATTTCTTGAAACCAAGAGATTCACATAGTTAGTTGTCATGCAATCATAGGTTAATGTTGATATTAACTTGGCTTATAAAATAGTTTAATATTCTCTACTAATCAGGGCCAACCATGTGAAGGTTGAAGCTCATTCCCCCCCAACTAACATATAAGGTAACCAAATGTTAACATCTAAAATTTGTTCATTCTATCAATAAAATCTAACATTCATGAATTATCACATGATAAAATTTGTTAAAAAATTAGTTTCATTAGAACATTCACATTAACATTGAAATGTAAGATTAATTAAAACATTCACATGAACATTCAATAGAACATAAATAAAACATCTATACATAAACATGAGTCATTATCAAATAAGTTACATAAGTAGACATGAATAATTTATTTTTTCTTTTTTCCTTTTTTCATCTTTCCCTATATTATTGTAGAGGCATATTCATTTCATCATAAATATTTCTTGCCACCCATAGATGTGCACTCATTGTCCTTTGCAAAGTTTAGTTCCTGTAGCAAAAGATAAAAGGGTTAAATTTTGAAAAATTGAGATTTTAAAGACTGTAGCATTCTTTATCTTGTCAAACCACATCATCTTGCCTGTTGGCTTGGACCACAATACAATCATCATCTACATCTCCTACAAGTGCAATACAAAATGTTTTCTTAATCCCAACACTTATTATAGTTAAATTTATATTACTACACCAAACTCAATTAAATTTTTTTACTTGTATTGATAATTCAGAAATAAAAAATTGAATAGAACATGTTTAATTGTATATACGTTGATATTATTCCTCATCCACCTCATGATTAGGATCATTGTCATCATTGACATTGTCACCACCACTATCCTGGTCATCATCACCATAACCATCATCGTCGTCATCATCATCATCATCATCATCATCCTCTTCCTCCTCATCATCACAATCAGTAGAAGCATCATCATGATGATCAGTAGTAGCATCATTTTCTTTAGGAGCATCATTGACTAACTCTCAATCATGACCACTTCTTCCTCATCATTGCTATCTTATGCTTCCATCATATTATACTTTATCATTTTTATCTTTGGATCATGTATAACAACAAATGACCAACCTGGTTTATGTGGAACCTCTAAGTAAAATACTTACTCACATTGGCTTGGAAGAAAATAGGGCTCATCCCCAACTGGCTCAAACAACCTTGTATTAATCATTGTAAATCCATTCTCATGCCAAATAATAGTTCTATTAGGATCATATTGATTAAGTTGTAGTATGTACCATTTGATCATAAAGAGAATTGATTTGAAGGAATTAAAGTCACAATCAAGTATATCAACCAAAATGTCATGGTATTGATTTTGAGATTGACGAGGATGTAAATCATTTCTAGATGTAATATTGGTCACCTGGAATAGTGCACTTATCCAAAATTCACAAGTTCTCTTTGTGTCATCTAAATCTTTGATGTGAAATTTATAACCATTGCAAAACATAGTCTTTTGGTTTTTAACCTACAATAATGTCAAACATGTATAAAGTATTCCATCATGAGTTGAAAAATATATGATAGATTAACAAAATTAAAATTACCTAGGGATCTCTTAAACCATATGCTAAATCTATTTCCTTTTATATAACATTGGGATCTCCATTTTAATGAGCTTGTTTAACCATTGAAGACATGGATTCTCATTTTAACCCATGACTAGAATGTTGACATTGATCAATCCATGCCATCATCCAATCTTTGATTGTTTGCAATAAATAAATGTATTGCATCCCACTGTTTAGCAGTTGTACAAAAATAAATAGATGACTTAGAAAATATTTATTTTGAAGATTAATAATTACTTAACTACAATAACATCTCATAATTTATTACCTTTCAATTTCATAAATCTACCTTTCCCCACCAAGTACTCACCTTAAATTTTTTTAGTGGAGTCAAGATCCCAAATGCAATCTAAATGGCTGAGTAATCTTTAAGAAACCCCCCTCCAAAAAAGGATATAAAATATTGGTGAATCTTTCATAATTTTGAAAAAAACAAAAATCTATTCACAAATCTTTTAGAAATTTCAATAATAATAGAAATTTCATTAATCACCATAGAATATTACAAATGAAAAATGAATATTTTTTAACTAATGGATTACTATGAGGATCATTACATTATATTTTAAATCAATAATGAAAATTAAATATTGGTGATATATCCCTTAAGTAACTAATAATGATGATAATTATTGGTGAATTAATTTTAATTTCTCTAATAATATATTATATTTAGGTTAATCAAATCTAATCATATGTTGAGTATTATGATGAATCTTTGAATATAAATATTTTAATAAATAAATTATCGAGTGATTTTACACATTTTAAACCTAAAATTTATAAAAATATGGCAATTTAGGTTTCATTAAATCTTAAATTATTATCCAAATTACCAATCAAAAATTTCTAAAATTAGCCAATTTATGAATATTAGCCACTAAAAAAAACCTTTCTATATGGGTCTTTGTTGCAAGATTAGGAACATATTGAGTAATGTACACCATCATTAGAACCCCCAAGATGTACTCTTTCTCGAACCAAACCCTTCAAAAAATTTAAGTGTCTCTCAACCATCCACATTGACCTAGGCTGTACAAGTCCACACAATTAATTCTTCTCAACTTAGTTTATGAGGTAGTGTTCTTGTGCATTGAAAAGAGTTTAAGGTAAACACTTTTGTATTTCGCACATTAGTAGAGGAATTCTTTTTTTTCTAATATCTTATAACTTCTTTATGGATTTCTTTCGATGACAACCACCAACAAGGGATTCAAGACACAAAAACATATAAATATGAGTCTTTACAATATATTACTTCTTTGATATATTGAACAAATATCACTTCTTACCTCATGTATTTTCTAAGATCATATATATCAATTGTTTGATTTTATTGTCGAATTTGTTTAGGAGTGATAGGGGCAACACATACTGCAACAATTATCAACAAATCATTTAATTCTTTTCTAACATAATACAATGGAAATTGAATGCAATTTCATAAATATAAATTATAAATACAAAAGATCAGGACTTGCCTTGATGAAGGTATGTCAATCATGTATTTTCATTCTAGGGCCAAATTCACTTTTCTTTGATATGAGATTGCTTATATTCTTAGAAAAACTTGTAGCAAATTGAAATTTTCATATGACTTCTTTTATGGCATGACTTTGTTGGTTCATTAATAACGAAATAAGGGAACTTGCATTAATCTGATCTCCCTTTATATTTGATTCAATAATATTTTTGATTACATCATTGGAATCATGAATGTCACTATAAATTTTGGCAAGTTTTTTTTTGTCACACCTTCCATCCAATATTTTCTACAGTGTCTCTATTACATTCTTTCCAATATGGATGACAACAAACAAATACACAATTTGTAGCTTCTTATAGTAGGATAGGTTACTAAATTCTCTGGGATAACATTTTAGTCCCTTTGGAAGGTGGTTAGTACTGATGCCTTGACAACTTTTAATTATATTATATTCCAATTGCCATAGGTGAGGTGTCATTCTTTGTGGCTTTGATGTAGTCTCTTCTTGCACATTGAAAATGTGTTTTTTGGCACTTCAAAACTTATGGTTTTTTTTGGAGGAAGTGCCTATTCTCATCAAAAACATAGGTATATGTAGGATCATGGTCAACCAAACTATGGCATTAAGTGCTAGTGAAAAACTAACAAATCAGGGTTATGTCAACTTGACACATAATTTTAAAGTGGTTCTTGGGTTTATATCAAAAAGTTGTAAGAAAATAATCTATAGGAAATTGAATGTAGTTTCTAAGCTACTAGGCCTTATCTGGAGGGAAAAAATATTTGATTGGTCAAAAGTTTGAATTTTAATGCAGTACTACAAAAATTTTAAGGCGAAAATAAAATATAGGTATATGTCTAACCACCTTAATCAAAATCAAATTATAATATTTTTTAATATAATTATAGTCATAAAAAGTAGACTCATGCCCAAATGTGACGCATATTTTTGGGTATTTTTATTTCAAATAAATAATTAAATATTAATTTTCTACTAAAACTTTTTCGGAGAAAAACTCACGTGTTTGACCACCTTAACTAATTAAAAACTTAACCAAATTAGTTTTTATTTTATTTTTCCTTATACTAGGCAAAGCATAGAATGTGACATAGCTTTTAGATTTAAAAAATGTTATACTGTTTGAAAGTTGTAGCTATTTTTCAATTAGTATGTCAATCAGCACTTTACATTCATATTCATTGAAAATTAACTAATAAATACTTATTGAACTCTAAATTTGATAGTACTTATATAAATGGAATCTTGAGAGTGTTATAAATAAACTCTTTTTATTTTATTCAATTTCAATGAAAATAACATTGTCAAATGTCTAAGTGTCATTGAAACCTTTCTCAAAGACATTTTTGGGGTTCACCAAATAGGCTTGGTGAATACCGACCCTAATCAGATACATGAAATAAAATCAGGTATATAATCTAGAATCAAATACTCGATATGAAATCGAGTATCCAATACCTACGAGTTTTCCAATTGCAATTTTGGAGGGAAATTTGAGAGAAAACATTTTCTAATTGCAATTTTGGAGGGAGGGAAATTTGAGAGAAAATAATTTTTCCAATTGCAATTTTGGAGAGAAAGTTTAGAGGGTTTTAGAGGGAAATTTATTTGGGGGAAGTGTGGACAATTAATATTATTATTATATATGATTATGATTATTACTATTAACAATTATTATTATATATAGTAATATGTATAATTATTATTATTAAATATAATATAGTTATAGATATAATAATAATTATTATAACTAAATATATTATAGTAATATATATGATAAATATTATTATTATTAAATATATATAGCAATATTATATGAATATTATTATATATAATAATATATATCGTTGTTATTATTATTAAATCTATAATTTAGTAACATATATTATCATTATTGTTATATAATCTAATAATATATTATTATTATAATAAAATACACAATATTATGTTATTATTAATTATAATATTGTTATGAAATGCATCGAAAGGGGTCATAGGTTAACATATGACCACTTTCAGTGCATTTCATGACAACATATGTCCCTAGGGCACCTAGTGATCCCTTTCGACACATTCTCAATAGGTCCCTATAGATACATATTATTATGAAATGTGTCAAACCTATGACCCCACTTGATGCATTGGAACCAACCAAATGCATCCCTAGGGGCCCTAGGACCCCTAGGGACATAGGTTGTCATGAAATGCACCAAGAGGGGAAATAAGTTAACCTATAGGCCCTCTTCACACATTAGAACAAACCACATACGTTCGTAGGGGTCGTAGGGACCCCAAGAACATACGTTGTCATGAAATGTGTTGAGAGCGGTCATAGGTTAACCTATGACACCTCTTGATGCATTGAAACCAACCAAATGCATCCCTAGTGGTCCTAGGGCCCATAAGGACATACATTGTTATAAAATGCATTGAGAGGGGTCATAGGTTAACCTATGACCCCTCTTGATGCATTACAACCAACCAAATGCATCCCTAGGGATCCTAGGGCTGCTAGGAACATATGTTGTCATGAAATGCATTGAGAGGGGTCTAGAGTTAACCTATGACCTCTCTCGATGCATTAGAACCAACCAAATGCATCCCTATGGCTCCTAGGGCCCCTACGGACATACATTATCATAAAATGCACCGAGAGAGGTCATAGGTTAACCTATGACCCTTCTCGACACATTAAAACCAACCAAATGAATCCCTAGGGGTTGTAAGGCTGCTAGGGACATATAGTGTTGTGAAGTGCATCGTGATGGGTCATAGGTCCCATGGGGACATGACCCCTCTCAATGTATTTCATGACAACATATATCCCTATGACCCCTCTTGATGCATTTCTTGACAATGTATGTCCTTAGGGGCCCTAGTGCCCCTAGGGACGCATGTGGTTGGTTCTAATGCATCAAGAGGGGTGATGTATGTGGTTGGTTCCAATGCATAGAGAGGGTTCATAGGTTAACCTATGGGCATTAGGAATGCATGTGGTTGGTTCCAATGCATCACATGCATCCCTAGGGAAACTAGGGCCTGTAAGGACATACGTTGTAATGAAATGTGACCCCTCTTGATACATTGGAACCAATCAAATGTGTCACTATGGGTAGTAGGGACCCTAGGGGCATACCTTGAAATGAAATTCATCAAGATGGGTCATAGGTTAACGTATGACCCCTCTTGACACTTTAGAACCAATCAAATGTGTCCCTATAGGTCGTAGGGACCCTAGGGACATACGTTGTCCAGAAATACATCGAGAGGGGTCATAAATTAACCCATGAAAACTCTTGACGCATTAGAACCAACCAAATGTGTCCCTAGATGTTCTAGAGCCCCTAGGGACATACATTGTCATGAAATGCATCAAGAGGGGTCACAAATTAACCTATGACTACTCTCAATGAATTAGAACCAACCAAATGCATCCCTAGGGGCCTTAAGACCCCTAGCGACATAGAATGTAATGAAATGTACCAACAGGAGTAATAAGTTATCATGAAATGTATCAAAAGGGGTCACAGGTTAACCTATGACCCCTCTCAACTCATTAGAATGAACCACATGCATTTATAGGGGTCGTAGGGCCCCTAGGGACATATACTATTATGAAATGCATTGAGAGGGGTTATAGGTTAACCTATGACCCCTCTCAATGTATTGGAACCAACCAAATGCATCCCTAGGGGTCCTAGGGCCCCTAGCAACATATGTTCTCATTAAATGCATTGAGAGGGTCATAAGTTAACATATGACCCCTCGCGATGCATTAGAACCAATCAAATGGATCTCTAGGGGTCCTAGGGACCCTAGGAACATACGTTGTCATGACATGCATCAAAAGGGGTCATAGATTGTCAAAGCATTAAAACCAACCAAATGCATCCCTAGGGGTCCTACGACCATTCGGGACATACATTGTCATGAAATGCATTGAGAGGGGTCATATCTTATCTTATAACCCCTTTTGATGTAACCACATGTGTCCTTAGTAGTCCTAGCACCACTAGTGACATACATTGTCATGAAATAGATCAAGAGCCTCTCGATGCATTAGAACCAACCACATGCGTCTATAGGGGTCCTAGGGCCCCTAGGGACATAAGTTGTCGTGAAATTTTTTGGGAGGGTTCATAGGTTAACCTATGACCCCTCTCAATATATTAAAATCAACCACATGCCTCTGTAGGGGTCTTAGGGCCCTTAAGGACATACATTGTCATAAAATGCATCAAGAGGGGTCATAAGTTGAACTATGAGCTCTCTCGATGTTTTGGAAAAAACCAAATGCATACTAAGGTGTTCTAGGGCCCCTAGGGGCATGCATTTTCATGAAATGCATTAAGAGGGGTCATAGGTTTACCTATGACCCCTCTCAAAGCATTAGAACCAACCAAATGCATCTCTAGGGGTCCTAGGGCTCGTAGGGACATATGTTGTCATGAAATGCATTGGGAGGGTTCATAGATTGACCTATGACCCCTCTCAACATATTAGAACCAACCACATGTGTCTATAGGGGTCTTAAGGCCCCTAGGGACATACATTGTCATGAAATACATTGAGATGGGTCATAAGTTAACCTATGACCTATCTCAATGTATTGGAACCAACCAAATGCATCCTTATGGGTTGTACAACCCTTAAGGACATAGGTTGTAATGAAATACATCGAACCTATGACCCCTCTCGATGCATTAGAACTAATCAAATGTATCCCTAGGGGTCCTAGGGCCCCTAGGGACATACGTTATCATGAAATGTATCGAGAGGGGATATAGGTTAACCTATGACCCCTCTCAACACATTCAAACCAACTAAATGCGTCCCTAGGGGCCCTAGGATCCCTAGGGACATAGGTTGTCATGAAATGCATCAAGAGGTATTATAGGTTAACCTAAGACCCCTCTTGGTGCATTAGAACCAATCACATGTGTTAGTAGGGGTCATAGGGCCCCTAGGGACATATAATGTCATGAAATGCATTGAGAGGGGTCATAGGTTAAACTATGACCCCTCTCAACACATTAGAGCCAACCAAATGCATCCCTAGGGGTCCTAGAGCCCCTAGGGACATACACTACCATGAAATGCGTCGAGAGGGGTCATAGGTTAACCTATGACCCATATTGATGCATTGGAATAGACCAAATGCATCCCTAGGCGTCCTAGAGCCCCTAGCAACATACACTATCTTAACATACATTGAGAAGGGTCAAAGTTTAACCTATGACCCCTCTTAATGCATTACAACCAACCAATTGCATCCCTAGAGGTTCTAGAGCCCCTTGTGTCAATAAGGGGTCATAGGTTAACCTATGACCCCTCTCAATGAATTTGAACCAACCAAATGCATCCTTAGGTATCCGAGGGCCCCTAGGGACATACATTGTTTTGAAATACGTCAAGAGTGGTTATAGGTTAACCTATGACCTCTCTCGATGCATTAAAAAAAAACACATACATCCCTAGGGGTCTTAGGGCCACTAGGGACATACATTTTCATGAAATGTGTCGAGAGGTGTCACAAGTTAACCTATGATCTGTTTCGATGCATTAGAACCAACCACATGCATCCTGAAGGGTGCTAGGGCCCCTAGGGACATACGTTGTCATGAAATGCTTCGAGAGGGGTCATAGGTGACACATTGAAACCAACCAAATGTGTCCCTAGGGGTCCTAGGGCTCCTAGTTACGTACGTTGTTGTGAAATGTGTCAAGAGGGGTCATAGGTTAACCTATGACCCCTCTCGACACATTAGAATCAACCACATTAGTCTCTAGGGGTCATAGGGCCCCTAAGGACATACGTTGTCGTGAAATGCATTGAGACACCTATGACTACTCTAACCGCATTAGAGCCAACCACATGTGTTCCTAGGGGCCCTAGGGCTCCTAGGGACATACGTTGTCATGAAATGCATGGAAAGGGGTCATAGGTTAACCTATGACCTCTCTTGACATATTTTAGAACCAATCAAATGGATCATAGGTCATAATAATAATAATAACAATGATAATATATGTTGTTATATTTAATAATAATAATAACATATATAATATATTACGATATTATATTTCATAATAATATAGTAATAATAACAATAATATAATATTAATATATTATATTTACATATTATAATAATAATATATATATTATTATAATATAATTATAATATTTATATTATTATTATAATAATATTATTATAATATATATTATTAATATTATAATATATATTATTATTATTATATTTAATAATAATATAATATTATAATCACATATATTAATAATAATAATAGGTTATAATAATATATAATACATAACAATAATAATAAATAATATTACTCATCATACATTCCGCTTAATTCCCTCCAAAAATTTGGCATCAAAAATTTCTAAAATTAGCCAATTTATGAATACTAGCCACTAAAAAATACCTTGCTATATGGGTTTCTGCTAAAAGATTAGGAACATATTGAGTAATGTATACCATCATCTGGTATGCCATATATTTCTTAATCATAGAACCCTCAAGACGTACTCTTTTTGAAACCAAACTTTTCAAAAATTTCAAGTATCTCTCAACCATCCACATTGACCTAGGTTGTATAGGTCCACACAATTGATTCTCCTCAACTTAGTGTATGAGGTAGTGTTCTTGTGCATTGAAAAGAGTTTAAGGTAAACACTTTTGTATTTCACACATTAGTAGAGGAATTCTTTTCTTCTAATATTTTATATCTTCTTTATGGATTTCTTTAGATGACAACCACCTACAAGGGATTCAAGACACAAAAACATATAAATACAAGACTTTACAATATATTACTTGTTTGATATAGTGAACAAATATCACTTCTTTCCTCATGTATTTTCTAAGATCATATATCACTTGTTTGATTTTATTATCAAAGTTGTTTAGGAGTGATAGGGATAGTACATATTGCAACAATTGTCAACTAATCATTTCATTATTTTCTAATGTAATACAATGGAAACTGAATCGAATTTCATAAATATAATGTAAATATAAAAGATCATGACTTACCTTGATGAATGTATGTCAATCATGTATTTTTATTCCTAGGCCAAATTCACTTTTCTTTGATATGAGATTGCTTATATTTGCAACAAAACTTGTAGGAAATCGAATTTTTCATATGACTTATTTTATGGCATGACTTTGTTGGTTCATTAATAACCAAGGAAGGGAAGTTGCATTAATCTAGCCTCCCTTGCTATTTATTCACTAATATTTTTCATTACATGATTGGAATGATGAATGTCACTACAAATTTTGACAAGTTTTTTCTTTGTCACACCTTCCATCCAATATTTTCTATAGTGTCTCTATTACATTGTTTTCAATATGCATGGCAACAAACAAATGCACAATTTGTAGATGCTCATAGTATGGTAGCTTACTAAATTTTTTGGCATAACATTTTAGTTCCTTTGGGAGGTGGTTAGTACTGATGCCTTGACAACTTTAAATTATATTATATTCCAATTGCTATAGGTGAGCTGTCAATCTTTGTGGCTTTGATGTAGTCTCTTATTTCACATTAAAAATATGTTTTTTGACACTTCAAAACTTATGTTTTTTTGGTGGAGGAAGTGCATATTCTCATCAAAAACATGGGTATGTGCAGGATCATGGTCAACCAAACTATGGCCTTAAGTAGGAGTGAAAAATTAGTAAATCAAGGTTATGGAAAATTGACATATAATTTTAAAGTGGTTCTGGAGTTTATATCAATAAGTTATATGAAAATAATTTGTAAGAAATTGAATGTAGTTTCTAAACTACTAGGCCTTATCTGGAGGAAAATATATTTGATTGCTCAAAAGTTTGGATGTTAATGTAGTATTATGAAAATTTCAGGAAAAAAATAAAAAGTAGGTATATGTCTGACCACCTTAATCAAAATCAAATGATAATATTTTTTAATATAATTATAGATATAAAGAGTAGACTCATGCTTGGATGTGATGCATACTTTTGGGTATTTTAATTCCAAATAAATAATAAAATATGAATTTTCTACTAAAATTTTTTTCGAAAAAACTCTCGTGTCTCACCACCTTACCTAATTGAAAATTTTACCAAATTAATTTTTATTTTATTTTTCCTTATACTAGATGAAGCATAGAATGTGATGCAACTTTTAGATTTAAAAAATGTTATACTGTTTGAAGGTTGTAGCTATTTTTCAATTAGTATGTCAATTAGCACCACACAATCATCTTATTTAAAAATTAACTAATAAATACTTACCAAACAAGGAGTTTGACAACAATTATATCGATGGAATCTCGAGAGTGTTATAAATAAAGCCTTTAGTTTCATTCAATTTCGATGAAAACAAAATTGTCAGATGGCTACCCAAAGTTTAAGTGTCAGTGAAATCCTTCTCAAACACATTTTTTGGGTTGACCAAATTGGCTTGGTAAATACCGAGCCTAATCGGATACCTAAAATTAAATCAGCTATACGATCTGTAATCAGGTATCTGATACCAGCGAGTTTTCCAATTGCAATTTCAGAGGGAGGGAAATTTGAGAGAAAATAAAATTTCCAATGGCAATTTTGGAGAAAAATTTGAGAGGGAAACTTTAGAGGGTTTTAAAGGAAAATTTATTTGGGGAAAGTGTGGACATTAATACTATTATTAAATATGATTATGATTATTGTTATTAACTATTATTGTTGTATATGATTATAAATATTATTATATATATTAATATGAATAATAATAATTATTAAATGTATATAGTAATATTATATAAATATTATTATATATAATAATTTATCAGGTTATTATTATTATTAAATCTATAATCTAGTAACATATATGATTATTATTGTTATATAATCTAATAATATACTATTATTATATTAAAATATATAGTATTATAATATTATTAAATATAATATTGTCATGAAATGTATCAAAAGATAGGTTAACATATGACCCCTTTCAACACATTCTGAATGGGTCCGTTGGGGTCCTATGGCCCCTACAAACATATGTTGTCATGAAATGCATCGAGATGAGTCATAGGTTCCCCTATGACTCCTCTCGATGTAATGCAACCAACCAAATGTTTCCTTAGGTGGCCTAGGAACCCTACTGACATAGGTTGTCATGAAATACATCGAGAGGGGTGATAGGTTAACCTATGACCCATCTTGACGTATTAGAACAAACTACATGTAGTTGCCATGGTTATAGGACCATTAGGGACATAAATTGTCATAAAATGCATTGACGATGTATTGTATCTAACCAAATGTGTCCCTAGGGGTCCTAGGCCCCCTAGGGACATACATTGTTGTGAAATGTATTGAGAGGGATGATAGGTTAACCTATGACCCCTCTCAATGCTTTATAAACAAACAAATTCATCCCTAGGGGTCCTAGGGCCCCTAGGGACATATGTTGTCATGAAATGCATCAAGAGCAATCATAGGTTAACCTATGAACCCTTTCAATGCATTGGAACCAACCACATGGGTCTCTAGGGGCCTTAGGGCCCCTAAGGACATACATTGTTATGAAATGTGTCGACAGGGGTCATAGGTAAACATATGGCCCCTCTCGATGCATTGGAACCAACAAAATGCATCCTTAGGGGTCATAGGTCCCCTAGGGACATACGTTATTATGAAATACATAGAGAGGGGTCAAAGGTTAAGCTATGACCCCTCTCAACACATTGGAACCAACCAAATGCATCCCTAGGGGTCCTAGGGCCCCTAGGGACATATGTTGTCATGAAATGTGTTGAGAGGGGTCATCAGATAACCTATGAACTCTCTTGATGCATTGGAACTAAACAAGTGCATCCTTCTTTAATTTTGATTAAAGGCTAATCCCATCATTTTCTACTCTTAATCCCAACTCAAAATATTTAATTAAGGTTAAATATTAATCCTAATGTTTATTAAAAATATTTTAATAAATATCTCTTCAACCCAAACTCATGAAATAAATAAAAATTTATTTATTTCCTAAAAAACCTTTTATCCTTATCCTAGGAAATTCTAGACTCTTCTAGAAGGTCTTTATCCTCATCCTAAGCCAATCCCTAAACCCCCTTCTTAGCCTAATCCACCCTATCCACCCATACTAACCAAGCTTAGCCACTAACTCACCCACCCTCATTAAATGCCATCCACTTGCACATCTCTAACATCCCTAATCTAATCCTAAACCCAAGCCTAATCCCCCCCTAACCTTGTCACATTCCCTAAGAAAGCTTAAGAATTTCCTAAGCCAAGCAAAGTCAACAATCTCTAGAATATCTCAACCACCCAGCCATGAATGCTCTTACAAGGCCATAAAGACTCTTACAAGCCCATTCATTTCTCTTACAAGCCATTTATGAGGGTCTTTAAGGCCTTAAGCCTCCTTTGTTGACTCATCCTTGCCCTTTCCTCCATCCATTCACCCTGTGACATGTCTCACTCCCTAATTGGTTGTAAGGAAGCATAATCCATGTGCTCTCCTCTCATGCAATCTAAGCCCTCCATAAGCTTTTTCCTTTCCTTCCATCTTAGCCCTCCATCCCTCAAGCCTCTTGCCTATAAATTGAATCCCCTCCCAAGCCATTTCAACACAATCCTTGAGCTAAAGTTATAATGCTATTTTGAGAAGCCAAATCCATACTTTTTACATACATCCACATCCAAATCCATCTCCATTGAAGCATAGAGCAAGTTTGAGCATACATACCAATCCTTTACTTAGAATCATCTACCAAGCAAAGAGCTAATTTCTATTGGGAGAGTGCATTCATTTGGCTCACATTCCTAATTAGGGGTTCCTCTTTTGTCTATCGTATATGCTATATTAGTGTTGTTAGTTGATGCTTTGTTTCTTTAAATAGATTAGTGTTTCTTGCTAACATATTAGAATATACATTTTGGCATGCCCGGTGGGACCCCACTATGGGTCATTTAATCATCCATTTCTATCTATATGTTGATTTTTCTAACAATCTAATATTTTTTGTTGTTTGAGTGAGTTGTAAGGTGTTTCACTTATTTTTGCAGGTTGAAGGGTGCACTTGGGAAGAAGACATACCCTCTAAAATCCAAAAATAATAAAAAATATAAAAAATTATAGAAAAAATTTGTGCATTTCAGTTATTTTTGTGTAGTGTCATCTCCACAAATTGGCTTCTGCACCTAGCAAACTATCATCTCTACCAGATAAACTATCATCTCCGCAACCAAACTGACGTCTCTAAAGTTTGGCATCTCCGCCTGGTCTTCTGCTATCAGTGCCGCCTCTAGATTGTCATCTTCATAACCTCAACCATCATCTCCAAAGTTTGGTGTCATTGCCTAGACTTTCATCATCTTCACCACCACCTCTCCTTTCTGTCATCTCTGCTGCCAAAAAACCTCAACTATCGTCTTCGCATTTCAGTGTCTGTGCCTATTTTTTGGTTGACTTCACCGCAAACCTCAACCGTCATCTCCGTCGTTCAGCGTCTCTGCCTGCTTTTTGGTTGTTTGTGCTGCCTTTTTCTCTATCATCTCTGATTCTTTCTCTATCATCTCTGTAGATTAGCGTCTCTACATTTGAATGTCTTTGCAGTTTGGCGTCTCTAACTGTCAAACTATCATCTCTGCCTATTGTAGTTTCCCACCTGCACCATCATCATTCCTATCTTGGCATCTTTTGTGGTTTTTATTAGAATTAACTTGTATGGTTAAACACATTTTTCTTTGAATGTATGTTGCTCAAAAAAAACTCTTGAATGCCATGGATAAAAATCAAACTTTCCTTGAAATGCATGATTAAAACAAAAAAAAACACAATCTTGAATGCAAAAGATCAACTAAACATTGCAATATCTCACACTTCAATTTTTGGGGCATAAAAGGAATCTACATTCTAGAAACTTCTTAAATTATAAAAACCAAATAAAGAGGCTTTAAGTGAGTTTTTAGTTGGACTCACCCTCTTTAATCACCCATCAATTTAACCATTGGTTGCAATCTCAGTGCCATCTATGGGGATGGGTCCACCTAAGAGGGTGTTAAGTGCTCCACAAAGTTCAAACTTCATTTGTGTTTTTGTTATTTTTTCTAACTTAAGAAATTTTTTGAATGCACATTAAGCTCACTAATGCTTCATTTGAACATTAAAATTGAATAAATCTTGACGTGGAGGCCCTTTGGGCGCACGCTTGAACTCAAGTTTTACACATCTTTCTTTTTGGGCTTAAAACAAACTCACACCAACTCTTGAATGCCTTAAAGGAAATGAATTGATACTTGATGTGGAGGGCCTCCGGGCGCGCAAGTTTACTTTCTTGTTGACCCTAAATCTTCTTCTTGTTTGCATTCTTCGATTGATTTTACTCTTGTTAATGCTTCAAGTTAAAATTGAACATTTGCATCCTAAACATGTGTGTTTGCATGGTCTAGACTAGAAAACATAAGAGTCAGTTGGTAAAAGAACAAATGTGTCTTTTAGCCCAAGGTCATCCAAGTTTTCTCTCCCCTTGTCATCTTTCAAGGCCATCTTGGGTGCACAAGATTAGGATCCAAAACCTTGTTTGTTTTCTAGGAGGCCTGCTTGGGGATTTCATTACCCCTTGGACGATGTCAACTCCAGCATTCTGGCAGAGTATAAAAATTGGGAGGTGAATCCAAAGACACCTCTCTTGGAATCAAGATTTTTTCACTCAGGCTAAGCCTCAAGGAACTTTATACCCTTGAGAAGTAAAAGAGGAGAAGTGGGTTGCCGCTCCTGTCAGCTATTTGACATCTTTTTGGTTTCATCTACAAATTTGGACCTAATGTACCTTGGGTATATCGAGGACTCCCTAGCTAAACCAGCTATTAGCCTTGTAGAAAACCATCAAGGATGTTAATGTGTTTGAAGTGACTAATCAAAACATTTGTAAGACATACACACTCCTTGGTGCAAGTATCACATTCTGAGAATCGCAAACTTCTATTTGGTTGTTCCTATCTATTACTTGATCTTTTACTTGTTGAATGAATGTTTGCCAAACTTGATCAATCCTAGCCTAGGGCATACTTAGCATAGTTAGTTCCTATTTTAGAAGTTTGAACAAGTCAAAGAAAAACAATCAAAATCTCTCAAAACCAAGCAGACTCGAGAATTCATGTTAGAACAACCCAAACCCAAACAGAAGTTTCACAAAGTTAAACTCAAGCCATCTTAGGCATACCAAGAATTTTCAGCCAAGAGAAAGGAACTAACACCAAACCCTCGGATTGCCAAACTCCACAAAGTAGAGGACAAAGCTACTAACGAAGCCCTTCAAGATGCCTGGTTAGATCGCACTATCCAACTTAACCAACATCCAGGAGTTAACCTTGCTTATGCATTACGAACTAGGCATGATTTCTATGATTAGACCCCCTTGTTTCTCCACATATTCTTGCATAAGCTTCACTTTAGAGTCATCTTTGTAGGAAAGCTAGTCATCTTTAGTCCTCCCCTTAATCATTTTATCTCATCCATCTCATTTAGAACCAAACCATCTAGCCAGCAATCCAAAAACTTCACATCCAAGCCTTCAAAATTGTTGTCACCTTGCCAAAAGTTTTCCATTCCTAACATCTTCCAAATCCACCAATCTCACCAAGGTTATCCCTTTGACAAAGCTTTGTCTAGGGTAATCTAGCTTTTTCACTTGTTATCCCTCATCACCTTGAGCTAAAGGTTGGGATCGACAAGCGGTCAATCTCATTTTCTTCCTAAAGGATCATCAGTCTATCCTTAAGTTGACATAATCACCACCAAGCTTGCACATAGGAAAGTACACCTCTCATTCTTTGGCAACAAATCTTTTAAGTTAGTATCCCCAACCCAATCCTCCTTAGGTTTTTTCATAAAGCTTTGCCTCAACCTAGAAAATCACTTTAATAGAAAAGCCTTCCCCTTTTGCGTCCATCAACATTGTTGCATCTCATCTCTAGGAACATTCTGCATTTTCATGCCACCCGTCACTCGCTTAGCCAAGAAGAAGAAGGAAATAATGGAGCCCTAACATTTGGATCAAACAACTTCACTCCCTTTGAGCACCCAACCATCCTTCAGCCTAGAGAAAACTATACCATCACCTACTAACATTGAAGCTTTCATGAACCAACTAGGAAATGTAGTATTGATGAATGCCATTATAGACAAGAACAAAGAAATAATCATGGCTAACTTTCGGAGGCATAACATAGGAGCCTTTGACTTTGGAAGACCTCCTCCCTTATCAAAACCATCTCATCCCTTGTTTGAGCAACTCCCACTCCCAATAGGCTCTTATGATTCAAATTATCCTCAATATGAGCCAAAAGAAGAGCCTCAAACTAACCCTTATGATCTAACAGACCCAAACATACCAGCCTCCACTCAAGTTGAAATCTCCCTTCCGCAAGCCAATCTAACCATCAACACTCCACCATTGTTCCATACCACTCCATCCCAAACCCCCTTTTCCCAAAACACCTCATCATTCACTCCCTTTACTATTGTTGTTGTTGCTCTCCAACCTAGCCTTCCAAATCCACCCATCTCTCAAATCAGTGCTAGTATCTTTGGCCAACCTTAGCAATATACAATAGGGATGCCACCCATGGGGCCAAGTAATCAGTCTTTCATCACCCCCAACTTTTTTACCTCAGCTCAAAACATAATTCCATCATTTCCACTAGGTCCTTAGAGCTCAGTGCCATCATCCACAAATCCACAAGCTACTACCCTCACTCCACAAAGCTATCAAATCCCACAAGCTACTACTAATGTTCTATCAAGCTTGCAAGTGACCCAAGCTCCTACAATCACTCTACCAAGCTTTCAAATCCAGTCACCAAGCTATCAAACCCCATCAGTTCCATTCCCACCACCTCCACCACCAACTAATCCATTACCTCCTATTACCAACTATGTTTCTATGCCACTTCTAGGAGGAAATCCACCACCACCAACCACCAATTACTTGGCCTCTTTTGACATGCAGATACCTTCCCAAATGGGGGCACAACCCACATATATTGGTCAAACTCCTCAAAATCAAAGTCAAATTCCACAAGCTCCTTGATCCTTTCCCCAAGCTTCAAAACCATCTTATAACTTACCTCCACAAAGAAATCCATTTATCCCACAACTATCTTATGTTCCTCAATCCCAACCTCAAATCAAATATCAACAGCAAGCCTCGCAACACATGTAGCAATATGTGCCACCTCCACCTCAGTAACCCATCATCAACCATTCAGTTTCCCAAGCCATGTACAATCCCTACCAGCCCATACCTCAAAGCCATCCATATTCCATTGCCCCATCTAGCACATACCTACCTCAGAGCACTTCTACATTGGGAGCACCCCAGCCATCACCCATTAATGCAGAATGGGAAGCCATGAAGATAGCTTTGAAGAAAATCCAAGAAGGAAATGATCCAAAAATCTTCAAGTTTGAGAATGTGTTTCCTTACCCATTTGATAGAGCTATTACTATGACTCCATTCCCCGAGCACTTTGAGACACCCAAGTTTGACAAATTCAGAGGAAAAGGAGACCCTATCACACATATCAAAGAATTTTACATGCACTTCCAAGAAGTGGCATACGATGATGTCTTTCTCTTGCGTCTCTTTCCCAAAATCTTGGCCGGACCAGCTCTTGAATGGTTTTATAGAATACCATATGGCACAATTAAAAACTTTGCTGAATTGTTTGAGGCATTTGTAGCCCAATATGCCCATCTTTTTGAAATAGAGCTATCAGTAGTTGATCTTGTCCACACTAAGCAAAAAGGTGGAGAAAGCCTTCCCGAATATCTCCAAAGATGGAAAATCCTTACCACCCGCATATCTTGTACCTTACCAGAGCGCCATTTGGTGAAAATGTTTATTGATAATGCCCATCCCAGCTTAGCTCACCACATGACCATGAACTATTTGCAGACATACAAAGATATCAAAGAGAAAGGAATGATCCTTGAGCAAGGACTCATTAAAGATGGTGTGGTCAAGATTTACAAGGAAGCCAACCAAAATCAAACACATTCCAATGACAAGTCTAGGTATTGGAAAAAAAAAAAGCATGTTGCAACAAATGGCGTCACTGACACCAGGCATGTGAATATTATTGGTCCTTCCCAAAATCAGTCCAACCCACCATATCAACCAAACAATCAACGAGCTATCAACTACCAATAGTAGAATAACCAAAAGCTATCAAAACCACAATCCAAGACCCAACTTCCAAGGGTCTAGCAATCAAGCTAATGCCATCAATGTAGCTACAAGGCAAAAGCCCAGATTTCAACCTGCACCTAGAAACTATACACCCCTTGGTGAGCCATTGGATGTCATTTTTGAGAAATTAGTCAAGGAAAACCTCATCAAATTTCTTGCTACCCAGCAAATTGACCCAAGCCAATCCAAAGTTTCATGGTACAAAGACAATGAGTATTGCAAATTTCATAGGGTAAAGGGTCACACCAACCTCAGATGCATGAAACTAAAAGATTATGTGTAGGACCTCATTGATTGGAAAGAAACCACTGTTTGTGCCCAAAGCTCTCCCAATGTAGGCTTATAGATCTATCAAAATTATTTTCCTCCTCACAACAACCAAAATCCTAGAAAAGCACCTATCCAAACCAGCAACAACAACACCAACAACTAACAGCCAAACCAATAGCATGGGAAGAACAATGACCACACTTCATCCTATATAGACTATGGTAGCCTCATAGGTTGTATATCTGAGAAAGAGCCTTCTATCAATGTTATCAATATCCAAGGACCAAATAATGAGTGTGTAGTCACCACTCAAAGAGTGCAATTTAACATCGCAGGCCCACCCATTTCACTAGCACCATCAGCTCCATCAAAAAGCTAGTACAATATCTTGGAACACCTTGGGAACATGCTAGCCCAAATCTCCATTTTAGACCTTCCCCACACTAGTCCTATGTAAAAAAACATCCTTGATAGTGCTCTCATAGAATCTCATGTTCCTTCAGATATCAATACTACTGATTTTTGTAATCTTGTTGGACACCTATCCTCCTCATGTGCCCTGTCATTCAAACCCACTGACATACCTGTGGTTGAGCTAGATCACACCCTTCAGCTTCGCATAGCCATCATGTTATCCAATTTTTTTGTAAAAAGAGTAATGATAGATAATGGATCAGCCTTGAATATTTGCATCCTAAAATTCATAAAACAAGCTAGGTATACTGAGACAGATATCATCAGTGAGGTTATCACCATCAAAGCTTATGACAACTTGGAAAGAACCATAGAAGGAACTATTTTGCTACCAATCAAGGTTGGGCCAGTCATCAAAGAAATGCTCTGCCATGTTATTGATCTAAACCTACCATTTAACATCCTCCTCAATCGTCCATGGATTCATGCCATGAAAGCTGTTCCATCCACTTACCACCAGTGCGTCAAATTTCTGCATCAAGGCACTAAGGTAACCATCCATGCCGATCTAGAACCCTTTGCTTACTGCAATATGGTTGAAGCTTCATATGTAAACCATTGCCCTAGAATTGATATCAACACATCCATCACCAGCACATCCCACACTTGTAATGACCCAGAAACCATCCTCGCCTCAACCTTGTCTACTATGAATATCAATAACAAAGGCTATGGAGAGTATAGTCTATCAGATGCATTTGTTGTCGAGGCACTCCCACTTGATCCACATGCCCATGGATGACTGACATATCACAAAAATAAGGAGATTCCACCTCCTCGATACAAACAGTTTGGCCCAACAACCTTTGTATACTCAAAAATTCCTCTTCATGAGGAGCTCACTCTAGATATCAACAATTGGTTACATAAGGATGCACCACCAACAAATCAAGCATGCCTTGATCACTTTAGCCAAAAGTATCCCCAAGAACATAAGCTCATCATTGACAAATGGAAGTATCAAGGCAGTGGTCTAGGACCAGAAGAAAGAGGCATGCAGTGCCCCATCGAAGCACACCAGTGGGAAATGAAGTCAGGTCTTGGCTTTGGCATACCCACAACTGAGGGCACCAATGAGAACGGTCATGCTTTTTCGAAAATTCACTGTGACCTTGTCAAAATTGAAGACATTCCTGAGGAATTTGAAAAGAGAGCCTATGAAAATATCCCAGACCAAATCTCCCTGGGAGACTCTATTCTCCAAGAACTATCCATCCATTTCATTGACCTACCACTCACCCATCCACAACTCATAGATTGGGACCAACCAAGTGTCATACACATTGATGAGTTCACATCAGAGGAAGCACTTCTGAGATTCATGGGAGCTGAAACACCTCACAAGAAAACAAAGTTAGATTCTTCCTATATCTACAAGCTAGATCCCAAGGGGTATATTGGAGAAAATCCCCAACCTAGTTCTAATACACCCAAAACTGGAACTAAGGTGAATTCGAGACTAGCTAAGGTAGTGAAGAGAACCCCTCAGCAAGAAAATCCAGAGTCACAAGTAGAACATGAGGATTTAGCATTGCCTTCTCAAGATAATCAACTAGAGGTGTCTTCTATTCTAATTGAGGATACTAGAGAAGTCAACATCAGTTCTTCAGAGATCCTTAAACTTGTTTATATTATTGCATCCCTATCACAAGACCAAGCTGATCTCCTCTTTGAGGTCTTAAGAGAGAACATTGGCCAATTTGCATGGTCATATTAGGACATTCTAGGACTTGATCCAAAGCTTGTAGTTCATCATCTTACAGTCAATCCAAAGATCAAGCCCGCCAGACAAAAGCTTAGAAAAATGGACCCCAAGGTGGCATTACTGGTCAAAGTTGAACTAGAAAGAATGTTAGCTTCTAAGGTTATCCGACTTATTGACTACTCAGAGTGGATCTCCAACATGGTCCCCATCACTAAACCTTCTAGTGACATCAGAATCTACACTAATTTTAGAGATCTTAACAAAGCTTGTCCAAAAGATGATTTTCCCTTTCTCGACATAGATATGATTGTAGATCTTACAGCTAGACATGAAATTTTTTCCCTCATGGATGGATTTTTTGGGTACAATCAAATCAAGATTGCAGAAGAGGATCAACATAAGACAACATTCACTACCCCTTAGGGAACCTCTTGTTACAACATGATGCCTTTTGGCCTAAAGAATGCTAGGGCTACCTATCAAAGAGCTATGACAACCATTTTTCATGATCTCATCCATAGCATTTTGGAGGATTGTGTGGATGATATCTTGGTCAAATCCCATACCTTCCTGGATCATCTTGCTGACCTTGAGAAAGTCTTTGATAGGTTAGCCAAATATCATCTCATGCTAAATCCCAAGAAATGTGTCTTTGGGGTCACATCTAGCAACCTTCTAGGCTTTATAATTTCTAAATAAGGTATAGAGATCGATCCCAAGAAGGTCAAGGCTATCTTAGACATGCCTCCTCCCTAGACACTGTGATAGCTTCACTCTCTTTAGGGAAAGCTTCAATCTGTCAGGCGCTTCATCTCCCAGCTTGCAGATAAGTGTACGCCATTTACACATTTACTTAAGAAGGATGAAACCTTCAAGTGGGATCCTTTATGTCAATGTGGCTTCGATCAGCTCAAGGAGTATCTCACAAATCCCCCTATCTTGGTTCCACTAGTTCTTAGTCATCCTTGATTTTGTACATATCAGCAACACCTACTGCTCTAGGGGCACTTCTAGTATAGCTCGATGACTACAGTAGAGAAAGAGCCATCTACTACATCAGTAGAACCCTAGATGGTTATGAACTCAATTATACTCCTATAAAAAAAGCTTGCTTGGCAGTTATTTTCTCAACTCAAAAGCTTCGCCACTACATTCTAAGTCATACCATCCAACTAGTCTCCAAGATTGACCCTCTCAAGTATATGCTCTCTAGAACAACACTTACAGGCCGTTTGGCCAAATGGGTTATGCTCCTTAGTGAATTTGACATCCAGTATGTGGACAAAAAGGAAATCAAAGGGCAAGCTATAGTAGATCACCTAGCTGATGTACCTCTAATAGATACCTTTGATCACAGAATTTTTAGATGAGCATATCTATCTAATTGAAGAACGACCCCCATGGAAACTTTATTTTGATGGCTCATACACATCTCATGGATCAGGGGTAGGAATATTATTGGTCACACCTCAAGGAGATTACATTCCAAAAGCCTTCAAGCTACAATTCCCTAGCACCAACAATATAGCTGAATATGAGGCTCTCATAGTAGGATTAAAGATAGCCGCATAATGGAACATCACCGAGTTACAAATCTTTGGCAATTCTCAACTCATCATCAAGCAATCCCCAAATGAATATCAAACCAAAGATGAAAAGCTATTACCCTACAAAGAGCTAGTTGATCAGCTAACCCAGCATTTTACAAAGCTTCAGTTTACACAAGTGCCTCAAATTCAGAACAAAGCAACAAATACTATGGTTACTATTGGCTCACTCTTGGAAATTTCCCATATAGCTACACAATATGAGTTTTTAGTCGAGTATCTCCTCACACCCGCCTATGCGAATGAGAATTCAAACCATGTTTGTATCTTGGTTGGTCCCCAATCCCCTTGGTACCATGAGATTCATGCTTACCTTAACAATGGAATCATATCCCCTCACCTCATATGTACCCAATGCCAGAACCTCATGCAAAAATCATCCCACTATGTTATCATAACCAATACTCTATATCGTCGGGGTTATCATGACACGCTCTCTTGGTGTTTAGACCAAAATGAGGTCGTGATGGTGTTAAAAGAAGTACACTCTGGACTTTGCGGTGCCCACACGAGTGGCATTGTCCTAGCATGAAAAATCCTTAGAGTAGGCTCCTATTGGCCTACAATTGAAGAAGACTCATGTGACTTTGTCAAAAAGTGTCTCCGATGTTAGCAGCATGCAAATCTCGTGCATGCTCTAGCATAGGATCTACAGTTTATTGCACCACCTTGGCCTTTCGCTTGTTGGGGCCTTGATCTAGTTGGAACTATCACACCTCTCTCATTTGATGGACATAAATTGATAATAACAGCTATAGACTATATCACTAAGTGGGTGGAAGCAGTCCCCCTAGTCTCAGCTACAAGAGTTCAAGTCTCCAAGTTCATCTTGTACCACATTGTTTGCCGCTTCAGCATCCCCTCCACCATCTTCACCGACCATGAAGGTAACTTTGAAAATCTCAACATGGAAGAATTATACACTTCCCTCCACATCCATCACTACTTTTCTAGCCCATATTTCCCACAAAGTAACGACTAGGCAGAGGCAACTAACAAAACCCTCCTCAAAATTCTAAAGAAAGTTGTCAATGATTTCAGCTGCGATTGGCACCTACAAATAAATCTAGCCCTATGGGCCTATCGAACCTCCTTCTATACATCCACAGGCACAACTCCATACTCCCTAGTCTATGGTGCCAAAGCAATACTACCCATCGAGGTTGAACTTTCCTCCTTGCGTATATCTTTGCAAGGGAAAATATCAGATGAAGAATACAAAGTAGCTCAGCTCACCCAGCTAGATCTCTTAGATGAGAAGCGACAACAAGCCTATGATCATCTAACAGTCTATCAACCTCGTCTCAAAAGGAATTTCAACAAGAAGGTGCTTCCATGACACTTTCAGCTAGGTGACATGGTCCTCAAAGAAAACATGAAAGTCCAAGCAGATCGAGAAAAGAAAGGCAAGTTTGAACCTACCTAACTTGGTCCTTGTGTTGTTACTGCATCCTTTTTCTTCAGAGCCTATCAGCTATCTACACCAGAAGGAGAACTCTTGAATGATCCTACTAACATCATTCATCTCAAGAAGTTCTATGCTTGAAGATCCTTGGTATACCCAGCTTTTGAAAAATACAAAAAAAAATAGTAAAGAGAAATAAGTGTCCAATGGTGAAAACTTGGCAATTCAAGCACCTTGGATAGGTACTTTGGTGAAAATCTGGTAATTCAAGCACCTTGTGTACTAAGACTAATCCATTATCTATCACTATCCTATCCCTCATCCATTCACCCACTTTCCCATAACACACCTGCTTGTTCCCTTGGTGTTCCAACCAAATATCAAAAATCTGATGAAGCTTGTAAATACCTCCTGTACAGCTTGTAAATCTTGTACCTCATCTTGTAAATACCTCTTGTACAGCTTGTAAATCTTGTACCATAGTTTTTATTATACCTTGTAAATCTTGTACCATACCTTGTATATCCAAATCTTGTCCAAAGCTTGTACTATATTCCACCTTGTATTATATACCAAAGCTTGTATCCTAGTTTGTATCCTATCACATGCACACAAAGAATCCCATTTTTACTTACACTTTTCATTTACCTATCTGTCTATCAACTGTTACAGACATCCCACCCTTCACAAACATTTCCATCTCACAAAACCAAAACATGAACAACCTTGTACATTTGTAACATATGTAGGTCTATCATCTTGTACATCCTCTTTAGCTTAGTACCATTGTATCTATCTAGCTTTTGTGTCAATTCCTCCTTGATTATCATCTTGCACACATCATACAAATCTTGGTTACCTATTCCAATGCATCCTTTAGCTAGATCTCCTCTCACCAAAGTTTTATCCTTCTTAGTTCAGCTTGTTAGATGCATCACTCATCCAGATCCATTAGCTTAGGTGCTCTCTGATAGATCCTTATAGGATATAGCTTTCCTCATGTCTGATCTTGGTCCATTAGTACCTCGTCCTACCATCTCATTGGCAAATGTTCCTCTTTTGGATTTTCACTTTCTTTTTATTTGGAATCTTCCCTTTTGGGTCTTGAAGTATCTTTTCCAAATAATCTTTTTGTTCCCTCCTCAAGGTTGCCACGATCTTCCATATCATGGTATACTGCAAATGGGGCAATTTGAGTGTAAGGTTTTGATCTGGTCTTTGTTTTTTTTTTTTTTTTTTTCCTACTTGTGGGTTACCCAATGTCGGTTCCATGCTGCTTCTTTTGGGAATCATATGTGATGCTGAGGAAATCCTTGTGTGTTTGTTTTGAGTCAGTTCGTCAGTCCTCTGGACAGTTGGTGAAAAGGCCTTGATGTTCTTGGTAACCTTGGAAATTATCCAACAATCCTATAGCAAATCTAGTGCTCAACTACATGGTGGTACTTCTCTTTGAAGTATCCCCCTACTCAAAAAGCTTCAATGGATTTCCCTTATCTCCATTATCCCCCATCCATATCCAACATCTGTCTCTCCTACCCCAGCTTATGCAACCATATCTCTCAAAATCAAACATCACTCTTAGCTTTAGGGATCCACAATTCTAGTCTTAGGGATCCACCAATCCAATTAATCCACCAAGACTCATCTTTCGAGATCCACAATCCTAGTCCTAGGGATCTCCAAAACCCATCTTCTGCCAATCTGACTCTTTGAAATCTTGTTGCATCAGCTTTTTAATCCCCTCATCCTTCTACCTATCTTAGATTCCTTTTTATAGTGCTTCGCTCCTTCATCCTCCATTTCCCCTGATGTCTTAAGATTTCTTCCTCTTGTGCCTCTGACCGCCCTTTATCATTCTCCCATAGTGAGAGTTTGAGCTAATTCAACCCCTTCTCTTTGCCAGTCTGAGTCTCCTTGCTCATCCCAGATTCTTGAATTTTTCAAGAAGCCGTCGCGCCTCATTTTCTCTCCCTACCACCTTCTTGAGGGGGCATCTCATAGTCTAGTCTCTCCTTCTTATCCAAGAGTGGGACAACTTTATTGCTAAAACATCTTCCTCATGTCATTTATATCTAAACTTCTTTGAAATAGTGTTGTTTCAACACTATGTCAAAGAGGGGCAAAATGTAGACACCTAAAATTCTTTAGAAAATAAAGTATTTTTATTTTTTGAAAAGTCCCTGATGACATCATCATTTATTAATTAATTAATTATTTAATTAATTAATTTATTTTTATGCCATTAAATCCCCTTGCCTTAATTAAAAATATTTAATTGAAGAATCCCTCCCAAAAATGTTTAAATCTTATTTAAACATTATTTATTTATTTATTTATTATTTAATTAATAAATTGACCGAAAAATTCAAAATAAATTATTTATTTATTTTTTGCCCAAAACTTGGCCAATTTCCTTAAGACCACTAACCTCTTCCAAAATCTTCTAATCCTTTTTTAATTTTGATTAAAGGCTAATCCCATCATTTTCTACCCTTAATCCCAACTCAAAATATTTAATTAACGTTAAATATTAATCCTCATGTTTATTAAAAATGTTTTAATAAATATCTCCTCAACCCAAACTCATGAAATAAATTAAACTTTATTTATTTCCTAAAAAACCTTTTATCCTCATCCTAGGAAATTCTAGACTCTTCTAGAAGGTCTTTATCCTCATCCTAAGCCAATCCCTAAACCCCCTTCTTAGCCTAATCCACCCCATCCACCCATACTAACCAAGCTTAGCCACTAACTGACCCACCCTCATTAAATCCCATCCACTTGCACATCTCTAGCATCCCTAATCTAATCCTAAACCAAAGCCTAATCCCCCCACAACCTTGTCACATTCCCTAAGCAAGCTTAAGACTTTCCTAAGCCAAGAAAAGTCAACAATCTCCAAAGTATCCCAACCACCCAGCCATGAATGCTCTTACAAGGCTATAAAGACTCTTACAAGCCCATTCATTGCTCTTACATGCCATTTATGAGGGACTTTAAGGCCTTGAGCCTCCTTTGTTGACTCATCCTTACCCTTTCCTCCATCCACTCACCCTGTGACATGTGTCACTCCCTGATTGGTTGTAAGGAAGCACAATCCATGTGCTCTCCTCTCATGCAATCTAAGCCCTCCATAAGCCTTTTCCTTTCCTTCCATCTTAGCCCTCCATCCCTCAAGCCTCTTGCCTATAAATTGAATCCCCTCCCAAGCTATTTCAACACAATCCTTGAGCTAAAGTTATAATGCTATTTTGAGAAGCCAAATCCATACTTTTTACATACATCCACATCCAAATCCATCTCCATTGAAGCGTAGAACAAGTTTGAGCATACATACCAATCTTTTACTTAGACTCATCTACCAAGCAAAGAGCTAATTCCTATTGGGAGAGTCCATTCATTTGGATCGCATTCCTAATTAGGGGTTCCTCTTTTGTCTATCATATATGTTATATTAGTGTTGTTAGTTGATGCTTTGTTTCTTTAAATAGATTAGTGTTTCTTGCTAACATATTAGTATATACAAGAACCAACCAAATACATCCCGAGGGGTTCTAGGGACCTAGGAATATATGTTGTCATGAAATGCATCAAGAAGTGTCATAGGTTAAATTATGACACCTCTCACCATAATGAAACCAACCAAATGCATCCCTAGCGGCCCTAGGACCCCTAGTGACATAGGTTTTCATGAAATGTGTCGAGAGGGTTCATAGGTTGTCATGAAATGCATCAAGAGGGTTGCAGGTTAACCTATGACCCCTTTTGACCAATTAGAACCAACCACATGTGTCTGTAGGGATTGTGGGGCCCCTAGGAATATATATTGTCATGAAATGCATCAAGAGGGGTCATAGGTTAGAATCAACCAAATGCATCCTTAGGGGTCCTGAGGCTCTTAGGGACATACATATTCATGAAATGCATTGAGAGGGGTCATAAGTTAACCTATGCCTTCTCTCGATGCATTGGAACCAACCAAATGTGTCCCTAGGGGTCCTAGGGTCCATAGGGACATATATTGTTGTGAAATGCATCGAGAGTGGTCATAGGTTAACTTCTAACCCTTCTTGACCCATTAGACCCAACCACATGTGTCCCTAAGGGTCCTAAGGCCCTAGAGACATGCGTTGCTACGACATGCATCAAGAGGGGTCATAAGTTAACCTATGACCCCTCTCAATGCATTAGAACAAGCCACATGTGTCCATAGGGGTCGTATGGCCCCTAAGGACAAGCATTTTCTTGAAATGCATCAATAGGGGTCATAGGCTCGATGCATTGAAACCAACCAAATGCATCCCTAGTCATCCTAGGGCCCCTAGGGACATAAGTTTTCATGAAATACATTGATAAGGGTCATAGGTTCGTTGCATTAGAACCAACCATCTATGTCCCTAGGTGTCCTAGCACCCCTAGGGACATACATTATTGTGAAATGTGTCAAGAAGGTTCATAGGTTAACCTATGACCACTCTCGACACATTGGAATGAACCAAATGTGTCCCTAGGGGTCATAGGGCCCCTAGAGGTATACGTTGTCATGAAATGCATCGAGAGGGGTCATAGGTTAACCTATGAACCCTCTCAACATATTTGAACTAACCAAATGCATGTCTAGGGGTACTAGGGCCCCTAGAGACTTACGTTGTCATATAATGCATTAAGAGGGGTCATAAGTTAAAGTGTTGGAGTTAAAAAAATGCATCCTTAGGGGCCCTAGGATCCATAGGGACATAAGTTGTCATGAAATGCATCGAGAGGGGACATAGGTTGTCATGAAATGTGTCCAAACTCAATGCATTAGAACCAAGCACATGCGTCCACAGGGGTTGTCGGCTATGTTGGCTCCTGATTTAATAGAATTTGAACAACCAAGTATGCAAGGAAAGAATGTGTCTATGGGTAGCTATCTCCAATAATGGACACAATTTACCAAGAACCTGGGCCAACCATAAGGCTATACTCCTTCTACACTTTAGGCTCTGCAAAACCTAGGCAGGTGAACCTAAATATTCCTTATATGGTATCAGTTATCAAAGCATACACTGAATCTAATGTGAAGCAGATAAAACCCTCATTTCTCCTATTAACTCATGAAATAACATAGATCTACAGTAGCTAAATGCAACTTTATGATATTCACATAGGCCAAGTGAGGGCATTCTATTATAGCTCTTCAACATGAAAGGGGAAAAGTGTTTGATTATTGATGTTGATTTTCAAAAAATCCTCAAATATGCAGCAGTATAACAAGTGATCCTATAACTGATCAGTGCCTAATCCATTGGGAAATTCCATGAATTCAATACATAAATCTGTGACATCAAAAGATATTTCGTATGCTGAGACATCAGATCCATCCTATCACTTTGTGATTCAGACATCGGTGTTCATTAAGACCTCATTCTCACAAAATATCCTTCTCAAGTAACCAATAACCTTGTTAAACATATCAAGCATTTACTTGGCCCTTTGGTCTAATAACAAAATACATCAAACATATAACCTGAAGGGGATGTAAATGGTTCTCAGATCTTTGTTCCAAAACCACATAAGAGTTACAAATTACTGAGACAGGACACAAAAACCAGAATCAAACTAATGAAATGCTTGCTCATATGTATTCATTTCCTTGAAACTATACATTTAGATGCATAAAATTAAAACATGAAAAAACACCTGATATATCAAAACTTCCTATATTATCTGCACTATTGTTATTCATACAAGAGAAATTGCTTAAAAATATGTGGTATCACAGCATGAGAACACATCAAAACTGGATCCAAAACTTGGTATCTCAGTAGTGACTGGTTTTTCTCTAAAGACTGGAACCTATTGGTTTCTCAGTCACAAAAAACTAGAACTAGAATATGGTTAGAGAGAAAGAATGATATAGACAAAATGAATTCTTGGATCTAATATGTAATTGCCACTTGTCCACTTAGAATTCAACCTTTCTCAGTTGAAAAACATCTCTCTTCTTTCTTCCCATTTTGATCTGATCTTGTTTCATCATTTTCTATAACAAACTTGCAAAATATCCTTTTCTAAATGATGAAAGATATGTGAGTCACCAAAATATCTTAACTGCCTTATGAGAATGCTAGTGAAATTTGGTTTTTACTGAGTGAATATGATCAAAATTTGACCCAAATTGTACTTTCACTACCTTTTAACTATATTCAGGTCATCACCATGCTAGGAAACAATTCTGAACTTTCATACTTGAATACTGTTGCAATTTTGGTACTTGAGAGAAAACCTTGTGTAATTCAAATAGATGGATTCCTATGTAAAAATTGACTCCAGAATTAAAAAATTTAGATTCCCACGATTTCAACGGTATATGATAAGGCATATCTAGCCTCTTGGAAATGCCTAAAATCTTCATTTGAAAAATAGTCCCCTTTGTTTGAAAATTTAGACTTGCAACCTTGAAACTTTAAAAAATTCAAAAAATTTAAATATCTCTAATGTTCAGACTTTATTAAAATGACCTTTTGAATTTAAAAAAGATCTAAACGTGAATTACTCACTGCCCATTGAGAAAATAATTTAAAAATTATTTTTAATTCCTTTAAAAATTTCCCCTACCCTTTGAATCTGAGGTCAAACTTCTGTTGACCAAGTGCCACATGTCACTCTGTGATTGGTCTACATGGTTTACATCATCTGCCACATGTCATCTTCTCCCTACTTCACTATGGTTATCGAGTGAGCAACTTCACTTGGCAAGATAACAAGAACTGTCAGTTGTGCCACGTGGCACAATCTGGTGTGCTCCTGACATTTGCTCACCACATCATTACCCAGTGACTTTGTCGCTGCCACTTGTCACCATCTGATTCATTGTTGTCTCCAGGTGGGACCCACATTGCATTCTGACTCTTGCCAAATTTTGGAGATTTTCCAGTGACCTCATTATGTCGCTAGCTACACTTTTCGAGATTTTTTGGCTAGCGAAGTAGCAAGGCACCAGATTCTTGGGTGGATTGTTTTCTTAGACGCCTCTGTCTAAGCCTGCCTTTCATTCAATGTGGCTATTTTTTCTCACATTGTGTGTGGCTCTGCTCTTATTTACCTACGACTTTTACTTCATAGCTCCATGTTGTTCTCTTTTACATTGCTCTTCTTTCCTTTGTCATCTGACTATGGCTCGTTCCTTACATAGGTAGCTTTTATGCCTGCCACTCCTACTTTATTCAATGCCTAAAACCTACATTGATTTTTCTTGCTTCAGCATCTTTTTCTATGCTAAAGCTATGGACCTATGCTTGGATGGTGCTATGAATAGCTACCTTGTGGCTTTAACCTTTAAATGTGTGGGCTCCTCTTGTTATTTGATGGGGCATTCACGCTTTGCACTGGCTCTCCTTCTTAATGGCATGACTGTTTTCTTTTTTCAAAAAATGTGAGTCTTCTCTGTTGATGGACATGGACTGGCTTCCTTTTCTATTTGTATCATTGCCTCTACAAGCCAATCCCTGATAGTATTTAGATTAGTCCCTTTTGGAAATAGATCAATCCTTTGTTGCAACCATTATGATTGGGTCTACACCTACAAGATCACGTACCCTTGTGAGAAAACTTTCGTTGTAGTCAACAATATCCACCAGTTTAACAGTTAATACTCTCTCAAAGCAGAGATGAGATAATCTTTCACAAAGTTGCTTAGCATAAATGAACTACTTTCCACCAAAATAGCCCCCATGTCCTCCAACAACAATAAGCATGTGTCCATTGGATAGAAATTGACATTTTCCACATGGAACTAACTCAAGCTGATGATGTTTCTTTTCCTTTATTTTCAAGTGGCTTCTCTCTTCAGTGCATGGGATTGCACTTTTAATGTGTTGTGAGCCTCCTTGTCTTCTATTTCATAGGCTTCCACATTCGCTGACCTTTCATGTGCAGCTGCTTCCAAGCTTGACGTCCTTCTTAACAATCTACACTAACTCCTTTTTAAATTGTTATCATATGCCTTAAAAAAAAGCTTCTCCCTTGTTTAGTGTAGACCTATGTGTCTTCTAGTTGTGGTTCCATCGTATTATGTGCACATGCTGCTCTTTTTATATCTTCCTTAACTCCCATCATTTGCATTCAATTGTAGGTCACTTAAAATGCCAATGAAAACCATGTGATTCTGAACACACTTACATTCACCTTGGCAGTTGCAAGAAATGAACCAGTACCCTTAACATAGTGGCTATAGCCATGGCATCACCCCATCTTTCAATTAGGCTCATTGGGATCCTATATTGATCCCACCCTTTTTCTTCACTTTTATTGTTAACTAACTCTACATTTTCTGACACCACACCGACCACAGCTCTCACCATAGCATTAGGTTTTCCATTCTATTTGGTGCAATTGGTAGGTCTTTTCTTTTTAAAATAGGGTAACTTTTGGCCTCTATAATGTTATTTTTCAATGACAACTACAACTCTTTTGACAAAGGTCAGATCAGACTCATGCCTTCAACACGTGGAACTTCAAATGCAGGTTCTAGGTGTTTTCCCAAAACTCATTAAGAATGTTATCTCTCAACTCAGCCAATTGGTTGTTCTTAGACAAATTTTTTTTTTTTTACATGTAACGTCCAAAGATGGTGAATTGAGAACATCATCAAACTTAAGGTGTGTCTTCCTAATTGATTCATGTTTCTGATGTAGTATACCTGTCAATGAATCAATTTAATAGTACTATACTTACTAAAAATGGTGGACGTGTCGCAAGTATTCAGTTGGGCCCCAAGTGGGTCCGACTAAAAAAAATTTCATTTTCAAACACCTAAACCATCAAATTGATCTATTGACCATCTTGAACTAAGTGGAATCCAATTTGATCACTAAAGTAATCATTAAAACTTATTTTGAATCATTTTCGCACCACTGTGAAAAATGTGTTAGGAGGCTTGTTGACTAGCCTTAAAAACTGACCCAAACCTCTGACCAGGCTCTAAAATTTGGCACACTGAATCTCTGCTCCATAAACTTGCACCCTGTCAAATATTGTCTCATGAAAAATTCCCAGTCAAAAGATATTTGCTATCAAAGTTGCCTTCTCAGAATCACCTGCAAGTAGACAAGTCAAAAAACAACAAACTCGGTTTGGATTTGGCCTGAAAAATTGAGCAAATAGACACTTGGGAGAATGAAAATTGGGACACTCATTCTCTATCATGAGAAAATTATGGATATGAAATTTGGGCTCATGAAAAATAATTGGGCACAAATGGAAAGCGTTCAAAGTAGGCTACTTGGACTTGCTGACTGGAAAGGATGACAGAAAAGTGATTTTTGGAAATGGAATTGAACAAAAAAAGTGTGCAAATAGATTCATCATGACTTGTAAACTGACACCCTTGGAGTATTTTTAGAGGACAATAAGGGGGTACAATCCATTTGACTTGACCAATCACGGATCAGGACTTATAACATCTCGAACAGGGCTACCAAACAATCTGCAAACTCTGATACCAGTAAAAAGTTAGAAATTCTAATTGGAATCGCATTTGAAAATTGATCAAACAGATTCGTCATAAGATGAAACTTGAAACATACCAAGTCTCTAATGTTTAGAATACACTGCAACAAGAATTTCAACATTTTATTCAACTGGTCAAAAGTTATAACACATCAAACAATGCTTCCCAGAATTGTGAACAAGTACAAAATCATGGAAACAGTAACTGACCAACATTGAGGGATTCAAAACCTAGTCAAACAAACTCAAAATGACTCAAAATTTGAAACATAGGTTCTTAGGTAGGACACTAGACACTCCCAAAGTGGTGAATCATCACACAATTTTGGGTGTGAGATATTCTAGTGCAAACAGGGCTTCTTGTCATTGTTTAATACTTGGTGAAATGCAAATTAGACATTGGCTCAAAACAACATTTTGCCAAACAGCTTAGAATATCAATTTATCATTACAGAACAGGTAGATGCACTGAATGGAAAGTGCTAGAAACATTAAACACCTTGGGACCCTCACAAGTACAACCAAGTACATATGCAATTATGGGCATTCATAGGGCTTGGTTTGACTCAAAACTTGAAATGGGACTAAAAATGAAGCATGCAATTTTTAGTCCCAATAGGCTAATGCGTTGAGAAGAGTCATAGGTTAATCTATAACCCCTCTTGATGCATTGGAACCAACTAAATACATTCTTAGGGATTCTAGAGCCCCTAGAGACATACACTGTCGTGAAATGCATCGAGAGGAGTCATAGGTTAACCTGTGACCCCTCTCGATGCATTAGAAGCAACCACTTGCATCCCTAGGAGTCTTAGGGCCCCTACGGACATATGTTTTCATGAAATGTGTTGAGAGTGGTTATAGGTTAACCTATGACCCCTCTTGATGCATTGGAACCAACCAAATGTGTTTTTAGGGGTCATAGGGCCCCTAAGGACATAAATTGTTGTGAAATACATTAAGAGGGGTCATAGGTTAACCTATGACCACTCTCAAGACATTGGAAGCAACCAAATGCATCTCTAGGGGTCGTAGGGCCCCTAAGGGCATATGTTCTCATGAAATGCATCAAGAGGGGTCATAGGTTATCCTATGACCCCTCTCGACACATTCAAACTAACCAAATGCATCTCTAGGGGTCCTAAGGCCCCTAGAAACATATGTTGTCATATAATGCATCGAGAGTGGTCATAGGTTAAAGCATTGGAGTTTAAAAATTCCATCATGAAATGCATTGAGAGGGGTCATAGGTTGTCATGAAATGTGTCGAGAGGGGTCATAGATTAACCTATGACCCATCTCGATGCATTAGAACCAAGCACACACGTTTGTAGGGGTCATAGGCTAATGCATTGAGAGGGGTCATAAGTTAACCTATAGGCCCTCTTGACATATTGGAACCAACTAAATGCATCCCTAAGGGTTCTAGGGCCATTAGAGACATAAGTTGTCATGAAATGCATAAAGAGGGGTCATAGGTTAACCTGTGACCCCTCTCGATGCATTATAACCAACCACATGTGTCCCTAGGAGTCTTAGGGCCCCTAGGGATATATGTTCTCATGAAATTAATCAAGAGGGGTTATAGGTTAACCTATGACCCCACTTGACACATTCGAACCAACCAAATGTGTCCCTAGGCATCGTAGGGCCCCTAGGGACATACGTTGTTGTGAAATGCATTGAGAGGGGTCATAGGTTAACCTATGACCCCTCTCAAGCATTAGAACCAACCACATGCATCCCTAAGGACATGCGTGGTGGTGAAATACGTTGAGAGGGGTCATAGGTTAACCTATGATCTGTCTTGATGCATTAGAACCAACCAAATGCATCCCTAGGGGTCCTAGGGCCCCTAGGGACATACATTGTCATAAAATGTGTCGAGATGAGTCATAGGTTAACTTATGACCCCTCTCAATGCATTACAGTCAACCACATGCATCCCTAGTGGTCGTAGGGCCCCTAGGGACATGCATTGTGGTGAAATGCATTGAGAGGTGTTATAGGTTAACCTATGACCCCTCTCGATGCATTTTAGAACCAAGCAAATGGATCATAGGTCATAGTAATAGTAATAATAATAATATTAATAGTAACAATAATAATATATGTTGTTATATTTCATAGTAATAATAATAATAATATCATATATTAATTAAAATATATAATATATTACGTTATTATATTTCATAATAATATAGTAAAAATAATAATAATAGAATATTAATTTATATATTATATTTATATATGATAATAATATATATTATTATATTATAAGTATTATATATATATATTACTATTATTATAATATATATTATTAATATAATTTTATTATAATATAATTATAATATATATATTATTATTATATTTAATAATAATATAATATAATCATCACATTTATTAATAATAATAATAGGTCATAATAATATTTAATACATAAAAATAATCCTAAATAATATTACTCATCATACATTCCCCTTAATTCCCTCCAAAATTTTAGCATCAGTATCAGATACTTGATCTGAGATCGGATATCTGATTTATTATCGGATATCCGATCTTAGATTGGATACTTGATTAAACTGGCATGATTTTCCCAAAATATTTCCTATCACTGTAGACTTGACAAATCAATTTTTGTGGGTCATTTTCACAGGTTTTGGGAAAACTCATGTTTTGAGGCCCAAATTATCAAAAAAGGTTTGATAATCTATCATTAGGTGTCCGATATTATCATCTAAATGGTGACTAGTAGTCATCAAAAGGCTAAATGCTAAATGAATGTATCCAATGATTACATTGCGGCATATAGGGAAAGGGACAAGGTGAATCACTGAAGGAAAAGACAAGGTATGTTAAATGTGAGCCAAGTTGATAAAGAATTGGTCAAAGGTGAAATCATAGAGTCAAATAATGAATATGTGTAGTTGGAGAATGAAAATGGACCAATTGATAATGATAATGTTAGGATTGAAAATTTAGAGAGTGAATATTTGGAGGATGAAATACTACCAGGTCATAATGTAAATTGCATGATTGAGCATATTGTTCATGACAATGCACAAGAACCTTACATATCTCCTAATTATAATCAACATGAAGGTTCTAGAACACCAAAATGGATAATTGACATTGATGAAATGATTATTACCAATTTGAAAGGGAAAAAATTAGAAAGAACCATTTTGTTATGGGCTTCAAGATTATATAAGATGGTTTTTGGCAATAAGACAATGGTGAAGCAATGTTGGCTTTTTACGCACTTATTAAAGATGCAAAAGATGAGACCTGTGCTTTGCAAATTGAAGATTCGTGTCAATAAAAAATTGGAAAAAATGTCATTATTGCGAAGAATGTTTTTAGTGCTCTCAATAGCATTGGAAAAAATAGCAGGGAGAAGGATAAGAGAGCTGCTCAAAGGGTTATTACAACCTCTTTGGTAAGTCATCATTTGAGAAAGGGTAGATATATGAGACAAACTTGTATTGACTTGAACCTAAATCATACTACTTTGAGAAGAGCACTTAGTAGATGAGAGAGAATTGATAATTCTCTTCAAAATGAAACATGGGCTTTTGGTGGGAGACTTCCACATTCTGATAAGAAGCTATTTGATGATGTGAAGGAATAAATTACACAATTTTGGCACTCCAGCTCAAGAGTATCACTAAATGCTAAAGATGTATTAAATTTGAGAATTGGCATCAGAGGCTACACACCACATTCTAAACATTATTTGGAGGTAAGTCAAACTATGTTGTTCAAACAATTTAGAGAGAGTTATCCAAGTCATCATATATCACAAAGGGCTCTTGAATCTTTGAAGCCATTTTATTGTGTGCCACTTAAAATTCAAAATACATATTGTTGCAAATATCATGTCAAGTTTTCTATTCACCATGAACTATTATGCTCCATCCATTCTACTTTGCATAGTAAATAAATGTTGCAAAATTTTGGTGCTAGTGGGCTTCCAAAATCATCAAGAGACTTGCTAGATCAATTTTTATGTCATAGAGTTGATGGTTATTTCTTTTATAGAAATGTTTTCTTAAATGAGAAGTGTTCAGAATGTGGTAGCTTATCCAAGTTTGACACATGTTTCCATGAGGGGTTCAAATAAGATCTCGGAAAGACAATAGTAAAAAAAAGTATATAAAACAATGAAATACACATTGAAGAGTGGGGGTGAGGGCTCTAGATGTGAATTGGTTGCAAAAGAAATCAATGTGGCTAGTTTTATTTCATATTTCAAGACAAATCTTTTCTATAGGTATTCAAGACATAGTCACAGGTCTCAGTGGTTGGATCAACAATTTAGAATGTGTAAGGAGACTTTTCCCATTGACACTATTATATCAATTGTTGACTTTCCTAAGAACTACAAATTGCAACCTCAAAATGAGTCGACACAATCTCAATATTAAAACTCTATTTAGATTGCTATTTTTATCCATATAACATATAGACATGCCCCTCATAGTGCGAAAGATAATCAAAAGATTATTAGAGAGTATAATTTTTATATAAGTGATGATAGATCTCACTCTCACGAGTTTGTGCGACATTGTTTTGAGAATTATTTTGATTTCTCACATGAGTATGCAATTTCTATGGATAGACATATCATTTGGTCAGATAACTATACAAGTCAATTCAAGAATGCTCGCATGTTTTATTCATTGTGTAGGATGCACATAGAGAGGGGGTGCCTCATATTTGGAGTTTTCTTGAGTCCATCCATGGAAAAGGGGAACATGATGGAGTAGGCACATGTGTGAAGAGAGCTCTAGTTAAGGAGCAATTTAAGATTTAAGGTGCAGAGCTTTTTGATGCTTATAGCATTGTTGATTGGTGTAGTTTAACATTATCAAAGAGGGGGATTATTGATTTAGTTGTATGTACGTTCTTTTGGTTGGTTGAGGAAGGGTCCATACATGATAAACCAAATTGTGCTACAATGAGAGATTCATCAAAAATGCATTCATTCTAGATCTCCAATTCTAGTACATGGACCATTTGGACATGACAACTAGTTTAATTTTTTCCTTTTTTTTTTTAGTGTGATTAGGATCACTATGAGTCAAGTGAGTGGGTGGACACATGGGCTTCATATTATCTTACTCCATTTTCTATCATACCCTCTATCAGAAATGATGACATGGAAAGTTCACTTGAGCATAACCATCTATTAGATCTTCTTTAGTCAGGACATGTCTTTGCATTGGTTGCACCATAGGGGAATGATGACAAATTTGATTATTGGTTAGCACGTTGGCATAAGAAGTAAACAAAAGCTTGCACAACTGATCATAGATGATGATGGATTCACATATCCTATTGGTTCAGTGGTTGTTTCTGGAACATGGCTATGGAGATACATGCTTAGAAGGAATATAATTCCTACATTCAAAGACTATTAGAAGCACAAAATGATTCTCATATATTCACATCTTATTATAGCAACAAATGCAAAGTTGTTGAAGCACCAAGGAAGACCAAAAGTAAAAGAACTTTTTACTTTTACTAAAACTGATCATGAAGCCCTATTGGAGACCCTAAAATAGAGAGAGGACCCTACTGGAACACTCAACTAGGTATATTTACATCTTATGCTATTTTCTTCATAATGATTTAGTGAACTGATGATTATCTTGTTTAATACAATAAGTTACTAATATTTTTTATGATATTGGAATGTAGGTACATCATGAAGTGTAGCCATGCATGAAGATAAAAAGCTAAATAAGGAGTAGAATGAAAAAAAATCTATTCTATTTTTGACACTATGATTTTTGACAATACTTTTATCCATACTATGATTTTTGACACTACTATTTTTGGTACAACAATTTTTGGTAGTTGTGTATTGATGTAATAATGAAACACTTGATATATTGTAAATGTAAACTTGTTGATTTAATGTAAGAAAAAAAGATGATTTTATTTAATGCAATTTATATGGTGGGACCTAAAAAGTGATGATTTTAATATATATTAGCACCAACCTTGCATAGTGCTAAATGCCAAAAACTTGACAGAGGTCAAATTTAATATTTTTTCTTTTAATACTAACCTTAGTGATGCCCTTGTTTTGGCCGCAGAGACCATCCTTTGTCCACGACCACCCCGTATTGAGGAGTCTACAAGGTGCTCTAAGTGTGTTTCGAGTTTGATCTTTCGAGGGTCATAACTCAGAGCTCATGAGGGCTATCAATGAAATGTCAAATTCTACAAGACATTCATGCCGAGGCCTAAAATAACCTATCTCATTTTTGAGAGATCACATTCTATTTGGATTTGGCACAATGATCTCACTTGATGCCAAAACTCATCATGTGCCTTAGTTCATAGGTGCACCACAATGTAACTTTGAAACCACTGATCTTGTCATCAAATTGTTAGTACCATTATCTCTGGATGGGCAAGTGAACCATAGTGACAACCTTGTATTGGCTATGGAGACCATCCATCATCTGTAGCCACCTCGTACCGAGGAGTCTCCAAGGTGCTCTAAGTGTGTTTCGAGGTTGATCTTCCAAGGGTTGTAACTTGGAGCTTGTGAGGGCTATTAATGAAATGTTTAATGCTACCAGATAGTGATGTTGAAGCCTAAAATAACCTATCTCATTTTTGAGAGATTGCATTCCATTTGGATTTGGCACAACGATCTCATTCAATGCCAAAACTCATGGTGTACCTCAGTTCATAGGTGCACCATAGCATAACTTTGAAACCATTAATCTTGGCATCAAATCATCAGCACCATTAAATATAGATGGGTAGGTGAACCCTAATGGCACCCTTTTTCTAGCTACAAAGACCCTACATCATCCACGACCACCATGTATTGAGAAGTCTCCAAGGTGCTCTAAGTGCATTTTAAGGTTGATCTTTTGAGGGTCATAACTCAAAGCTTGTAAGGGCTATCAATGAAACATTGAATGCTAAAAGACAGTGATGTTGAGGCCTAAAATAACCTATCTCATTTTCAAGAGATCACATTCTATTTGGATTGAGCACAGCGATATCGCTTGATGCCAAAACTCGTAGTGTGCCTCAGCTCATAAGTGCACCATAGTATAACTTTGAAACCAATAATCTTTGCATCAAATCATTAGTTCCATTAGCTCTAGATGGGTGGGTGAACCATAGTGACACCCTTTTTCTAGCCATGGACACTTTCCATCATCCGCGGCCACCTCGTATCGAGGAGTCTCCAAGGTGCTCTAAGCATGTTTCAAGGTCGATCTTTTGATGGTCATAACTCGGAGCTTATGAGGGGTGTTGATGAAATGTTGAATGCTACAAGATGGTGATGCTGAGGCCTAAAATAACCTATCTCATTTTTTAGAGATAACATTCCATTTCGATTCGGCACAATGATCTCGCTCGATGCCAAAACTCGTAGTGTGCTTCAGTTCATAGGTGCACCCTAGTGTAACATTGAAACCACTGATCTTGGCATTGAATCATTAGTGCCATTAGCTCTAGATGAATGGGTGAACCTTAGTGACACCCTTGTTCAAGCCCTGGAGACCCTCTGTCATCTACGACCACCCCATACTAAGAAGTCTCCAAGGTGCTCTAAGTGTGTTTCAAGGTTGATCTTCTGAGGGTCATAACTTGGAGCTTGTGAGGGCTATCTATCAAACATTGAATGCTACAAGATGGTGATGCTGAGGTCTAAATAACCTATCTCATTTTTGAGAGATCACATTATGTTTGGATTTGGCACAATGATCTCACTCGATGCTAAAACTTGTAGTGTGCCTCAGTACATAGGTGCACCACAACATAATTTTTAAACCACTGATCTTGACATAAAATCATCAGTGTCATTAGCTGTAGATGGGTGAGTGAACCCAAGTGACACCCTTTTTCTAACTGTAGAGACCATCCATCATCTATTGCCACCATACCGAGGAGTCTGCAAGGTGCTCTAAGTGTGTTTCAAGGTCGATCTTCCAAGGGTTATAACTTGGAGCTTGTGAGGGCTATTAATGAAATGTCAAATGCTATAAGACATTAATTTTGAGGCCTAAAATAATCTATCTCATTTTTAAGAAATCACATTCTAGTTGGATTCGACACATTGATCTCGCTTGATGCCAAAACTCAAAGTGTGCCTTAGTTCATAGGTGCACCACAACACAACTTTGAAACTATTAATCTTGGCATTGAATCATTAGTGCCATTAGCTCTGGATGGGAAAGTGAACCCTAGTGACACCCTTTTTCTGGCTATGAAGACCATCCATTTTCCATGGCCACCCCATACTAAGGAGACTCCAAGGTGCTCTAAGTGTGTTTTGAGGTCCATCTTCCGAAGGTCATAACTTGAAGCTCCTATAGGCTATCGATGAAACATCAAATGCTATAAGATGATGATGCAAAGGCCTAAAATAAATCATCTCATTTTTGAGAGATCACATTTTTTTTGGATTTGGCATAGCGATCTTGCTCGATGCCAAAACTCACAGTGTGCCTCAGTTCATAGGTGCACCATAGTGTAACTTTCAAACCGCTGATCTTGGAATTGAATCATCAACACAATTAGCTCTAGATGAGAAAGTGAACCCTAGTGACACCCTTGTTCTAGTCATGAAGACCATCCATCATCTGTAGGTACCCAGTAGCAAGGAGACTCCAAGGTGCTCTAAGTGCATTTCAAGGTCAATCTTTCGAGGGTCATAACTCAAAGGTAGTGCATGCTATTGATAACCGCTTCCATGTTTGGTGAACTCATCTAATTAAGAATTTAAAATTATGGCAAAAATTGCTCAAAATTGTAAAAGTTGCAAAATTGCAAAAAATTTCAAAAGTTGCAAAAGTTACAAAATTGTAATTTTGCAACTTTTTCTTGCAAAGTGAAAATGAGTGCAAAGAGTCGGTTAGGGCTTTGAACATGACCATTCAAGGTTGGAAACACCTATATAAGGTGTGAAATGATAGCATGCATTAATGAAGCCAATTATTTTAAGTGGATTAGTATGGATAAATTGATCAATGTGAGAAATGTATAGATATTATTCATATGGATATGGTATTGGGGAACCAAGTTAAAAAGGTTTGATCCAATCAAGTCTCTTAAGTTGGGATATTTTGAGGTTATGTTGAAATTGAAAAGTTGTAGTATGAGGATAGTAACAAAGTGAAGGGCTAGTTATCAAAGATTATGAGTCTAGGAATGAGTTCATGGTTGTCAATCGAATCAATGGTTGAGGAGTGGAGTCCTTAAGTGTGCTGAGATTAGATTTGAAGCCAAGAGTTAGTTTCTAGGTTGAAAGTTGAGTTTAAAATCAGATTTGTGCTTATGTGACCCTTGTGTAGGAGGTTAACAAGTGTGTTTATGTCATGATAGCACTTCAAATTAAACATTGCATCCAAATTTGATAATAAAGGTTGTTAAGATGTTATTCAAAAATTATTGCATTTGAATTGAATATAATAAACATGATCAAAAGTAATGATATTCCATAAACATGAACAATACACATGATCCACGATCAATTGATCAATACTAGATACTAAATTAATATGTATATCATTGTGCACATAAATGATAGAAATATATATCAAAATACATATATCCATAGAAAAATTACACAAATATATGTCAAATTTCATGTATCCATAGAAAAATTACACAAATATATATATATATATATATATATATATATATATATATATATATATATATATATATATATATATATATATATATATATATATATATATATATATATATATATATATATATATATATATAAAAATACATAGTTCCATATTAAAAATGTGGTTGATCATTGTTAAGCTATCATTCTACATGATGCTAAATGACAAGAATTCTTTCAAATTCCTCTCTTAAAAAGCTAATCTTTGGATCAACTCCAAGGTTCTATATTTTTCTTGCAATGTACCAAAATCTACTTAGTTGAAGATAAATGTGTTTGTTCACAAGGAGGCCTTTGTTGGTTCATTTTGATTTTAGATGAGATGAAGAATCTGCATGCTGCTTCAAAATAACACACAAAAGAACTAGATTTTTGTATTTTTTATGTTTTTCAATGAATGTAGTCTAACAATGCAACTAGTATGAATTCATATTCTAACAAAGGGGTTAGGAAACCAAATAACAAAAACTTGAAAACAAGTAACATGAAATGAAAATTTCTAACGGACATAAGCTACATAAAACAACACACTGCGAGTTAGGCTTTCAAAAGAATTGGTAGGTAACCAATGAAAATAGGAGCAAAACTTCCTAGATTCCACTGATGCAATCGTTGGTGAGAAAATTTAGCAATTGTATGATATTTCACCTTTCATCAAATCACAAGGCCACAAAAAGTGCACTCATGTGAGATCAAAACTTATGCAAGTTCAATTTGATGAGCTCTTCTCGAGCTTGTTACATCAACAAAATTCATAAATATGTAGCAAACACCAGAACTAAAAAGATCCCACAACCAGAAAAAATGCAATAAACTTTTGGCTCAATCACAATTCTATGAACAAAATTAACAAAAATATGACACATTTAGGCAAGAATGACTACACTCAAAATGCGAGCACCAGAAGCATAATTTTATTGCATAATAATGGTGGCCCTCATTACATATTACAATGGGGTATTTATAAGAAATAATCTCATTAATTTGTGTTGAGAGTGAGAGATATTCTTCATGCAATAAAATACTTTTAATTAACAAAATAAAATACAACCTTATTAGTGCAAAAAAAGACTCCATCCATATTTTAATTCATTAATTAGATGCATGAGCCTTTTACATGTTAGAAAAAAAATAAATATGAGAGCGAAAGCTTCGAGTCAAAGTGGAAGTGTCAAGAAGTGCCAAAAATAGAAGTTGATCCTTCATAGGGCATTTGTAGTTGTTAAACCACCATCAGAATGCATTTTTGGTGCATGGAAAGCTCTATTTTTGGAACCGCCAATTGACTATCAATAGAATTTTTTTGAAAAAATGCACTTGCATACCTACATACCTATGTACCTATGGACCTACATACCTGCAGAGCTACACACCTCAAAATGGTCCAAAATCTCAAAATTTTACTAAGTGTCAAAATTGAAATTCTTGCATTATGGTTTTGCTCTTCTTCATCCCAAAGCTATGTTTGGATGTTTGCCCTTGAATTTCTCTATCATCTTAGTAAGTTTAGCTACATCTGGTAGATCTAAAGCCTCATGTTTATCTTTGACCTTCTATCAGTAATTATCTACTTAAATTTAGGTATCAACAAAATCCTCGAGTTTGTTATCCAATTCTAACAATGCTTCTTCAGTTATGAAGGCTTGTCAGATGTCCTCATCATCAGCAACTTCCAGAAAAATCTTCTTGAAATTATCAACCACTATTTCTATAGGTAAGAACTTTTCTTGTTCCTCATCTTCAAAAATTTCCAAGCATTCATCACTGTAGTGTCTCTCTGCTTCCAAAATTCACTCTCGGGCTTGGTCATTGAGCCAATGAATCTCCCCATGTAATGTTTCCATTACTTTGTTGCTATCTACTATTTTCTCTATCCAACCATCAATCATATCTAATTCTTCTCCGGTATATACATTAATTAAAACCTAGTACCTTTACCATTTTATGGCCTCTAGAGTCTGTAAATCCTTACTTTAGGCCTTCACTTTGTCCATGATACTGAAGTCCTACTTCAAAATTGCTATGATCTTGTTTAAATTTTCCTATGTAGCATGCAGTAACTTTAAATTTCTTGTAATAATTAGGATACCTTTCTCCTCAAAAATTTCCTGCCATTTTTGATAGGATTTCAAAAATGGATCAAGTTGTACACCTCCCCCTTCTCTAAGTATGGTATTCAAAGTCTACTCGGGGTGCTTAGAATCTAGAGGACCAACTACTTTGGCTAGATATCCCTTTAGGACCTCGACCTTCCTTCTAAGTGTTTAGAGTTTGACCTCATCCCATCCAATGTTCTTCAAGACTTATTTTATCCCCATGGTCAGCATTAATCGAGTTGTATCCCATGTAGGCTTCCTGAGTATGGTCTCCTTGAGTTGATAATCCTTGGGAAAAAGGATTTCTACATTTGCATCTTCAAGAGGAACTGCCACTTGTACAAACAACTACTAGTTCCATGTATTGGTGACAAAGGCCAATGGGGTTGCCTCGTGTAATGGGGACTTAGTTTTATTGAACATCTCTATAATCTCAAAAGTATCCTTCTTAGTAGCATGGAATTGAGGTCTTGTACTCCTCATTATTTATTTCTTGAGCCATCTTGGGATTTTCTCACTTGAAGATCTTCTTCTTGAGGATGAAGGGGTGTGTTCTACTACCTCCTTCCCCTTATCACTCCTACTTAGAGTTGTCTCATGTTGGGGGGGCTCTTCTTCTGTCGCTTCAGTCTTAGTAGACCCTACAGATTGCACCTTAGTGTCTACCATTTGTCCCTCCTTCGACACTTCATCAGTCACCATTTGTCCTAGTCCCTCCTCCTATGATGGTTCCTTCTAAACCTACTCTTATTCTAAACTTTGAGGTGGAGGAGTTACCAAGCCACTATCTACCACCATAATTTTTGGTGGAGACGAGGGAGTAAGATTAGGACCTTGTGTATTTGGTGACATCTGTGTCCCATATTTCTATTGAGGTTCACCTATAACAGTGTGCCTGATCTTATCCCTAATCAACTCTTTTCCCATGGGCATAAAATCAAAATTTGACATTGAAAAAATGTCATCACCCTCTTCACTATACTCATCCACCCATTGCTATACTTTATCTTTTGAAGAATAGAGTTCTAAGGGTTTTTCTTGGGTGGATGGTGAGGTATTCATGGCACTCTTTCTTCTTTGTAACTTTGTAGCTCCTGCTAGCTAATTTCTTCCCTATAGGGACACTTGTTCCTCTTCCTCTTCTGATTCTTCTTCCTCCTCCTCTTCATTTCACTCTAGAATGCTTTAAGGAATAGATAGGGAAGGTACCAACCTTTTATTGATCCTTTGCCTCTTTTTCATTTGAATTTTAGTCCTCTTCTTTTGTTTCTTGGAGGTAGAAGTAGAACCTAGCTCTTCTTGCATGGGAGGAATGGAGACCTATGGAATCTCTCCCTCTTCTAGTTGACTAGGTACAATGGGAGGCAATTAAGGTTCATCTTGGACTTGAGTAGCTCCAATATCCTTGGACCCTTGTGCACCCTCTTCTTAGTGTTTTGAAGGCATCTATTCTTTAGCTTGTTCTATTTGAATTCTTTGAGGGGAAGCCCTCTTCCTTTTGTTCTTTCCTCTCCTCTCTAGAGAGTGATAGTATCCAACTAGGTGATCAAGTTGGTATACTATCTCAGGCTTGATAGGAGACTAGGCCGGAAAGGTAGGAATTGTTACTTCCTTTCCTCTACCTCTTTCTAGGTGAGGATACAAATGAAAGATCACTGTATCAAGTATTGGATCAAGTGGAAAAGGTTTCTTGATCCAATCCTTCATCATTCTGATGGCATGCCTCACTTGATGATTAATATCATCAACCTCCTCCCTATCAACCTTAGCATCCATAATGGGCCTTTATCCTATTTTGTCTGCATTGAATAGGGGGTCTAGTAATTCCTTGGAATCCTATTGCCTTATCTCCTCTAGAGGATGTTCAACTAGAGAGCCTTCTCAACTAAATACAAATTCATCCTACAATAGTCCCTTATGCGGTCATTGTAGTCATTTGTTGTGTTTATTTAGTGATCTTCAACAACATCCTCATGATGAAATTCCTTTCCTGCTAGACACTCCACTCTCCCAATATTATCAAAATAGGGTCGACGAGAGTTGTACTCTTCAAGGAGATAATTCTCCCACTCCCACTCAAAAGATGGAATATCTTGCTTCCTCTTCACTTGGTATGGTCCAATTAACAAAGGCCATTCCCAACAAGGTCTTTGTTGTCTCATTATCTTCTCATATACCAACTTAATTTGTCAGGAAATCTATAATAGGACTAGTTTTTCACTTGGGTATCTTGGGAGCTTCCTAGGATTGATGGAGGCACTAGCTACCCGAAGATATGTGAACATTTTGAACTGAATGAAGTAGGCTCTGAGAACTATAATCTGTGCTTTAGCTTCATCAGAAAACCTCTTCCCATAATCTCCCTGAATGAACCAAATGATCACAAAAATGAATGCATAATTCACAATTCTGTACTCCTCGCTCTAGAATGAGAGCTTCTTCTTCACTAGCTAAGGGTAGACTATATATGGCCAGGCCTTGTGATCTTGCATAATACCTCTCCTGTACAAACTAGGATAGTTTTTCACCCTTGCTGCAAGTAGGTATACTATGTAAGAAGTCATATAAAAATTCTTTTTGTCCTTTACTATCCTCAATTACTCACAAAAGTTTTTTCTTAGTGTGGTGGCCCATTCGAGTGGTATGTTTGTTACTCTAATGGTCTCAATGAAGTTAACCATGAAAGCATTGAGGTGGCCCTCTATAGGTAAACCCATGACTCTGCTCAAAAGAATAATGAAATAACTGATATCCTCCTTTCATGTATTCCTGAGTCATATCCACTTTTCCTATTATCCTTCCCCTAGGAGGCTTCTCAATGAGGTAAGAGGATTGTATGATGTTAGTTGCTTCTTATTGGTGCTCCTTGTACCATTTTCCACTGCTTCATAGGAGAGTATAATGAATTGATCTGCTCTCAGGAGGTGGAAGACCCTTTCAATGTTGTCAGATCATAGATCCAACACAACCTCTCTAGTGACACTCTTGATGACCCTTTCTTTAGGAACAAAATGTTGTTCTAGGGTCATGATTAATTCTATTGATTTTACTGATATGGGGTGCAACGCTGTATTCACCAACCCAGAACAGATCAACAAGGATACTAGTGTAGATCTCTTGGTGGGCTTATTGCAAATTCTTAAGAATTCTCCCAAACATGTGTGTCCTAGGTCAGTATCTCTAATTTCTACACAATCATCATGGAATCTTTATTTCGAGGGAATGCCTTAAAATTTGAAAATAATGGGTTTGGGTGTCATTCTAGATGTGGATGCCATATGATCACCTGCATGTCATGAGAAAAATGTTTATTATTTTGAACTAATAAAGACTTAAAAACAAAATGTAAAAGTTTTGAATTTAAATAATCATAAAGAAGAAAAATGAAATGCCTAATTTGGGCATTTTAATTTATTTTTTATTTTTATTTTTTTAACATTTCATATTTTTAAAAATTTTTAAATTAAGTGGGGTGAAAAAATGGATGTGTGTGCATACAGCTAGGGTTTGCAAGGTCATGTAGTTGCACCTTACTAGGGCATGCAGTGGTGGTTCAAGCATGTGGTGCTATTTTATGGTGCACAGTGCCGAGTGTGGGGCATTTTCAGCTTTTGGAGGTTGGCAACATCATTTGGAAGTGTGTGCAATAGAGATGGTTAGGTGTGACACATGGATGGAGGCACGGGGGAAGACAAATTTTTGTGTGCGATAGATAGGATTAATTCAACACAGTGCTAAGTTCTATTGAGTGGGTCATAGTGCTAACACAATGTGTTGGTGAGTGGTGTAGTTTTGGGTGCTACTATGGTCATAGGCATGCACAACGCTACTGCAATCGTGGGCATGCATGGTACTACTACAGTCATGGGCATGTGTGGTGCTATCGCAGTTGTGGGAGCACATTTAAACAAATGCCAAAGTCTATTACCTCTCACAAAGCTTGTTGGTGGAAAGACTTGATAATGAAAATGGAGGGTAGTGAGTTCAAGAAAAAATGGGGAGTGGAGGTGGGGTATTGTAGCCCCCCTATGTGGGTGCGTCAGTGTGAGGCACTCAGTTGCATGTGCGCATGTGTCAATTATTTTATATATATATATATATATATATATTGGTTGTTTTTTTTTTGAATTTTTGTTTTCTTTTTGTTTTAATCTTTTTCGATTTTTATTTTTATTATTTTAATAGTTTTCTCAATTTTTTTGTTTTTTAAGATTTTTGACTCTAACATTTTATCTCAAATCTTGAACTGTGAGTTTGGGAGTTCAAAAAAAAGGTATGGGGTCTCCATTCCTAGTAAGGAATGGGGCGTGTGTTGTGGGACCGCAAAAAATAGCCCCGAAAAAAGGAAGAAATGATGAAGGAATTCCTTCATCAACAAACATTCTTTCAACATGTGCCAAACACCAACCAAACTTTGAACATCTCGAACATATTTCAGATGACTTTTCGACCAAAATCTTAGAATTTGAAACCTTCAAGCTTAGTGTGTGATTCATGTATTCATTCCCTTTGACATCTTAGAATGTAGTCAATCAAAGTTTTTTGACAACTCTGAAACAATCTTCCACTACCCCTGGTTCATTCATTTAGAATCTTGATGAAGGCTATTCATTGATCTTTTTCTTGACCAGATGAGGGCATCAGTTCAAAGGCTCTTGGTGTGGTGTCACGTTCTTCTAATTTTCTGGAGAATTTAAATAATCTCTCTATGTAGTTTTGTTGAAGCAATGTTTTAGATACAAGATAATTTTCTTTGAACACATATCTTTTTGCCATTTCAGATCTTTAGAATTATTTAGTCTTAACACTGTATCTTCTTTTATTTTCTTTCTCTCTCTCTCTCTCTCTCCTTTTTTTTTGTATCCTGACTACACTTAGACTGTGTAGTCAAGACATCAGTGTCATTTCTTAGATTCAATCTCTTGTGAACATCCCTTGCATTCCTATTTTAGAACTTTTTGAAACTCTCATGCCAAACAATGATCTTAGCAACCTTTCGAGAAGACTCCTCTTGTTTGAACCATTTGGAGTTTGGATTACCCTTTTTTATCTTTGACTTCAATTTAACAATACCTAAAATAATCAAATTTTAAATTTTCAAAGTGTTGAGAACTTGTTGGTCTGGACTCTTGATTTCTAGATTGAAAATCCCCTATTTCCACAAGGAATGTTCATTGCTTGGTTGGTATAAAACACACAATTGTCCAAATGTCTTGACAAATATATACCTCTTCCTAAAATCAAAACCAAAGAGTGGTTGGTAAGATATTGATAGAAAATATCAAGTACACCTTACCCCCTAAAACTGACACAACTTTGAAAAGTAATACACCACTAAAAGAAAACATACAACATAAAAGAAAAACACACTTGAAGAAAATAAACACACTTGCAGGAATAAAAATATAAGCTAAGTGTAGAAATAAAATCTAACTAATTTTGTTTTTTCTTTCTTTTTTTGTGTCTTTTAGACCTCAAAATAGTGCTTCAAAAACTACCCATTTATGGGAAAGGGAATGAATTCTCCATATAAGGAGTTGAGCATAAAAGTGTTTTCTCCAAGAATTTTTTCAATTTGATAAGGGCTTTTCCATAAACCTTTAAACTTGGTATGACTTCTCGACTTTTCTTTCACCTTATCCTAGAGTAGAACAAGGTCAAAAATCCTAAATGATTTAATCGTGGCCCTCTTGTCAAACCTTTTTTCACAATAGCTTGATGTTTAGCCATGTGCTCTAGTGCAGCTATGCATTTTTCATCCATCTACAAAAGATTCATCAATTTGATTTGTACTCCGTCAGCATCTTCAACGTATCCACTCATAAACTTCAAAAAAAGAATTTTGAGGTTGAGTGGAAATATTGGCTCCTATCCATAGACAAGTAAGTACAAAGAAGTCCCCAAAGCATTCTTAACCCTTACTTGATCCATCCATAAGGCATATTTTAACTGTGTGTGCCAATCAACAACTTCCACAAAAATCTTCTTGAAATGTGTGTTCTGCTAAATCATGTCCTATGCCATACTTGTCATGGAAATTCTCTAAGACTTCTTTCGCTTCTTCACATCCTAGGCATTTTAAGTAGCTCCCTTCATAATTCTTTTTGTACAACTTGTTGTCTTGCAGGCTCATATAAGACTCGCATTTCATTTTAAGTCCTTTGTGTTGTGAACTATTCATCCAACTGAGGCATCGATTCTCCAAGAGGTAATACACAATATCCTAGTACCAAATGTATGTCATCACACCTTGGCCAATATTGACTTGAGATACTACCTTTTTCTTCTAGCCTTCATCATCTATTTCCTTCTCAAACTCAAATTTCTTTTCATCACCAACCTGGTTATTTGCTATCATCCTTGAAAATCCTTTCCCTCTAACTAATTTCATAGCTTAGATCTCAAGGTCAAACTCTTGAAGTATTGTCATCCATTTACCTTGCCTTTCACCCAGTTGATTTTGCATCAACAATGTCTTTACTACTAGGTTAGGTATGATAGCATACACCTTACTTCTCAGTATGTAGTGGCAAAATTTCTTCGCCACTTTAACCAAAGAAAAAGACTATTTTTCGAGATAGAATAATTCAACTCGGCATTTCTCAGTGGACAACTCATAAAAGCAATAGGTCTTTCATCTTCTTTTTCTTTCTTTTGAGTCAAGACCCCTACACATGAATGCTCTAAAGCAAAGGAATATATCTTGAAGGGAAGATTGTAATCTGGACTTACCAATACTAGAGCCATGAAAATGGCCACCTTAATATCCTCAAATGATTTCTTAACTTCGGGGACCCATTCTGTCTTAGATCCCTTCTTGAGAAAGTTATTGAGGGGACATACAATCTCTACAAATCCACTTATGAATTTTCAAATTAAATTTATCTTCCCAAAGAAATACTTGAGTTCCTTCCAACTATTTGGGGGTGATAACTTCAAAATGACTTCAACTGTATCAAGATCAATGGAGATGCTAGCTTTGAAAATGATGTAACCTAGGAGATTTCCTTTAGTGACCCCAAATGAACACTTTTTGGGATTTAGAGATATGTTGTATTTACAACACCTATTGAACACTTCTCTCATGTTAGCAATGTGAGTGGTTTGATCTTTTGAAAAGATAGTTAGGTCATCCATATAGATGACTATACATCTATTGATCAACCCCTTAAATGCTTCATCCATGGCTCATTGAAATGTAGCTCCTACATTAATCAACCTGAATGACATTCTTCTGTAGGTGAAGGTTTCCCATTTAGCTGTAAAGGTTGTCTTTAGTCTATCTTCCTCTTCAACCATTACTTGATTGTAACCAAAATATCCATCCAAGAAAGACATCATTTTCAAACCATTCAAAATTTGTAAGACGTCATCTTTTTGAGATGCCAAGTTCAAATTGTGAAAATCTATGCAAAGTCAAATCTCTTTGGTCTTCTTTCATACATGAAGTAGATTAGCCACCCATGTAGAATGATGCACATGGAAGATAATCTTCGCATCAAAAAATTTCTTGACTTCTTTCATCATCAAAGGCTCAAGGATGGGATTAACAGGTCTCTACCTTTATCAAAAAGGTTTAGAATCCGGTTTAAGGGGAATATCATGCATAATGATTTGGGGATCATAGCTCCTCAAATCTTCATAGCTCCAAGTGATGACATCCTTGTACTTTGTGAGAAATTTGAGTATGTCCTTGTCTTTTCTATAAATTATATGCTTTCCAAATCTTTACCATCTTGGGATCATCTTTTGTTCCTAAATTGTATCAATGGCATTCATCAGTCCCCTTCTCTTTACGAACTCTTTTGTTCAGCGCAAACTCATCACGATCAAAGATACATTCTAATTCAACCATCCCCTTTAGAATAGTATTGGTTTTCAGATTCAAGATTTCATCTTTGTCTTGAATTGCGATATCATCATGTTCCTCATCTGAAGTGTCATCTATTTCTTGTCCCATAAAATGACCACTGCGCATAATTAAATCCAATATATGTTGATCATCCTAAAAAACTTGGAAGTTTGTGATATTACCTGGAATAGATAGTGCAGTGACCAACTCAACTGAGAATCATTTCAATTACATCCCTTCAACTGGCTAGAATTTGCTTGCAGAGATAGCAAGGGCGTCAGCTACCGTGTTTTTCCTTCTTGGAATAGAATTTATGTTCAAATCTTGGAAATCATCTAACAAGTCCCATACCCTTTTTCTATAGGAAATCAATCTCTTATCATTGTAGGAGTACAATGATTTTACTTGTTAGATAACCAATTAAGAATCTCCCTCGACAATGAGATCCTTAACTCCTTTCTCTAGTGCAAAGAGGAGTCCTTGGATCAGGGCTTTGTATTCTGCAAGATTGTTAGTGCACCTAAATTGTAAATGGTATGCTGTGCAGAAAGATTTACCCTTTGGAGGGACTAGCTTGATACTTGTACTAGCTCCTAATTTTCACTTGGAACCATCAAAGTAGAGATCCAAATTGAATTTTCTTTGGGTTTTTTGACCTTATGCATATTTGTTCTCAATTTTTCCTTTATTTGAGCTTTAAAGGACTATATCTTAGGAACCCATTTAAATTTTTTGAGGGGTAGACTCAAAGATTCCCCATTGTGAATACTTGATATAGAAGGTGTGTATTTTTCCTATTTATCTTGAATTTCCCCTATCAGTTCTTGAATTTCTTCAATTTTGGGCAAGGGCCAAACGATAACTAAAGTCCATCCTTGGCCTTTTATGTACCATCTTCTCCTTTTTATTTTGATCATTCTAGGTGGAGAAGAAGAAAAACCTCTACCATCTATAGAGGTATCACTATATGATACATTCAAAAATTTAGTCTCTTCTTCAACCCTGGATAAGTTAGCATTAGGTTCTGTGGAGTGGGTGCCTACTATAATGGAATTGGATTTGCTGGTATAAATTGGCTAGGTATAGTAGGTACTCTGACTAGTTATGTTGGCATTATTGTGATAGCTTGAGGTAGAAGCATCAATCCTCCTCCATTAGGATTGGCTTACTTGGTAAAAGTTATTGCTTCTACGAAAACCTTTTCTAATGTATCGATATTTGCTACAGGAAGTCTTCCTAGAAAGATAGCTATAAGAGGGTCCATGGCCTTCAGATAAATCTGAATAGCTACTTCAACTAGTATAGTGTATTGCATTTCTACCTTGTGATATTCCATATGGAGGCGATGTTTGAAGCAAGAAACTATCTCAGCTAGGTTCTTTTTGATTGATATAAATTGTTGATGTATCATAGCTGGGTTGATAAATGTTTTGAATTGCTCCAGGAATAATTTTTCAAAATTATTCCGATCTCTTATATAGCCAAGTGGTAGATTGATGTACCAATTGTAAGCAACTTCCCCAAAAGAGTAGATGAATAAATGAAGGACCACATCCTCATTGGCAATTTGCTTTTGGTTGCAAATTTCTTTGAATTCTTTAACATGGTCTTCAACAGTTCATGTTTCACCATAGATGAATCTTGGGCAAAACTTCTCAGGATTCTTAGGGAGGTAATGGAGTACAGCTCTCAAGTTTATTGGCAAGTCTACGATGTTTGCAAAAAAGGCCATCAAAGGATTTTGTAGATCTAAGGGTGGTTGTTGTGGAGGTGAAACATTTGGAGTATGTGGTCATCCACCAGGGGGTTGGAGTGGAGGTGGAGTTGAAGAAGATGATGAAATTTTGAATGGAAGTGGTTGAATTTGGGGCACTCCCTTATCACTGCATGGTTTATAGAAGTGGGTGAGCTCAAGAAACTCTTGTGTTCTTGGTGAAGATTTTGATGTTCACTAAAAAGGGGATTCTGGATTAGAAACCTCTAGCTTGCATCAATTCTAGAAAAAGTGCACCTCAGCAAAAGTACACTCTCTCACACTCTTGAATTTTGCACACCATAGAGTTTTATGGAGCTACACACCTATGTAGCTATGGATCTGCAAACCTTGGGAGCTACACACCTAAATTTTCCAAAAAATTAGAAAATTTTCCTTCCTTTTCTGAGAATCTAAAGTGCGACCCTCCTAGCACCACTTTTGTTGAGCTGTCATTATGCACAATGCTAAACGACATGAATTCTTGCAAATTACTCTCTTGAAAAGCTAATCTTTTGGATCAACTCTAAGGTTCTATGTTTGTCTTGTGATGTACTAATCCACTCAGTTGAAGATAAATGTGATTGTTCTCAATGAGGTCTTTGCTGGTTCATTTTGATTTCGAATGAAATGAAGAATCTACATGCTGCTTCAAACTAACACACAAAAGAACTATGTTTTTGTATTTTCTATGTTTTTTAATCAATCCAGTCTAACAATGTAACTAGTATGAATTCCTATTCTAACAAAGGGGTTTGCAAAGAAAATAATGAAAACTTGAAAACAAATAACATGAAATGAAAATTTCTAATGGACATAAGCTACATAAAGAAAAACACTGTGAGTTAAGCTTTTGAAGTAATCAATAGGTAATCGAAGAAAATAGGAGCAACACTTCCTCGATTCCACTAATGCAATTGTCGATGAGAAAATTTAACAATCATATGATATTTCACATTTCATCAAATCACAAGGCCACAGAAAGTGTGCTCATGCAAGATGAAAATTTATGCAAACACAATTTGATGATCTCTTCTCAAGGTCGTTACATCAGTGGAATTCATAAATATGTAGCAAACACCAGAACTAAAAGATCACACAACCAGAAATAATGCAATAAACCTTTGGCTCAATCACAATTCCGTGAACAAAATTCACAAAAATATGACATATTTAGGCAAGAATGACTACACTACAAATGCGAGAACCAAAAGCATAATTTTATTGCATAATAATGACAAACCTCATTACATATTACAATGGGGTATTTATAAAAAATCATCTCCTCAATTTCTGTTGATAGTGAGAAATATTCTTCATGCAATAAAATGCATTTAATTAACAAAATAAACTAGTTATATACAAACTACAATCTTATTGGTGCAAAGAAGGACTCCATCCATATTTTAATTCATTAATTGGATGCATAAGCCTTTTACATGTTCAAAAATAAAGAAATATGAGAGATAAAGCTTCGAGTCAAAGTGGAAGTGTCTGGAAGTGCCAAAAATAGAAGCAGATCCTTTACAAGGCATTTGTAGGAGTTAAACTACAATCAGAATGTGTTTCGATGGCATGGAAAGCTCTATTTTTTGAATTGGTAGTTGATTGTTGGTAGAAAATTTCCCAAAATGTGCACCTACGGAGCTGCATACCTATAGACCTACGCACCTCAAAATGGTCCAAAATCTCAAAATTGAAATTTTGGCATCTAGGTTTTGCTCTTGTTCATCCCAAAGCTATGTTTAGATGATTGCCCTTGAATTTCTCTATCATCTTAGTAATTTTAGCTATATCTAGTAGATCTAAAGCCTCATATTTATCTTTGACCTTCTATCGGTAATTGTCCACATCAATTTCGGTATTAGCAAAATCCTTGAGTTTTCTATCCAATTCTAACAATGCTATTTCAATTCTGAAGGCTTGTTGAATAACCTCATCATCAAAAACCTTCACAAAAATCTTCTTGAAATTCTCAACCACTATTTCTATAGGTAACAACTATTCTCATCCTCATCTTCAAAACTTTCCAACCATTCATCACTGTAGTGTCTCTCTGCTTTCCACAAATCACTCTCGAGCTTGGTCCTTGAACTGATGAATCTCCCCATGTAATGTTTCCATTAATTTATTGCTATCTACTATTTTCTCTATCCAATCATCGATCATATCTAATTCTTATCTAGTATATACATCAATCCAAACCCAATACCTTTGCCCTTTTATGGCTTGCAAAGTCTGTAAATCCTTACTCTAGGCCCTCACTTCGTCCATGATACTGAAGTCCTAGTTCAAAATTTCTATGATCTTATTTATGCTCTCCTATGTAGCATGTGTAGACACCTAAAAAACTTTAGAAAATAAAGTATTTTTATTTTCTGAAAAATTCTTGATGACATCATCATTTACTAATTAATTAATTATTTAATTAATTTATTTATTTTTATGCCATTAAATCCTTTTATATTAATTAAAAATATTTAATTAAGGAATCCCTCCCAAAAATGTTTAAATCTTATTTAAACATTATTTTCTTATTTATTAATTATTTAATTAATAAATTGACCAAAAAACCCAAAATAAATAAAAAATTTATTTTTTGCCCAAAACTTGGCCAATTTCCTTAAGACCACTAACCTCTTCCAAAATCTTCTAATCCTTCTTTAATTTTGATTAAAGGCTAATCCCATCATTTCCTACCCGTAATCCCAACTCAAAATATTTAATTAAGATTAAATATTAATCCTCATGTTTATTAAAAAAAAGTTTTAATAAATATCTCCTCAACCCAAACCCTTGAAATAAATAAAACTTTATTTATTTCCTAAAAATCTAATTTATCCTCATCCTAAGAAGTTCTAGACTCTTCTAGAAAGTCCTCATCCTCATCCTAGGAAATTCTAGACTATTCTAGAAAGTCTTTACCCTCATCCAAAGTCTAGACTCTTCTAGAAGATGTCTTTAAACCTAATCCTAATCCCCTCCTAACCTTGTCACATTCCCTAAAAATGGGTTAAGACTTACTAACCCAAGCCAAAGTTAACAAATATCTCCTCCTTCACCCACCCTCATTAAATGCCATCCACTTGCCTATCCCTAAGCTAATCCTAAACCATCCTAATCCATCCTCTAATCATTTGCACAAGCCTAAGAAAGCTTAAAACCCTCCTAATCAAGCCCAAGTCAAAATTTCTCTCATCTCCCTCAAAATATCTCAACCATAAAACTTTATGAAGCCCACTAGGCCATAAATGACTCTTCCAAGCCCTTTTATTGCTCTTACAAGCCATTATGAGGGTCTTTATGAAGATTTTATCCCTTGAGCCTCCTTTGTTGACTCATCCTTCCCCTTTCCTCCATCCTCTCACCCTGTGACATGTGTCACTCCCTAATTGGCTGTAAGGAAGCACAATCCATGTGCTCTCCTCTCATGCAATTTGAGCCCTCCATGAGCTTTTTCCCATCCTTGCATCTTAGCCCTCAATCCCTCAAGCCTCTTGCCTATAAATTAGATCCTTCCCCTTTGCAAAATAACACAATCCATGAAGTAAAGTCATAATGCCATTTTAAGAAGCCATTTTACATCAAAACCATACACTCACACCCAAATTCCAACTCCATTTGAAGCCCTTTTTGAAGCATAAGCTTGAGCATACATCCTATCTATTTAGACAAAACCACTCAACAAGAGAGCTTCTTATTGAGAGAGTCCATTAATGGCTCATATTCTCAATTGAGAGCTCATCTTAGTCTATCTTGAAGTTTATGAATTTTTTTTAGTTTGTAGAAGCTTTATTTAAATTTGGTTTCTATTAGCATACTAACATTGCTCATATACATTTTGGCATGCCCGATGGGACCCCGCATGGGTCATCTTCATTAGCTTTTTTAGTCAAGTTTTGTATGTCATTTGCTAATTTTGGCTAATTTTTCTTGTTTTTGTGATTGGTAGGATTGTATAAATTGGTTTTGTAGGTCCACATGAGCATGAAGAAGAAAAAGGAACTCATAGTCTATCTCATAGTGTTTACAGATTTTTCAAGCTTATAGGTGGACAAAGCACTTGGAATTGTTCTTCCTCTTCTTGTCTATATTCTTCTTATTCCATCTACTTCTTCTTCTTCTTGTGGGAGATCTTGGCCATTTTTATTTTTTAAGGAAGAAAAAACATACACACTTCTTTTTAGTGCTTAAAATGAACCCCCAATTCATACTTAAATCCATTAAAAATTAAAAATTTGCAAAAAAAAAAAAAAAAAAGCCTTTTAAAAAGTGAAACTAAACCAATCCAATCATTTTCATCCTTGCAACATCAAGGTTTTAGATGCATTCATGCAAAGTTAGGAACACTTCATTTTTGGAAATTTAAAAAGAACTTCAAGTTTCTATTTCAAAAGGTTCAAAATCAACACTAAGTGCACACTAAAATCTAAATCAAACTCAAAGCATCAATCAAGGATAAAATGAACCTCATTTGCAAATATTTTAAAGTTCTTTTAAAAATCTCATGAAAACTAAGAGTCCTAAATGGTTGCCAAAATTGTCCTAAAAGCTTTGTTATTTGTTCCAAACAAATGTCTTGTTGCAAAATTTTGAATGTTTCTTAGGTTTTTCATGCATCAAAACAATCTAGGAATATCATTTTTGGGCTTAAAACATGCAAACTAGAACACAAAATCTTGAATGAAAAGCAAAGTCCAAAGAGTCATTTTCACTTTTGAGTCCAAAAAAATCTTGAATGATCTAAGGTTAAAACAAAGCACTTCAAAGTTCTTAAAACAACACACAAAATCTCAATCTTGAATACTCAAAGGAAAAAACTTGAATGTTTAATCACTTGTCTTTGAATGCATGTTGCTAAAATCACTCTTGAGTGCCATGGATTAAAATCAAGTTTTTTTTTTTTAATGAATGCATGATTAAAACAAAAAATCCAATCTTGAATTCCATAGATCAAATAATCATCTTTTGGGGCATGAAAAGAATCCACATTTTTGAAATCTTCTAATTTATAAAAACTAATAAAGACACTTTGAGTGAGTTTTTAGTTGGACTCACCCTCTTTAATCACCCATCAATTTAACCATTGGTTGCAATCTCAGTGCCATCTATGGGGATGGGTCCACCTAAGAGGGTGTTAAGTGCTCCACAAAGATCAAACTCCACTCACTTGGGTCTTTAGTGGTTTTTCTAAGTTAGAAATTTTTTTGAATGCGTGTTAATCTCGCTCACACTTTATTTGGGCATAAAAATTGGACAAATCTTGATGTGGAGGGCCTCCGAGCGCGCGCTTGACAATCAAGTTTTACACATCTTTGTTTTGGGCATAAAAAAAACTCACACTCAATCTTGAATGCCTAACAATCAATGCACATTGCATGGTTTGGATGCATTTTCAATGACGCTCACATTTCTTATATTGACGATCTCTCGACTTTCATTATGCTGACGATGCTGTCAAATTGGAATGAACATTGTATGCCATAATCACAAGTGTCTTCAATCATAGCTTACAAAATCTAAATCATCAATTGGAATAAACATGTGTCTTTTAAAATCCAAGATCATGTATGTGGTCTTGTTATACACTTTTTAGGAGGCCTACTTGGGGATTTCATCACCCCTTGGGACGACCTCAACTCCAGCATTTTGACAGAGTATAAAAATCGGGAGGTGAATCCAAAGACACCTCTCTTGGAATCAAGATTTTTTCACTCATGCTAAGCCTTAAGGAACTTTATACCCTTGAGAAGTGAAAGAGGAGAAGTGGGTTACCGCTCCTCTCAGCTGTGTGACATCTTTTTGGTTTCATCTACGGATTTGGGCCTCACGTACCTTGCATATATCGAGGACTCCCTAGCTATAAAAAATTTCATCCTTGTAGAAAGCTTCCTAGGATGTTGGTGTGTTTGACATGCTTGCTCCAAAATTTTGTTTGCTTGTTTTTTCATAACTTTTGAATGAATGTTTGCCAACTTTGGTCAAAATATCAAAAAATCAGAAATCTCCCAGCTCAAGGCATACTTAGCGTAGTCACTGCCTCATCAAAAAATCATCCAAGCTTCCCCACTACAACTGAATCTATCTAGTTCCTTTCTTTAGAACAATCCCAAATACAAAGTCTCTCCAAACTATCCCCCCTAGCCAGCTAGCAACCCAATCCAAAATCACACCCAAGCCTTTAGAGAGTTGTTGTCATTCTGCTAGAATTTGCTATCCAATCAATCCAACCAATCCACCAACCTCACCAAGGTTATCCCTTTGATAGAGCTTTGTCTAGGGTAATCTAGCTTTGTCACTTGTTATCCCTCATTACCTTGAGCTAAAGGTTGGGATCCACAAGTGGTCAATCTTGTGTCATGCCCATAGGATCATTAGTCTATCCTTAAGTTGACACAATCTCCACCAATCCAGCGTATAGGAAAGCAAAACTCTCACTTTTTGATAGCATGCCCTTGAAGTCTTCCATCCACAGGAAAGTCAAAAATCTTTAGCCAATCCTCCTTAGGTCTGTCATATAGCTTTGACTCTCCCTAGGAAATCTTTCATCAGCCAATCCAACATCTGTACTTAATCCAAATCCAACCATGAGCTTCCATGTTCATCCATATGCAAGACCCCATCCCCATCTGACTCATCATCAAAACATGAAATCCCAAACCTATCATGATGTGTTCGATCGTATTTTCCTTGCTCCTGCCACCTCCTATTCCAATGATGATGAAAATCTTGTTGACTATGATGGGTATATTGAAAGCCTTAGAGGCCTTCCACCAACCATCCCCCAAAATCCAAGAATTATTCCAAACTATCTAGTCATGCCATCTGATATCCCAACTTCTCCTCCATCACCCAATCAACCAAGCTTCCAATCTTCCACCCCCATCACACTAGCTATTCCTGTCAATCCACCTCCACCTTCAACACACGAGTCTCCAAGGAATCTCCTAGAGGAAATACAAGAAAAGCCACCTCCAATAGTCGATAGGCCATGTCATCTAATCCAACCATGTGAAGTAGTCAGTGATGAAGCTTCTCCATCTATAATATCACCTCCATCTCCCATAGCTACCATCCCCATACCATCCATCAAATTGCTTAAAATCCTTCCACTTCCCACAAGTGTCAAAATCCCACCACCCATCGAATCGCTCCAAATCCCATCCACATCTCCTCCTCCAAGCATTATTCAAATCCCATATAATGAACCTCATGCATCCACTCCCATCCATTCCTGTCAAGATCTTGTCCAAAAGCATGTTGAAATATCCTCCGACAAAAGAGCAGATCTCGCCATCCCACTTATTCCCTACATGATCCACTTTTACCATCCCCTCCATATCTAAATCCTACCATCTTACTTACTCCATCTCAAGATCCCTTTCCCTCAGCCCACCCAACTCAAGATTCTATCCTCCCATCTCTTATGCTTCATGATCATACATCTCCCATAATCCATGATGATAGATCCATCAAAAAAGAACTAATTATCATATCTGAAGCTCCAACTCCTTTAGCTAGTAATGGACTCACATCTTGTGTTCCAAATAATGAACATCATATTGAAAAAAGAAATGAAAATGTATTTCTAGATGTTGGTATCCCCACTATTCCTGCATGGTCCCAAGTCCTTCCATCTCCACCCCAAAGTTCCCATCCATCTTATTCCGCATTTATTTTGGGCCCTCATTCTACTCCTTATCTCCAACCCTCCATTTTGGGTCCATATATCCCTTATCTAAATCCCACACCCTTTTCATCCATTTTGGGTCCTTACATACCTAATATGAATCCTTTAATCCCTCCATCTATTTTGGGACCTACACCTTCCCTGTTTCCATCTATTTTGGGCCCATATCCTTCCTTCCCTCCATCCATTTTGGGAAATTATATCCATTCATATTCTATGTTCCAATCTATCCTTCCATCCCCTCAAATCCACCAGCTAGATCATCAAAGGCACTCACCCTTGAATCCCTTCCAACCTTTAAACCCTATCACTCCATCAATTATCCCACCATCTCCTCCATGCTCTTGTTCCCATCCCATGGCTAATAGAAGCATATTGGATGCCAAAATACAAAAACATAAATCCAAAAATCCACAAAATCCAAGTCTCAACATGTCCCTTCTAAAATGCATGTTCAAAACAAGAAACATTTAATCCCAATCAAAGAAAAAGTCAAGAGGCCACAAAAGCCCAAGCTAAAAAAGTCAAAAATCATGTGGATACCCAAGATGCTCATAAAAGAAATTCATCTCAAAGAAAAATCTCAATTGGCATCCATTCATGCTACTCAAAAAGCCTCATCTATCCATCCTTCATCCAAATCCCCATATAAGCATCCTTCATCCCCCTAATCCACTTTTAGTCCATATGCTTCTTATCCTAAATTTCCCATCCTCCATCTTCCAACTCTACTTTTAGTCCTTATCTTTCTCTTCCTCCATTTTCTCCTCAACCTCTCTCAAAACCATCTTTCCACTACTTTATCACCTCTTAAGGTGTGTGCCAATGATGATCTTTCCATTTTTCTCATCCATTTACCCACAAGCCTTATGTCTTTGCATCCATTATCTGTCGAACTCCCACCCACCATTCCACTTGTTCAATCCAATCATTTTTCATCCATCCTACCAACATCTATGAGCCAAAAATAGCTGAAGAAAGCCAAAATCATTCTAGCTAAGTCGAAAGTCAAAAAGTCAAAAAATAATAAAGAAAAATAAAGCATCCATTGGTGAAAACTTGGCAATTCAAGCGCCTTGGACAAGTACCATGATGAAAACTTGGCAAACAAGCATCATGCGCAATCCCACAATCCCCAGCTTAGCCTATTACTCTCATGCTTTTGGTCATCTCTTGACATCCAACTCCATCTTCCAATCTATCCACCTATCCTCCACCCTCCATCTTCCATCTCGCACCATCCACTTATCTCCTACAGCTTCAGCCAACCATCCCAACTATCATCCATCTCCCTAGCCCCTTTAGCTTTTTCCATCCTAGCTTCAATCCTATCACATCCATCATAAGACCTCCTTCCACATGTTATCTTCTAATTGGGGGCACTATATTCCTTGGAGATCTTGTCTTGTCCATCCTCCCTTGTCATTGGTATCTATCTCTAGCCTATCCTCATGCAAACCCAATGTCATCTCTTTATATCTATCATAATCCTAGCTATCTACCATCCTATCCAGCCATCTCATCCTGCTCCTCTAGCTATCCTTGGTCACAAAATCTCTCATCATCATTGGATGCATCCTGCAAAATCCATATCTTTCGCTATCACCCCACCCTTAGCTTTTACATCTTGCACAACATCGAACCATCCCACTATCCTATCATCCTGAGCTTTTGCCTACCTGTAACTATCTTGGTCAACTTCAGCTTGTAAATATCTTGGTCCATCAGCTTGTACATCCTCTTTAGCTTAGTACCATTGTATCTATCTAGCTTTTGTGTCAATTCCTCCTTGATTAGCATCTTTCACACATCGTACAAATCTTGGTTACCTATTCCAATGCATCCTTTAGCTAGATCTCCTGTCACCAAAGTGTTATCCTTCATAGTTCAGCTTGCCAGATGCATCACTCATCTAGATCCACCAGCTTAGGTGCTCTCCGATAGATCTTTGTAGGATATAGCTTTCCTCATGTCTGATCTTGGTCTGTTAGTACTTCGTCCTACCTATCTCGTTGGCAAAAGTTTCTCTTTTGGATTTTCACTTTCTTTTGATTTGGAATCTTCCCTTTTGGGTCTTGAAGTATCTTTTCCAAGAAATCTCCTTGTTCCCTCCTCAAGGTTGCCACGATCTTCCATATCATGGTATACTGCGAATGGGGCAATCAAAGCATAAGGTCTTGATCATGTCTTTTGCTTGTTTTATTTTCTGCTTGTGGGTTACCCAGTGTCGTTTCCACACTACTTCCTCTGGGATTCATGTGTGATACTGGGGCAATCCTTGCGTGTTTGTTTTGAGTCAATTTTTCAGTCCTCTGGACAATTGGTGAAAAGGCCTTGATGTTCTTGGTAACCTTGGAAATTAACCAACAGTCCTATAGCAAATCTAGTGCTTAACTACATGGTTGTACTTCTCTTTGAAGTATCCCCCTGCTCAAAAAGGTTCAATGGTTTCCCTTCATCTCCATTATCCCCCATCCATATCCAGCATCTATTTCTCCTACCTTAGCTTGTGCAACCGTATCTCTCAGAATCAATCATCACTCTTAGCTTTAGGGATCCACAATCCTAGTCTTAGGGATCTACCAATCCAAATCAATCCACCAAGCCTCATCTTTCGAGATCCACAATCCTAGTCCTAGGGATCTCCGAAACCCATCTTTCGCCAATCTAACTCTTTGAAATCATGTTGCATCAGCTTTTTTAATCCCCTCATCCATCTCCCCATCTTGGATTCCTTTTATAGCGCTCCACTCCTTCATCCTCTGCAATCCCTGAGGTCTTAAGCTTGCTTCCTCTTGTGCATTTGATTCTCCTTTATCATTCTCCCATAGTGAGAGTTTGAGCTAATTCAGCCTCTTCTCTTAAGCCAATCTAGGTCTTCTTGCTCATCCGAGATTCTTGTACTTTTCAAGAAGCCATCGAGCCTCGCTTTCTCTCCCTGTTGCCTTCTTGAGGGGGCATCTCACAGTCGATTCTCTCCTCTTCTGCTCTAGCCTTGGGCATCTTATTTTCTTATCTTTGATGCCATGCCACTTGCGGCATCACATCAAAGAGGCGCAAAATATAGACACCTAAAAACCTCTAGGAAATAAAGTATTTTTATTTTCTGAAAAATTCTTGATGACATCATCATTTACTAATTAATTAATTATTTAATTAATTTATTTATTTTTATGCCATTAAATCCCTTTATTTTAATTAAAAATATTTAATTAAGGAATCCCTCCCAAAAATGTTTAAATCTTATTTAAACATTATTTCCTTATTTATTAATTATTTAATTAATAAATTGACCAAAAAACCCAAAATAAATAAAAAATTTATTTTTTGCCCAAAACTTGGCCAATTTCCTTAAGACCACTAACCTCTTCCAAAATCTTCTAATCCTTCTTTAATTTTGATTAAAGGCTAATCCCATCATTTCCTACCCCTAATCCCAACTCAAAATATTTAATTAAGATTAAATATTAATCCTCATATTTATTAAAAAAAAGTTTTAATAAATATCTCCTCAACCCAAACCCTTGAAATAAATAAAATTTTATTTATTTCCTAAAAGTCTAATTTATCCTCATCCTAAGAAGTTCTAGACTCTTCTAGAAAGTCTTCATCCTCATCCTAGGAAATTCTAGACTATTCTAGAAAGTCTTTATCCTCATCCAAAGTCTAGAATCTTCTAGAAGATGTCTTTAAACCTAATCCTAATCCCCTCCTAACCTTGTCACATTCCCTAAAAATGGGTTAAGACTTACTAACCCAAGCCAAAGTTAACAAATATCTCCTCCTTCACCCACCCTCATTAAATGCCATCCACTTGCCTATCCCTAAGCTAATCCTAAAACACCCTAATCCATCCTCTAATCATTTTCACAAGCCTAAGCAAGCTTAAAACCCTCCTAATCAAGCCCAAGTCAAAATTTCTCTCATCTCCCTCAAAATATCTCAACCATAAAACTTTATGAAGCCCACTAGGCCATAGATGACTCTTCCAAGCCCTTTTATTGCTCTTACAAGCCATTATGAGGGTCTTTATGAAGATTTTATCCCTTGAGCCTCCTTTGTTGACTCATCCTTCCCCTTTCCTCCATCCTCTCACCCTATGACATATGTCACTCCCTGATTGGCTATAAGGAAGCACAATCCATGTGCTCTCCTCTCATGTAATCTGAGCCCTCCATGAGCTTTTTCCCATCCTTGCATCTTAGCCCTCAATCCCTCAAGCCTCTTGCCTATAAATTGGATCCTTCCCCTTTGCAAAATAACACAATCCATGAAGTAAAGTCATAATGCCATTTTAAGAAGCTATTTTACATCAAAACCATACACTCACACCCAAATTCCAACTCCATTTGAAGCCCTTTTTGAAGCATAAGCTTGAGCATACATCCTATCTATTTAGACAAAGCCACTCAAAAAGAGAGCTTCTTATTGAGAGAGTCCATTAATGGCTCATATTCTCAATTGAGAGCTCATCTTAGTCTATCTTGAAGTTTATGAATTTTGTTTAGTTTGTAGAAGCTTTATTTAAATTTGGTTTCTATTAGCATACTAACATTGCTCATATACAGCATGTAGTAACTTCAAATTTATTGTAATAATTAGGATACCTCTCTCCTCAAAAATTTCTTGCCATTGCTGATAGGCTTTCAAAAATGGATCAAGTTGTACACATCCCCCTTCTTTGACTATGGTATTCAAAGTCTACTCAGGGTGCTCAGAATTTAGAGGACCAACTACTTCAGCTAGATAACCTTTTAGGATCTTGACCTGCCTTTGAAGTGTTTGTAGTTTGACCTCATCATGTCCCATGTTATTCAAGACTTCTTTTATCCCCATGGTCAACATTAATCAAGTTGTATCCCATGTAGGTTTCCAGAGCATGGTCTCCTTGAGCTGATAATCCTTGGGACCAAGGCTTTCTACATTTACATCTTTAGGATGAATCGTCACTTGTGCAAAAAACTCCTGGTTCCAATTACTAGTGACAAAGGCCAATGGGGTTGCCTCATGTGATGGGGACTCAGGTTTATTCAACATCTCTACAATCTCAAAAATATCCTCCTTAGTACCATGTAATTGAGGTCTTCTACTCCTCATTATTTCTTTCTAGAGCCATCTTGGGATGTGCTCAGCTGAAGACCTTCTTCAAGATGAAGTGGTGTGTTCTACTACCTCCTTCCCCTTATCACTCCTACTCAGAGTTATCTCTTTTTGGGGGGGCTCTTCTTCTATAGCTTTAGTCTTAGTAAACCCTACAGATTGCACCTTAGTGTCTTGGGAAGGTGGTTTATAATATTCCACCATTTTTCCCTCCTTTGACACTTCATCGATTGCCATTTTTCTTGGTCCTTGCTCCTATGATGGTTCCTTCTGAACCTACTCTTACTCTAAACTTTGAGGTGGAGGAGTCACCAAGCCACTATCTACCACCGTAATTTTTTGTAGAGACAAGGGAGTAAGATCAGGACCTTATGTATCTGGCGGCATTTGTGTCCAGTCTTTCTATTGAGGTTCATGTGTAGGAGCATCCCTCATCTTATCCCTAATCAACTCTGTACCCATGGGCATAAAATCAAAATCTAACATTGAATTGATGTCATCACCCCTTGTTGGGAGTAGGTATACCATGTAAGAATTCATATAAAACTTCTTCTTGTCCTTTACTATCCCCAATTGCGCATACAATTTTTTCTTAGTGTGGTGGCCCCATTGAGTGGTATTTTCACTGCTTAGATGGTCTCAATAAAGTTAACCATGAAAGCACTAAGGTGGCCTACTGTAGGTAAACCCATGACTCTGCTCAAAAGAATAATGGAAAAACTAATATCCTCCTTCATGTATCCCCGAGTCATATCCACTTTTCCTCTTATCCTTCCCCTATGAGGCTTCTTAATGAATTAAGAGGATTCTATGATGTCAGTTGGCTCTTGTATGATGAATTGGTCTACTCTAGGGAGGTGGAAGACCCTTTCAATGTTGTTGGGTCATAGATCGAACACAACCTCACCAATGACACTCTTGATGACCCTTTCTTCAGGAACAAAATGTTGTACCAGGGCCATGATTAATTTTGTTGATTGTACTGATATAGGGTGTGACTCTGTGTCCACCAACTCAAAATAGATCAACAAGGATACTAGTGTAGATCTCTCAGTGGGTTTATTGCAAATTCTTAAAAATTTTCTTAAATTTGTGTGTCCCAGGTCAGTATCTCTGATTTCAAAGGAATGTCTTGGAATTGGAAAATAATAGGTTTGGTTGCCATTCTAGATGTGGACACCGTTTGATCACCTACACATCATGAGAAAAATGTTTATTAGTTAAAAGTAATAAAGACTTAAAAAATAAAATGTAAAAGCTTTGAATTTCAAATGTTCATAAAGAAGGAAAACAAAATGCCCAATTTGGGCATTTTTATTTATTTATTATTTTTTTAAATTTTTAATTTTTTTAATTTTTCAATTAAGTTGGGTAAAAAAATGGATGTTCATGTGCATGCGGCTAGGCTTTGCAAGGTCACGTGGTGACACCTTACTAGGGCACACAATAGTGGTTCAAGCATGTGACATCATTTTATGGTGCACGACATTGAGTGTAGGGCATCCCTAGCTTTTGGAGATGGGTGATTCCATTTGAAAGTGCACATAGTGGAGATGGTTTCGTGTGGCATGCAGATGGAGGTGCGGGAGGGACATGACTTTTGGTGTATGAACAACAAGATTAATGGCACATAGCACCAAGTTCTATTGAGCAGACTGCAGTGTTAATGCAATGTGTTGGTGAATAGTATGATCGTGGGGACTATTGTGGTTGTGGGTGCACACGGTGCTATCATAGTCGCAGTCATGGGCATGCATGGTGTTAGAATGTGTGGTGCTACCATGATTGTGGGAGTGCATTTAAAAAATGTTAGAGTCTATTACCTCTTGCGAAGCTTGTTGGTGCAAAGGCTTAATAATGAAAATGGAGGGTAGTTTGTTGGAGAAAAAAAAAGGGTAGGGGAGCAAGGTTTTATAACCCCCTCGTGCAAGTGCGCGCATGTGCGACGCTCACTCGCATGCATGTGCACAACAATTATTATATTTTTTTTTGTTGTTTTTTTCTTTTGAATTTTTCCATTTTTTTTTGTCTTTTTCAATTTTTTTCAATTTTTTTTACTTTTTATGGTTTTCTCTATTATTTTATTTTGAAATATTTTTGACTCTATCATTTTTTTCTCAAATCTTGAATTGTAAGTTTGGGAGTTTGAGAAAAGGTAGGGGGTCCCCATTCCTAGTAAGGAATGGGGTGTGTGTTGTGGGACCACAACAATCATGTCATCAAAATGTGTATAATATCAATGTTTCTATAAGCAATGTGGCATATTCCATGTCAAAATGTCTCGTGACGCATCCTAGGAAAACTATACTATCCTAGGTTGCTGGTGGATGATCAAAATGCAACCTCTTTGTTGCACTAGGTAGACTGTATGCCTCCTACATAAACAAAAAAGGAAAACCCAAAGTTAGACTACTAAATTTATATGATTCTTTCTATCTAATATTGAATTAATTAAGTACATAATGATATTATTTTTAATGATCTTTTATACTATTCAACTCTCATAATAAATGCCTCTCTCATTGACCACCTGTGCCAGTCAAGAGTCATCTTGTATGCGCTCAACAATGCTTGTACCTCACTGATTGTGGCCTGTGTATGTTCAAATATGTTTTTCAGAGGAATCTACAACTTAAACTATAACATTATAATTCATAGCATGCTAAATTTATAATATATTTAATCAAAAATTTAAACTACAACTTACTAGTGAAGGCTCCTCCTTAGGATATAGTGGCTACATCATCAAAGATACAAAACTCTCCCATCCAACCTCGTGTGCACTAGGAGTTACCTATGAGATAAAAAATAGCAGTTTTTAATATCATGGAAATCAATTTTGAATTTATTTATGAAGATAAGGAAAATAAAAAATAAATGATACTTATACATACAATGGGGCTCTCAGTGTGAATAGAAATGCCTGAGCGTCTATGACATAGAATCTGCATGGGCTCATCACTAGTAGCCACGCCCTATACAATAAAGAATGTAATTAAATTTCATTACCACAAAATTTTTACAAGAATGCATCAATATTTAATAAAATAGAAAGTACCTAATTACCTTTCCTTTGTCACGGGTCTTGGATCATCCCCCGCACTTTGTCCCCTAGGGACATGTGGTACCTGCAAGATAAAAGAAAGATTAGAAACCATATATGCTAAAATATAAAATAGAAAAAATAATGACAACACAACATAATGTACCATAGATGTCTCAAGGCCAAATGAAATAGCCGAGAGCATGGCATCATCAACCTATCTCAGCTCCTCCTTAGTCATCAACTAAACATGAATGAAGATCACATACATGTATAAGTCAGTATGGCTTAAAAATTAAAATTACTTTATTATAAAAATTAACTTTAAATTGCATATGTCATAACAAAAAAATGTGTACATGTACTAACATAGAAGGGGTCCATGCCTCTACATGCCCCTCCTCTCTTGCATTAGGGTCTATAGCCTCTGAACGTGCATCTGGTGTATCCTCATCTAATACAAATTGATACTCAGGAAGATCACCTATGGTACCTGGACAAATATTCTTGCATGTAATGCAAGTATGAGGCACACAAATGTGTGATGAGCTAGCCGATGATGAACTCATGACAACATCATCAACATGGGGAGGTAAGAATAGGATAGCCTGAGATATCAATATGCTACTTAGTCTATGGATGGCTCTAATGGTCTGAGAGCTAGCTTTTGCAATACTATTAGGTTGTTTCACTTGAGGAGGAGGGAGACATCAGTAGGGGGACAAAAGTACCAACTTTCTTTCACTAGGAAGAGGGTCTATCTTGAGGAGCTCCTAGTCCTACACCCATGTTGGGTTTCATGCTCCAATAGTTCACCTTGATTTTCAACACAAATTTTGCATACAATTTTATAAGGAAATAAAATGGGACCTCTAAATTGCTATGTGGAGGGATGTCAAAAATTATCCACCAATGATCCCAAAAGTTCACAGGTATGGCATCATCTGTGCACCATTTAATGGATAGTTTGAGCTTTTTGTGGTTGACTTATAAACCAATTTTTTGGTTTGCAAAAAGGGAAACCCAATCACCTTTACTTATATTAAGGGCCTCAACCTCATCATAGTCCAACCCATCATCAAACATCTCATGCATTTCATCATGCCAACAAAGAGCGACATTTTATTCCTTGATAAGTGTTTCAATTTTATCCACTATGATGTTTAACATGGATAACATAGGAGCCAATGTGGGTACATTATTATATGTTGTTCACAAAGCCCTCAATTCGGTGAGATTTTCAAATATCAAATCCTCGATTCAAGGAGGATTTTGAGGGATTAAAGGATCATTTGGTGGATGATTTTGTAGGGGCACTAGATCATTTGGTGGGGGGTTATGAGGAACAATATTCTTTGCCTCAGTATCATCATTTTGGTCAGCCATACCTATTAATTTGCAAAACATAATTTATTTTATAAAAAACCTAAATTTTAACAATTTCTATCAAAAAAACCTAAATTCTAACAAATTCAACTAAAAAAAATAAATTTATAATAAAATTTGATAAATTGATCCTAAAATTGATTGAAAACATAAAAAATACCTATTATCATGTATCCAATTACAAAACAGATATCTGAGCTCAAGAAATGCTATATCACTGTCAAAATAGCAACCCTCTAGTAGTGTTTTTTAAAATAATAGTATAGTTATTAGGTATCCAATTTGATATCAGATACTTGATATTATCAGATATATAATATTATATCAGATATTTGATAATATTGGGTATCCGATATCAAATTGAATACTCGAGAAGGGTTGTGGGCCTACTTTCTAGGTTCGGTATTAGGAAGGGTGAAAAAAAGTTAGAGCAGATTATGAAATTCTTTTAGACATTTTCAAACTCTATTTTTTTCACATCACCACTTTTTGGCACACCATGATCCTGCACATACCCGCATGCTTTCTTAAACTTTTAGACTAATGTGATTTAATCTTTGGACCACACATTGGACATGAAATTTTTTCCTTTTATTGAATACCAACAAGATAATGATACAATTGGATTAAATATATTCATATTTGGAATTAGTATTATTGTGTACAACTAGATTACAACATAACATACCACATAAATGTGTCAATCCTGGGGCATCATGAATTGTCCACACAAGCATTGTATGGAATTAAAATTATTTTTGTGCAATTGTTCTAGAGATATCATACATAGTGAAACCATTCCATAACACTACTAACTCATTGATAAGAGGTGCAATTTATACATTCATATCTTTCACTTGGTACTTACCTAGTTGAATGAACAACATTAGATAATGACTGTGGTCATTTCACTCCAAGACTTATAATTACATGTAGGTAAAACTAGAATTATTAAATACTTAGAATAATCATTGCCAACATAATGTGCTCCCTCTTTATTAACATCCATGGAGGAAGGTTATTGTTGATAACAAAAATAGGCTAGACTGAGTAAATGGATCTCATCTCTCCATATAAATTCACACCATTAGTTCCCTGAGAAAGCTTAAGATTTTGAGGCTCTTATTTAAAGTGTGACCACTTTTCCTCTATGTTCTTAAATGTTGAACCATCAACAAGCAGTTGAATAATGTCATCTCAACTTTGATTGTGTGCATGGTAATCCATAAATTGTGGCAAGCTACCACACCTAAATAATAGTTTAAGATGTGGAATAACGGTGATGTAACAAAGAACCTTGTGAGGCACCTTTATGTCACTTGATCATCTTGATATTTGCTTGTATGGCATTCTGTCATGCCCAAAAAATAGGACAAAAACACACCACCATTTTTTTTCAAAGTAAGAAAGACTATATTTAATACATACTAACATCGAATGTGTTGTGAACGAATGATGTCAAGATTAGTTTCTAAGGTTTCACAATTAGTTTAAAGAGCTCAAGGGTTTTAGTCTCTAATTATTATCCTGATTAGGATAAAGGTAAGTTTTAGTACTCATAGAGTATTTCATTCTTTGCTTCAAGAGTTAGATAACTATTTGAACTTCAATTCCATTTCATAGTGATACAGGGTTGGTAGCCTAACACATTGCACGGGTTCAAAACCCCAGTTCCTAACACTACAAGAACACTTAGTTTGAGTTGAATGAGTTGATCAATTAAATGTTAGGTTCAAATTACAAGGGTACAAAATCAAATTCAAACTATATTTTAGGGTTTCCAAGTTCTTAAATCAACTATGATACTATCCCTTTCAACACAATACTAGATCTATCCTTAGGAGAATATAATTTTGCATTTAAAGGTTAATCTATTATAATATACTAATACTTAATTCTGGGTGTTATCATAACCAATTTGGATCTAATTAAAAATACTAAAATATTTACCATAAGTCTAATTACAACATACATTTTATCTTCTAACATAATCAAACTTATCCCATCAAGTTATCTAGTTAAGCTTAATCAATAACACTTTCAAAGTTTTAACATTTAATTTTCAAATTTCTAAGGCACATATATTTAATTATTTTTATTTGTTAAAAGTCATCATATAATTATTAATATACCCAAAAAAATTCATCAAATTCTAACCCATCACTCTACAAACTTGAAACCATGGTCTCAAGACATTTCTTATCACTATGCAATTCTAAGCCATGACCCTTCTATAACTAAAACACATTTAATATATTCACTAATAATAATAGATTTAAATTCAAATATATTATAAAATATAATTCCTAATATAACTAGATTAGGTTTACTATCTCATAGTGACTATAAAATAATATTTGAGAGTTATGGTCTTCCAAAGTTGGGCTACCTGAAATATCTAAAATAATTACCAAAGCTATATTTGGATTACTCTATATGTATTTTTAGGCTCTGTCAGCCCAAGGTATTAAGGTTCATTGTCAGGTGGCATAAAATTTCCTATTTAAGAAAAGCTCAAACATTTTCTAGGACAACTTAAGGTGTAGTTTGTAGCATTGTCTTGCAAATTACTGTAATGAAGGTGCCCATATGGGTTAGAATATTGTACTTGTGAATTAAGTAATTCAGCATTTGTGGTGATAATTAGATGTCCATTTTTTTTTGTATTTTCTGTTATTTCTTTATTTATATAATGGGTTTATGGTACTAAGGTGAGAACTCTCCATCAAGTGGTATTAGAGCTAGAGTTCTTCAGTGTGTGGATAGATTGCTGACTCTGGGCTAGTTCACTCCAGGACCATGGTTTGGGCTGAGTGTGTAGATAGATTGCTAATTATGAGGCAATCTGCACTTGGGTTTTAATGGAAGTGCCAAAATTCCTCCATGAAGAGAGTATGGCAGAAGATCTATAGGTGTTACACCTGAGGGTTTTAGAGCCCTCCAAAGACAAATACAAGCATTGGAAGAACAAATGTGTAGAGGAATAAATCTTGACATAAGAGATGAAAGCAAGGATGAGGAGGAAGAAGAAGAAAATACCAAACCAAAGGTAGTTCTAATCCTGGATGAAGAGAGGGTTTTTAGGGCCATCTCCAAGATTGGAAAAAGACCTAAGTTTGAAGTTCCCACATTTTCAAGAAATCTTAACCTAGAGGAGATAATCAATTAGATCAATGAACTAGAGGAGTACTTTGAGTATGAAGATATTGATGATCTTGATAGTGTGAATTTTTTGAAGGAAAAACTAAAGGGACATGTAAAGTTATGGTGGAAAAAGTTTTAGTTGGAGAAAAGTAGGAAGCGAAAGGACAAAATCACCACATGGGATCAAATGATAGCTAAAACTAAAGTGGTAATTCACTTTCATGGATTATGAGCTTGATTTATTGAAGAAGATGCATGGGTTGAAGCAAGTAGGAAAATCTAATTAAGAGTACACTGAAGAGTTATGCCAAGTTCTCATTAGAACCAGTCATGCAGAAGCTGATAAGGAGAAAGTGGCATGTTATCTTGATGGGTTAAGGCCAATTATTTAGGATGAGCTAAGTATTGTTCAAATGAACACAATTGAGGAGGCATACCATTTTTCCCTAAGAGTTGAGGATAAATTGAGAAAAAAGTTTGACAATAAGAATAGTGGAAGATGTTATAGTAGAAGGTCTAGTGGACGATCTTATGATGGCCATAATGATGATCATAAGAACAAGAATTAGGTTAGAAGTAGAAATTAGAACTAGAGGGGAAATAATTCCAATCATTTCCATGATTAGAATAATAGAGATTAGAGAGGAAGATTTAGAGGACAAGGATCTAGAAGAGGAGGCTTATATAGGAAATGTTTTCACTGCAGAGAAGAAGGGCATAGAGCATTTGAATGTTCTCAATGCCAAGGAAGGACATATCAAAGAATAGAAGGCTAGACCAGAGTTACACATGTTGATAAAGATGTTAGATCATCACATTCTAAAGACACTAAAAGAGGAGAAGTCCTAGTTAATAGAAGAGTCCTACTGAGTGGTGAGAATGAACTTGATCAAAGAAGCATTGTTTTTGCACAAGGGGTGGATGTGAAGATAAGTGTTGTGATGTGATTATTGATGGTGAAAGTACTAATAATCTAATGTCAAAAATGATGGTCTTAAAATTGAAGCTAAAGAGGCAAAAACACCTACATCTATATCATATTACATAGGTGCAAGATGAACACAAGGTCATGGGCAATGAGTAGTTCTCAATGAAGTTCAATATTGGGAGCTACTAGGATGAGGTACTATGTGATAGCATACCTATGGACATATGTCATATGTTTTTGGGTAGGCCATGGAACTTTGATAACCATACTGTATATGATGGGAAAGAAAATAACTACACTCTAACTAAGGATGGAGCAAAGCATAAGTTGAAGCCATTGAAGGAGAAAGATGAAAAGGTATGTAATGCTACCATAATATGTTTTTTTGATGAAAAGGAGTTTCTAAAAAGATATGAAGAGTGAAGATATGTGTTTTTTCTATAATTCCAAAAGATAGTAAAGAAGAAGAAGAGGAGGTACCTACAAAAGTTGCAAACATGTTGGTAGAGTTTTTTGATATTGTATCAGATAATGTACCTGATGGACTACCACAAATGAGGAAGATGAATCAACAAATAGATTTGGTTCTAGGAGCTAGTTTTCGAAACAAGGAAATGCACACGATGATACCAATAGAAAGTGAAGAGTTCAACAAACAAGTTCATGATTTATTGCAGAAGGGGTTGATTCAAAAAAGTATGAGTCCATGTGTTGTACCAACAAAATTAGCACCAAAGAAGAATGGAGAATGGAGGATGTACACATATTTTAGTGCTATCAAAAAGATCACAATCAAGTTTAGATTTACATTGCCAAGGATGGATGATATTATAGATTGTTTGAGTGGAGCTAAGTATTTCACAAAGATAGATTTGAAGAGTCATACCATGATATTCATATTAGAGAAGGTGATGAGTGGAAGACTATTTTGAAGACAAAGGAAGGATTGTATGAGTGGTTAGTTATGCTTTTTGGGCTAACCAATGCACTGAGCACTTTCATGAGGCTCATGAATGAGGTACTAAAGGAGTTCCTAGGTAAATTTTTCATTGTTTACCTAGATGATATTTTGACTTTTAGTAAAACATTGGAGGAGCATTTGATTCATATCGACAAGGTGTTTTATAAGTCAAGGAAAGAAATGTTGTTGATAAACCTAAAGAAGTGCAATTTTGTAAAGAAGGAGTTGGTGTGCCTAGGATTTGTAGTCTCAAAAAAAGGTCTGAAAATGGACCTAGAGAAAGTAAAGGCTATCCTTGAATGGCCTACTCCAACGATCTTTTCATGGACTGGCTAATTTTTAAAAAAGGTTCATAAGAGGTTTAATCAATATTTTTCGACCCTTGATTGAAACAATGAGAGGGGATAGGAAAGAATTTAACTAGACTATAGGAGCAGATAAAATTTTTAATTTGTTGAAATAGATAGTTATTGAGTAGCCTATTTTAGCACTTCTTGATTTTAACAAGGTGTTTCAAGTATACTGTGATGCTAGTGGTACTAAAATAGGATCTATTATGAGAAAAGAAGGTAGTCCTATTTCTTATTTTAGTGAGAAGTCATATGATACAAAAACAAAACATTCTATTTATGATCAAGAATTTTATGCTATAGTTCAAGCATTGAAGAAGTGGAGACACTATCTTCTTCCTATGGAGTTTGTTTTGTATATTGATCATCAAGCTTTGCAATATTTGAATAGTCAAGGAAAATTAAACCAAAAGAATTTGAAGTGGGTTGAGTTTTTTCAGAGTTATACATTTTTTTTTAAACACAAGAGTGGGAAGTATAACAAAGTTGTAGATGCTCTTATTAGAAGACAACTTTTGTTGACAGAAATGTAGATAGATGTGGTTGGGTACAAGGAAATTAGCACCTTGTATCCAGATGATCCAAATTTTTGTAAAGGATGGAAGGCTTATATAGAACTTTTTACATTTGAAAGGAAAAAATGGTTGGATATCATGATCTAGGATAGTATGTTATTCAAAGGAAGCTAGTTGTGCACTCCCAAAAGTTTAATGAGAGAAAATCTCATCAAGGAGAAGCATAGTGGAGGATTGGCTAGACATTTTGGTAGAGATAAGACCATTTCTTTGGTTGTTGAGAATTATTACTAGCCACAGCTGTAGCAAGATTTGAAGAATTATGTACAGATTTGTAGACTATGTCAGATGGTGAAAGGAGTTAAGTAGAATACAAGGTTGTATCAACCATTACCTATATCAAAGAAGCCATGAGAGGATGTCAGCATGGATTTTGTTCTTGGATTACTAAGGACACGTCATGATCATGTTTCTATTTTTGTGGTGGTTGATATGTTTTCAAAGATGGTATATTTTATTCTTTGGAAGAAGACAAGTGATGTTGTTCATGTGGTAGAGTTGTTTTTCAGAGAAGTGGTGAGACTACATGGTCTCCCAAAGAGTATAGTTTTAGATTGAGATACACAATTTCTTGGGTATTTCTAGCATTTATTATGGAGAAAATTGAAGATGGATTTGAAGTTCAGTTGATCACATCATCCACAAACTAATGGATAGATAGAAGTTGTGAATCACAGTTCGGGAAACTTGCTAAGATGATTGGTTGGAGACAAACTAAAAGGATGGGATATTATTTTACTACAAGTGGAATTTTCATATAATAAATATATCAATAGGAGTACTAGTAAATTGTCATTCTAGATTGTATATGGGAGTACTCCCAAAAATGCTTCTAAATTGTGGCAATTGGATCAAGGTGAGATAAGTAGTGCTGAAGTAGAAGAATTTGCTGAACATTTAAAGAATATCCATGAGGAGGTAAGGAATTACATCATAAAGATGAATACACAATATAGGGCTAAGGAAGATGTGAAAAGGAGATATAGGGAATTTTAGATTAGAGATGAAGTCATGATTCATTTGAAAAAGGATTATTTTCTAGTGGGTACCTATAATAAACTGAAGAAGAAGTTTTGACCATGCAAGATAGTGGAAAGGCATAATTTTTGAAATGCCTATGAAGTGTAGTTGCCTATTGAATTGAATATTTCACTATTTTTTAATATTTTAGATTTGACAAAGTAGTATGAAGGAGGTGATAGAGATGAAATTGTAGAAGCATAGTGGAGTATTCCAGTAGTTAGTTTGGCTACAAAGGAGATTGAGGATATACTAGATATTCATGTTGGGAAAAGTACAAGGAAAAAACTTGTGGGGAATACCTGGTCAAATGTAAAGGGAGGCATTCATCATGGCTAGCAAGGGAGGAGGTTAACCATCTTGGTTTTCCTCTGAACATTGGAGACATGACAAATTCACTTCTCAAATTACCCCAGGTTTCTAATGTAGGAGCATCCTAAGTGTAAGAGTAGTCTTGCATCACCCAAAAATATTTTGTTTTCAATCTTTTCTATTTTAATAAGGACTAGTAGACAAGGGGGTTGCTATTTATGGGAGCTTATTATTTTTAGTAAGTTTTTTATATGATCTCATAATGTTTTCACTTTCTACAAGAAGGTTCATTTTAGAGTTATAAGCCTACCATAAAAATATCATTGCTCTAGCTTAAGTATCAGAGAAGTTATTGCAAATTTTTGGTGGAAATATTGTAGAAAAATCTTTAGGATCACAATTAGAGTCCTTGGAGTGCTTGGATGAGCTTTGAAAACTAAATGGAAGGATGCTTATATGCCATTCCAAGCTTATAGATCAGGAGTTAGTGCTTCTGAAAAGTAATTATAATAGCCAATCTGAGCAACAATTTGAGAGTTATGGCCTTCCAAAGTTGGGCTATGCAAAATATCTAAAATTATTATCAAAGATGTATTTGGCTAAATCTATGTGTATTGTTAGGGACTGTTGGCTCTAGGTATTAAATTTCATTGTCTAGAACCTTCCTGGGTGGCATAATATTGCCTATTTAAGAAAGGCTTGAACATTGTCTAGGATAACTCTGGGTGTAGTTTGTAGCATTGTATTGCAGATTACTATAATGAAGACACACATGTAGGTTAGCATATTATGCTTGTGAATTGTGTAAATCTACATTTGTGGTGATAATAAGAAGTCCATATTTTGTTCTCTCCTTTGTCTTTGTTTTTTTGTTTCTATTATAGGGTTTTGGTATTAAGGGGAGCATCCTTCATCATTTATATATGATATCTACTGATTTAAATTTTGAATTTTGCTTTCAAAATACTTTGGTTAAATTATAATTTATATGTGAATATTTTAGTTACTATTTCCAAATGCCAAGTTCATCTTTTCATTTTAATATTTTATGATATTTCATACTTTTCCAATGGTCAATTTGCAGGTCATTCTTCTCATTTTCTATTGTCCATGATCATTAAACATCTTGATCAAAAGAATGTGGTGCAACAACCTAAAATGCAGATTAATATCATTGAAATTTTTTTCTATCCTTACACAACAATCAAAATCAAAATCTTCTATAATAATGGTTGGTGCCATGTATGATCTAGCAAGCCATTTTCACAAGAGCATGCATTATACTTATGAGGCTTCCAATATTAGTGATGATACATACAACTAGAATAAGGCTTTTTAGGCTATAATTGAAGAGTGTCTAGTGCAATTTAAAAAAAAGGTGATAAATTTAATAATTCTTTTACTTTCTTGAATGCACATGTTGTTAGACAACACATATGAAATTAGTATTAAATATCCACTAATATGTAGAGTTGGTCAATATAATGCAAAATTCAACTTGTTTAGGTACAATCCTAAAGAGATGCCAAGAAATTTTTTGAAATGTTGCTTCTCCTATTCCTCAAATTCCTATTATGATGGAACCAAATTTTCCACCAAACATATTTCAAGTCTCATAAAACTTCCGTATAATCTTCTCACAATACTCTCATCAAAATGCTTTGTAAATTTACATAGTCCTCTATATACTCATAAATCTATCCATAGAAGCCTTCATGAATTTTCACTTTTTCTTTGGTAATAGATCCACATTAATCTTGTGTGTGCTTCCTTATTCACAACCCATGCTCTTGCCAAGTTCACAATCTCTTTTATATCTTGATACCTTCATGAAAGAATGCATATTTTTTATCAATAAAAGGCTATAACTAGTGTTTATATTATATAACTAGGGAAAAAATAACAATTATATGGATGAAATAAAATTTATATGAGTAGAATATCATTTTAAGCATATCTAGAGAATACTTAACTAGCCTTATCTACAAAAATTATCCACAAACTCAATAAGTTATTCCGTCAAAGAATAAGAGAAGGAAGAAAATTTTCAAATAGAGGATTATCATTACCAATATTCAATAGAGTAGCAAGATTTTGTACTTCAAAAATATAAAATTAAATAATATTCACTATTAGTAATATATTTTTCCTACTAAAAATTGTGTAACAATATTATAATCATGTATGTAGTAGCCACAAAAAAGAGATAAATGTAGTTATTATCTCTATTACAAGCAAAAAAATGAAAAGAATTTGAAACAAAATAGTTTTAAAGTCATACTTTCCTCAAAATGTACACTAGAGATAGATAAATCACATTTGTAAGAGGCATGATCACTAATTGTGCTAAAACTATGATGACCATATAGCCTTGAATGAGGACACTCTATCTATAGCATTCACATTTTGCTAGCTACATGTAACAATGGGAGAAAGCTACCCATTAACTCACCATAACCAAAATGCATGTAATTTGATCACAATTTATAGGAAGAGAAATACATGAAAAACAAACAATATAACCCAAACATAGGACAAAATTGATATCAATAGAAATTTGAGAGCAATATATGCACCTCTGAAAATTGCAAATGCCTCGTGGGTCCTAGAGTTTTCTTCTTGATTGCTGAATCTTAAAATTTTCTTAATGGAATTGAACTTCTTATTGTCATTGCATATTTTGGTGTACTTATATATTTAGAACAATTATTCTACTATTTATAAAAAAAATTCCATAATAGAGTTGAACACACACTAAAGGATGTTGATCACTGGAAAATGACTATAAAACAAAAAGATATAGAAAACTTGCCCAAAGATGAAAAATGGAAAGAAATATCAACCATAATAGAATTGAACTACACTAGCGACAGTTGATCATTTATTCTTGAAAATAAAATTACAAATAAAGGATAGGAATAAGTAATATTTTGATCCCCTCCCAAACTGCATTTATAGGACTTTTTTGAAAAATAAATGTGGTTGAAGCTCTATTCTTAGATAGCATGACGTGTGCAAATTTGAAAACTCTGGAGCATTGCATTTTTTTCTACTACTATAGAACCATCTTTAGTATACCTAATGTTGTAGTTTTTAAATACATTAGTCAAGTTTTCTAGGATTTTCTAGGTTTTTTCTCATTTCATGACTTCATATAGAAAATTAAACAATGGAACTTAGATTGAGTTGTGTATAGTATGAAATCTATCTCTCTGTCCACTCAAAAAAATTTAGTTGGAAACTAAGTAGAATGATGTGGAAAATAGAAAGAAAGGGGGTAAAGTGTGTATAATTTAGATAACAACAATATCTAAGAAATTTAGGATTAGAGCATTGTCAATCATTCCTTTTTTAACAACAACGTCTTCTTAACCACATGCATGTCTATATTAGTTAGTTATAGCTAATAATGAAAAAATCAACAATAAATATATCTAGAAAACATTTAAATTTAGTAAAACATATATATATATATATATATATATATATATATATATATATATAAGCTTGAAGAAGATATTCCCACAATTTTATTGGTTACTTTTCCTTATGATAATTTAGACATTTTCAGTCCTTGGGATACCACTTTCTCTATTGGCTGAGTACTGAAATAAGAGTATTACATTTTGATTAATTTTTGTGATATGATTTAAATTAACCTCTATTGAAAATTAGTTTGATATATGCTTTTTTTAATGAGCCTTTTCAAAACATACTAATTCAAATATGGAATATACATGCTTGTAGAGTTCAAATCTTAACAACCACAGGGACAAACACACCAATAGAAGTTGTGACCAAAACCATATATATGAGAAAGAGGAACCTCCAAGAAAGATCCCATTGAAACACCAATAGGAAGAGTGAACACAACATCAAAAAGGCTAAGGAAAGGAGCTCTAGTGACACCATCAACAACAAGAGGAGCTCAAACCATGATAGAAGAAAATGGAACCATCACAATAGGTTCTTGAATCATGTGACCTTATAAATAATGTTGTGAGTTATTAAGCATTATTTTAAGATCATACTCACAATATGCTAGTATATATTATTTAGAGATAAGCGATTCTTGGAAAACACTCAATAAAATCACATTTATAGCTCATTAATTTTAGCAGATACTTATATGATGCTATGTATTAAATGTTTTCTATTGAAATCAGCTATTATAAAAAGATAATTAAAGAAAAATAGATTTAGAAGAAAATAATTAAAGTAGACCTTGTACAATTGAGGAGATTTGCAATATTATGTAGAGCTATAGGAGAGAAAATGGAGTGTTCTTCAGAAGATATAAAAAACATTGAATGATACCACAAGGAAAACATCTAAGGAGAAATAGATTTTACTATGTTGATGACATGTCCACTTTTTTTAGCATAGGTCATGAAGTTTCCTCTTTGGCCCCCTCATAGAGATTATTTTTGACATTCTTCTAAGTTGTCTAATTGAAACTACTTCTACTCAAGCATTTCATAGATAATTTTGTATTTCCATTTCCTTTTTATATTACTATAGATAAGAATTGCAACATCCTGATTATTTCTCCATGTAGGAAGCCATGGACTCAACATACATTTAGTGTGCAACATTAGTTTATTGAGGACTTGACATGAAAATAAGTAGACTACCACCAAATATTTCCAAGTGGCCTTTTGGTGGTGGTCCACCTATTTTCATGTCAAGTCCTCAATAAACCAATGTTGCACACAAAATGTATGTTGAATGCATGACTTTCTGCATGGAGAAATAATCATGATGTCGGGCTTCTTATCTATAATAATATTAAAAGGAAATAGAAATGAAACACCATCTATGAAATGCCTAAGAAAAAGAAGTATCAATCAAAATACTTTAAAGAATGTCAAACGTAATCTCCATGAGAGGGGCCAAAGAGGAAATGACATGACCTATGCTAAACAACGTGTGCATGTGACCAACATAGTAAAATGTATTTATAACAAAGATGAACAATTTTTTTATTTAAATATTTAAGTAGGCCATGGAAATTACAATGGCTTGGTTTGATAGAAGGCCATTGGACCAACATTATTACAATCAAATATCTATCAAACTTGTCATAGATCAATCTAATGGATAACCTTCACACCTATGGCACTGCTATGGCATACCATCACACTTGCGACAGACATTTTGATGGATGATTGTTGGTCATAGATCATGGATGTCACTATTGCAATGACATAGTGAAACTATTAGATGTCATAATTGTAATGATAGCCTGTCAAAATTATGAAAATGTTACAATGAACTCTTGGCCTTACCTTTTACCAAATTGTGACACAATGCCAAAAGTCTGATGCCCATCTGATGGGAGCCAATTCTTAGTCTTGTCACTTGGGTGATAGTTGGTCATCACAATTTGGTTCCAAATATACTAGTTTGGTGTTATCATCCTCTATAATTGAACAAGTAGTATTTAAGTACCAAGGGGCACCAAGAAAATACTAGTTTCAAGATGGGCATATTGAGATCAAAGACATAGAACTTGGCCATATAGATTGGAACATGTTCATTAGAATTTGTAACAAGCCTCAAGAACAATCTTCAATGGTGTTAGCACTTATCTAGTTAGGATTTGTTAATATTACATCACATCCAACATTTTTCCATTCCTCAAAACTCATAATAACTGTTCTAGAAAACTATGGAACCAAAGAGAAGCTCATTAGAAGTGTTATAGGAGACATAGTCCTTGAACTCTGATCCAAAAACATTAAGAAGGTATTCCATTTTCCTAGGGCTAACTAATATTTGAAGATAACCTATGATAGAGTAGACAGATGGTATTGAGAGAATGAAAAAGAAGCTAGAGAAATAATCTAATCCTCTTTCCTAATTGACCAAACACCAATAGGCCACAAAGTCAAAAAAGTGGACATGACAAGGGGTTATATGAAGTATGATATTGGATATGAAATTATACTTTTGAGTGGAGACATGGAACTTCCAACAACTAGACATCTTCAGACCTAGATGGTCCATTTTATAGAAACCATTAACATGAGAAAGATACTAATTGATTGGGCTACTATCCTTAGTGATAACTTGGATGAGAAACTTATATCCATAAATGTTGATCCATGATTCTACATGATATCATATATGGTGTATTTACTAGCGGAAAGAACCACAAACTACCTAGGCCTCTATAGGAAAGGAAGCATGGAAGATGTTAATGCTTGGCCCTATGTGGTATATCCATAATTGGTGAAGAAGAAAATTTTAGAATAGTGTATGGAATATAGGATGGTGAATTATGGTTTCATCTTCACAAACATCAGATTCATAGAAGGTGATTATGCAAAAAGGATGTCAGTATAAGTAGTGGCCATAATCACAAAGATCAATACTTACTATATTTAGTTTAAAAAAATTACCTATCTTAGCATATTTGACACTCTAGAAAACACAAAGAAGCTCCCAAGATATCCATCTGATAAGACAATCTTGCTAGAGATTGCATGCCAACTCACTTCTACATATGATAGAGTGAGAAAGAAACATAATAATACATGGGATTCCATTCTTTTGGTGGGTCAACTCAACTAGGTGTGCTATATTTAGGTTTTGGTGTGGTCATGATTTCCCTTTTAATAAGGGAACACGATTCATCTTAACAACTTTGTAGTTTGATCATTAATGTAATTTTTTTTTTTTTGTATTTACACTTTTAGATATATTTTTGTAGTGATGCTCTCGATGTTAATATGACATGGATCAATGAAGGATGGAGAACTATGAGTGGACATAAGTAGGAAATAGAGAGACGATTATCATGGCTAAATATCAAAATTGGTTAGTATTCAAGTCAAATTATACCCTCTCCAAAACTATACATCAAACTTGCACACATTCAAGAGAGGTAGCTTCAACTTCTAGGCTTGATAAAAAGTTCAATTTAAATATTACAACAATATTAAATTCTAATTATATTATTTGGTTTCAAATATCCATCATAGATGTGATAGTTGCATCCAATTATTTCCAGTAGCTTCCTCAACTAATTTCTAAATGAGCAGTTTGTGCAAAAATAATATTTGTTCAAAATCAAGTAATGTTATGGTTTAAGTGATAAATTTAGAAGTCTAAGTGTCAATGGTAGAACCTTTAACATCACATAGAATCTTCCATCATTGATTCTTAATATGACTTATAGATTACAACTACAAACTTAGATACCTTAGGTTTCTCAAATTGTCAATACTGTCTAGTAGTGATAGCCTATTAAAACAATGAAGCCTATTAACATATAATCTTATTGCTACATTATAGCCTTCTCAATGGTTTCTATTTCTTTTCCATTTTTTTCCCTACCAAAAGAATCTAAAAATCTAGAAGGAAAGAAGTGTAAAAACATAAAACTAATCTAAATAATATTTTTGATAAAAGCACATTGGAACAACTTAAAAATAGTTTCTAGGATAGAGACTTTGAATAGATTAAACCAATTTCTAGAATAGAGAATTTGAATAGAATATGTATACCTCTATGTGTAAGCTACAATATTTATATCTAAATGGAAGGCATGATCGTCTATGATATCTTTTGACCACTTCTCTATCTCTACTTGGACATGAACAAACCTCCCTACACAAACCTTAAACCACCATAATCAAGCAAGTGAATCCCAATCAGAAAGTAGAAATTATAAAAAATATTTAAACATTTTTTAAAAGAAAACAATAATTTTAAAGAAAATGGGTATGCATCATTCAATCCCCACTCCTCTAGGCACATCTATCCTAATGTGCCCACTATGTAGTGGAGTCTACTATAGCTGGACAACAGTGTCCAATATATTTTGTAGAGCTTTTGTAGTATTTTCACTGCATGACCTTTTTTGCAATTTATTCCATCTCCTCTATTGAAAGACCTCCTACCAATCAAAGCTACTACATTTTCTCTAAATTATAACTTCTTCAATAAACATTCCTAGCTTTCCCTCCAAGGGTAGCATAACCTAGTAATAGACAAAGTAAATAAGAGACTAAATGTCAACATATGAAAGCCACAATGAATAGAAATATGAAGAAATGACATAGATAAAAAAGTTAGTTACAATATAGAAGGATCCACACAAGTAACAAAGAAATAAATAATATCTATAAAGTTACAACAAAGACAAATGAAATCTTCTTATGTGATTTCATAGTTCAGGCTACAATTTTTATAATCAAACAACTACCACATGAATCTTATGGAATTTTATACAATGCCAAGTAATCATTATTTAAGTATCATTGACAGATAAAATAACCCAAGAAAAAATTTATCCTTGCATACAAGTGATTTTGTCCATGCAAAAATTTATGAAATAAAATTCTCTTAGTTTGGTGAGATGGAGTATATTATGTTGTAAAGTGAAATAGAGAAATGGGAATATCATAAAATTAAGAGGCATGACTAGTTTACTTGATAAAAATTGAACCTAGGTACAAGAGTTTAGTGAAGTTCTTTTTTTATAAAAATAATACCAGTATTTTCTTACTATAGTACATAATAATAAAAACATGCATTAAAGGTCTCCATAAATGTTGGCATGTGGTTTAGAAATGGATTGTTTATTATAAGAGAAAAAATATTTATCATTTTTTTTAGAAAAAGAGAAAGCTATGGATGATTGCAAGACTAAAGGGTATGTGCAAGATCATGGTGTACCAAACTATGGCCTTAAGTGGCAGTGAAAAATTAGCAAATCAGGTTTATGTCAACTTGACACATAATTTTGAAGTGGTTATGGACTTTATATCAAAAAGTTGTAAGAAAATAATTTGTAGAAAATTGAATGTAGTTTCTAAACTACTAGGAATTATCAAGAGAAAAAAATAAATGATTGGTCAAAAGTTTGAATTTTAATGCAGTACGAAGAAAATTTCAGGGCGAAAATAAAAAGTAGGTGTATGTCTGACCACCTTAATCAAAATCAAATCATAATATTTTTTTAATATAATTATAGATATGAAAACTAGACTCATGCTCGGATGTGACCCATATTTTTTGATATTTTTATTCCAAATAAATAATTAAATATGAATTTTCTACAAAAACTTTTTCGGATTAAAAAATGTCCCGTGTCTGACCACCCTAACTAATAGAAAATTTGATCAATTTTTTTTTAATTTTTTTTTTTCTTATACTAGGCGAAGTATAGAATGTGACGCAACTTTTAGATTTAAAAAATGTTATACCGTTTGAAAGTTATAGCTATTTTTCATTCAGTATGTCAATCAACACTTTACAATAATCTTCATTGATAATTAACTAATAAATACTTATCGAACTCAGAATTTGACAGAAATTATATTGATGGAATCTAGAGAGCGATATTAAAAAACTCATTTTGTTTCATTCAATTTTGATCAAAATAACATTGTCAGACGGCTACCCGAAGTCTGAGTATCACTAAAACTCTCTATAAACACGTCTTTGGGGTTGACCGGGCAGGCTTGGTAAATACCAAGCCTGAACAGATATCCGATTCAAAATCAGATATCCGATTTGACATCGGATATCCGATATGGCTCAGTAGTCAAATTCTAAAAATCTTCAAATTTAGGAGGGAAATTCGATTTAAACGTTCTAATTTTTTATTTTTAAATTATTTCACTTATATTAATATGTAAAGGCATATTTTAATATATTATATATATATAATAACGTAATGTAAACATACAAGATATAATCTAGTAATATATAATAATATCTTATGTTAATCTTATTACAATCTATATTTATAATATATATTATTATTATTTTTACTAAATATAATAACATAATTTATATATATATATAATACGTATTATATATTATTATATTAATATGTATGTTATTAATATATAAAATAACCTAATATTTTCATTAAATGTAATATGTATTATATATTATTATATTAATATGTATAATAATATAATATTTATATAACAACGTAATATTTTTATTAAATATAATATATATTATAAATATTATTATATTAATATGTATGTTATTAATATATTTATATAATAACGTAATATTTTCATTAAATATAATAATGTAATATGTACATGTATATATATATATATATATATATATATATATATATATATATATATATATATATATATATATATATATATATATATATATTATTATATTGATATGTATATTATTAATATATATGTATATTATTAATATATAAGAGTCAAAGGGGGTCATAGGGTGACCTATAACCCTTTTTGACCCATTAAACGACGATATATGTCTCTATGGGTCCTATGACCCCTAGGGACATGTGTCATCCTTTAATGGGTCAAAGGGGGTCCCTTTGACCCATTAAATGATGACATATGTCCCTAAGACCCCCAGGGACATAGCTGAATTGTTCATATCGGTCAAAGGGGGTCATAGGGTGACCTATGACCCCCTTTGACCCATTAAATAATGACATATGTCTCTAGGGGTCCTAGGACCCCTAGGGACATATTCGAATGGGTATTATGGGTAGAAGGGGGTCATAGGGTGACCTATGACCCTCTTTGACCCATTAAACGATGACATATGTCCCTAGGGGTCCTAGGACCCCTAGGGACATAGTCGAATCATTCATATGGGTCAAAGGGGGTCATAGGGTCACCTATGACCCCCTTTGACCCATTAAATGACGACATATGTTCCTAGGGGTCCTAGGAGCCCCAAGGACATAGTCGAATCATTCATATGGGTCCCTAGGACCTCTAGGGACATATTCGAATAGGTAATATGGGTCAAAGGGGGTCATAGGGTGACCTATGACCCCCTTTGACCCATTAAACGATGACATATGTCCCTAAGGGTCCTAGGACCCCTAGGGACATATTCCAATCGTTCATATGGGTCAAAGGGGGTCATAGGGTGACCTATGACCCTCTTTGACCCATTAAATGACAATATATGTCTCTAGGGGTCCTAGGACCCCTAGGGACATATTCGAATCATTCATATGGGTCAAAAGGAGTCATAGGGTCATATTCGAATCGTACATATGGGTCAAAGGGGGTCATAGGGTGACCTATGACCCTCTTGACCCATTAAATGACGATATATGTCTCTAGGGGTCCTAGGACCTTAGGGATATATTCGAATGGGTAATATGGGTCAAAGGGGGTCATAGGGTCACTTATGACCCTCTTTGACCCACTAAACGATGGCATATGTCCCTAAGGGTCTTTGGACCCCAAGAGACATATTCGAATGGGTAATATGGGTCAAAGGGGTTCATAGGGTGACCTATGACCCTCTTTCACCCATTAAACGACGACATATGTCCCTAGGGGTCCTAGGACCCTAGGGACATATTCGAATTGTTCATATGGGTCAACAGGGGTCATAGGGTGACCTATGACCCTCTTTCACCCATTAAACGACGAAATATGTCCCTTAGTGTCCTAGGACCCCTAGGGACATATTCGAATGGGTAATATGGGTCAAATGGGGTCATAGGGTAACCTATGACCCTCTTCAACCCATTAAATGATGACATATGTCTCTAGAGGTCCTAGGACCTCTAGGGACATATTCGAATCATTCATATGGGTCAAAGGGGGTCATAGGGTGACCTATGACCCTCTTGACCCATTAAATGACGATATATGTCTCTAGGGGTCCTAGGACCCCTAAGGACATATTCGAATGGGTAATATGGGTCAAAGGGGGTCATAAGGTGACCTATGACCTTCTTTGACCCATTAAACGATGACATATGTCCCTAGGGGTCCTCGTACCCCAAGGGACATATTTGAATGGGTAATATGGGTCAAAGGGGGTCATAGGGTGACCTATGACCCTCTTTGACCCATTAAACGATGACATATGTCCGTAGGGGTCTTAGGACCCTAGGGACATATTCGAATCGTTCATATGGGCCAAAGGGGGTCATAAGGTGACCTATGACCTCCTTTGACTCATTAAATGATGACATATGTCCCTAGGGGTCCTAGGACCCCTAGGGACATATTTGAATCGTTCATATGAGTCAAAGGGGGTCGTAGGGTGAGCTATGACTCCCTTTGACCCATTAAACGATGACATATGTCCCTAGGGGTTCTAGGACCCCTAGGGACATATTCAAATGGGTAATATGGGTCAAATGGGGTCATAGGTTTTGACCCATTAAATAACGACATATATCTCTAGGGGTCCTAGGACCCCTAGGGACATATTCGAATCGTTCATATGGGTCAAAGGGGGTCATAGGGTGACCTATGACCCTGTTGACCCATTAAATGATGATATATGTCTCTAGGGGTCCTAGGAACCCTAGGTACATATTCGAATGGGTAATATGGGTCAAAGGGGGTCATAAAGTAAACTATGACCCTCTTTGACCCATTAAACGAAGATATATGTCCCTAGGGGTCCTAGGACCCTAGGGACATATTCGAATGGTTCATATGGGTCAAAGGGGGTCATAGGGTGACCTATGACCCCCTTTGACCCATTAAAAGATGACATATGTCCCTAGGGGTCTTAGGACCCCTAGGGACATATTTGAATCGTTCATATGAGTCAAAGGGGGTCATAGGGTGACGTATGACCCCCTTTGACCCATTAAACAACGACATATGTCGCTATGGGTCCTAGGACCCCTAGGGACATATTCGAATGGGTAATATGGATCAAATAAGGTCATAGGGTAACCTATGACACTCTTTGACCCATTAAATGATGACATATGTCTCTAGGGGTCCTAGGACCCCTAAGGACATATTCGAATCGTTCATATGGGTCAAAGGGGGTCATAGGGTGACCTATGACCCTCTTGACCCATTAAACGATGATATATGTCTCTAGGGGTCCGTGGACCCCTAGGGACATATTCGAATGGGTAATATGGGTCAAAGGGGGTCATAGGGTGACCTATGACCCTCTTTGACACATTAAACGATGACATATGTCCCTAAGGGTCCTAGGACTCCTAGGGACATATAATATGGATCAAATGGGGTCATAGGGTAACCTATCACCCTCTTTGACCCAATAAATGATGACATATGTCTCTAGGGGTCCTAGGACCCATAGGGACATATTCGAATCGTTCATATGGGTCAAAGGGGGTCAGAGGATGACCTATGACCCTCTTGACCCATTAAATGACGATATGTGTCCCTAGGGGTCCTAGGACCCCTAGGGACATATTCAAATGGGTAATATGGGTCAAAGGGGGTCGTAGGGTGACCTATGACCCTCTTTGACCCATTAAATGATGACATATGCCCCTAGGGGTCCTCGAACGCCAAGAGACATATTCGAATGGGTAATATGGGTCAAAGGGGGTCATAGGGTGACCTATGACCCTCTTTGACCAATTAAATGACGATATATGTCCCTAGGGGTCCTAGGACCCTAGGGACATATTTGAATCGTTTATATGTGTCAAAGGGGGTCATAGGTCACCCTATGACCCCCTTTGACTCATTAAACAACGACATATGTCCCTAGGGGTCCTAGGACCCCTAGGGACATATTTGAATCGTTCATATGAGTCAAAGGGGGTCGTAGGGTGAGCTATGACCCCCTTTGACCAATTAAATGACGACATATGTCCCTAGGGGTCCTAGGACCCCTAGGGACATATTCGAACGGGTAATATGGGTCAAATGGGGTCATAGGGTAACCTATGACCCTCTTTGACCCATTAAATGACGACATATGTCTCTAGGCGTCCTAGGACCCCTAGGGACATATTCGAATCGTTCATATGGGTCAAAGGGGGTCATAGGGTGACCTATGACCCTCTTGACCCATTAAACGACGATATATGTCTCTAAGAGTCCTAGGACCCCTAGGGACATATTCGAATGGGTAATATGGGTCAAAGGGGGTCATAGGGTGACCTATGACCCTCTTTGACCCATTAAACGACGTCATATGTCCCTAGGGGTCCTAAAGGGACATATTCGAATGGGTAATATGGGTCCACCCTATGACCCTATTTGACCCAGTAAATGAAGACATATGTCCCTAGGGGTCTTAGGACCCTTGGGACATATTCAAATGGTTCATATGGGTCAAAGGGTGTCACCCTATGACCCCCTTTGACGCATTAAATGACGACATAGACATATTCGAATGGGTAATATGGGTCAAATGGGGTCATAGGGTAACCTATGAACCTCTTTGACCCATTAAACGACGACATGTCTCTAGGGATCCTAGGACCCCTAGGGAGATATTCGAATTGTTCATATGGGTCAAACGGGGTCATAGGGTGACCTATGACCCTCTTGACCCATTAAACGATGATATATGTCTCTAGGGGTCCTCGGACCTCTAGGGACATATTCGAATGGGTAATATGGGTCAAAGGGGGTCATGGGGTGACCTATGACCCTCTTTGACCCATTAAACGACGACATATGTCCCTAAGGGTCCTAAGACCCCTAGGGACATATTCGAATGGGTAATATGGGTCAAATGGGGTCATAGGGTAACCTATGACCCATTTTGACCCATTAAATGATGACATATGTCTCTAAGGTCTTAAGACCCCTAGAGACATATTTGAATCGTTCATATGGGTCAAAGGGGCCCTATGACCCTCTTGATGCATTAAACGATGATATATGTCTCTAGGGGTCCTAGGACCCCTAGGGACATATTCGAATGGGTAATATGGGTCAAAGGGGGCCATAGCGTGACCTATGACCCTCTTTGACCCATTAAACGATGACATATATCCCTAGGGGTCCTCGGACCCCAAGGGACATATTCAAATGGGTAATATGGGTCAAATGGGGTCATAGGGAGACCTATGACTCTCTTTGACCCATTAAACGATGACATATGTCCCTAGGGGTCCTAGGACCCTAGGGACAGATTCCAATCATTCATATGGGTCAAAGGGGGTCATAGGGTGACCTGTTACCCCCTTTGACCCATTAAATGACAACATATGTCCCTAGGGGTCCTAGGACCCCTAGGGACATATTTGAATCGTTCATATGAGTCAAAGGGGGTCATAGGGTGACCTATGACCCCTTTTGATGTATTAAACGACGACATATGTCCCTAGGGGTCCTAGGACCCCTAGGGACATTTGAATGGGTAATATGGGTCAAATGGGGTCATAGGGTAACCTATGACCCTCTTTGACCCTTTAAATGACGACATATGTCTCTAAGGGTCCTAGGACCCCTAGGCACATATTTGAATCGTACATATGGGTCAAAGGGGGTCATAGGGTGACCAATGACCCTCTTTGACCCATTAAACGATGATATATGTCTCTAGGGGTCTTAGGAACCGTAGGGACATATTCAAATGGGTAATATGGGTCAAAGTGGGTCATAGGGTGACCTATGACCCTCTCTGAGCCTTTAAATGATGAGATATGTCGCTAGGGGTCCTAGGACCCCTAGGGACATATTCGAATGAGTAATATGGGTCAAAGGGGGTCATAGGTCACCCATTAAACGATGACATATGTTTCTAGGGGTCCTAGGACCCCTACGGACATATTCGAATGGGTATTATGGGTGAAATGGGGTCATAGGGTGACCTATGACCCTCTTTGACCCATTAGACTACGACATATGTCCCTAGTGGTCCTCGGACCCCAAGGGACATATTCGAATGGATAATATGGGTCAAATGGGGTCATAAGGTGACCTATGACCCTCTTTGACCGATTAAACGATGACATATGTCCCTAGGGGTCTTAGGACCCTAGGGACATATTCCAATCATTCATATGGGTCAAAGGGGGTCATAGGGTGACATATGACCCCCTTTGACCCATTAAATGACAACCTATGTCCCTAGGGGTCCTAGGACCCCTAGGGACATATTTGAATTGTTCATATGAGTCAAAGGGGGTCATAGGGTGACCTATGACCCCCTTTGATGCATTAAATGACAACATATGTTCCTAGGGGTCTAGGGACATATTCGAATGGGTAATATGGGTCAAATGGGGTCATAGGGTAACCTATGACCCTCTTTGACCCTTTAAATGACAACATATGTCTCTAGGGGTCCTAGGACCCCTAGAGATATATTTGAATCATACATATGGGTCAAAGGGGGTAATAGGTCTCTTGACCCATTAAACTACGATATATGTCTCTAGGGGTCCTAGGACCTCTAGGGACATATTCGAATGGGTAATATGGGTCAAAGGGGGTCAAAGGGGGTCATAGGGTGACCTATGACCCTCTTTGACCCATTAAACTACGATATATGTCTCTAAGGGTCCTTGGACCCCTAGGGACATATTCGAATGGGTAATATGGGTCAAAAGGGGTCATAGGGTAGTGATTTTGTGTTTAATCCATGCACAGGTATCGGATATCCGATATTATAATATATATAATATAACATATATATTACATTTTATATATTTTTATGTTATATTTTATATTTATTATATTAATTTACTATTTATTATAATATAAAATATTATTATTATACTATATTATTATAATTTATAATATATTATACTTTTTTATTATATATTATATTATAAGATATTACTTTTTATTATTATATTATATTATATATATAAATATATTATATTACATTACTATATATTATAATATATGAAATATTATATTATATTATTATAATATAATATGTTATTATAATATTATTATTATAGTATAATATTATACGATTATAATATAATAATAATAATATTATTATATTATAGTATAATAATTATTATATTAATAATATTATTATATTATAGTATAATAATAATTATAATAATATTATTATATTATAGTATAATAATAATTATAATAATAATATTATTATATTATAGTATAATAATAATATTAAATAATATATCATACTATTATATGATTTTAGTTATTAGTCAGATATTGGATTTAATATCGAATATCCGATAAGGCTCGGCTTAACCCTCCAGGTTTGGTTCCTGGATAGGTAAAAAAAAGTCAGAGCGGATTTTGAAGCGCTTTTAGGCGTCTTCAAACTGTTTTTTTTTCACATCGCCACTTTTTGGCACACCATGGTCCTACACATACCCTAAAGTTGTACATAGCATTGATGACTACATCGATAATACATCATCTTCAATACATTCTTGAAAAAGCAATAGAAAGTGAAATTACATGTCTAAGTTCTCCATCCTAGTTAAATCTGCAACTAATTCAAATGCATAAAATGACTGAAAATCACCATTCATTAGCTGATTTCTCATAGCCAATTTTGGAGCAGACTAAGTAGTTGCCAAAGTTGGTGAGGTCTCTATCCTATAAATGAAGAACAACATATAGATGCATTCTACAGTAGCCAATGGAAGGTTTAGCATGTAATTGATCTTAATAATTAGAAAAGACATTCCATTCATGGTCTCCAAGTTCTAAGACTATGATAGAATTTCTGAGTGCTCATATAATTTAGAATTAGCTCTTCTATACTTGAATCTACTCACTAATTTTCAAATAAGAAAAAAGAAAAAGAAGTAGTTATACTGGATATTGAAGTTTTTCTCCATAGATGGTTTTCCACAATGTGAATGTTGGAGTTGGATGAAAAAAAATTGACATTCCATAGCTTATCCTCTCCAATGTTAAATTGAACGGTCTGCATTAATTAGCTCTATGTCAAAGTTGTAGAAATTCAAATTGTTAGATCTTTGTGCACTTCAGAACCAATATTGCACATACAAGAAAATAAATAGTGATAATTTTTAATAATAGAACAATATTGACATAAGGCTCAAATAATTTGCATACACACAAAATATCTATAGTTTGCAACAATATCCTAGAAATTAACTAAACTTGCTAATGAAAAATTGTAGATGTTAATGACATCATACAATTGATTTGATAAACTTGTGAATGTCACTCTGAATCAAGAATGCATGTGCAACTACATTCTATATGCATGGACAATAAGCAGAGAAAAAAAAATGCAACACCTTCACATTTATTTAATAGGTCTATTAAGTTTTTTGAATTATAGACCATCATGAACATTAGAACTCTAGCTATTATGGATAAGAGAATGTCCTCAATAAGCCAACACATAGAAAGTCTTTATTTTCTAGTATGATGAGGACATTACCCTTGCCTATAAGAGTCAAAGTTACAATTTTCATGATGGTCTATAACATAAAATACCTAATTAAATTTCTCTAAAAAAAATGCAAACATGTTGCATTTTTCATTTCCACCTACTATCATATGCATATGAATTAATATTGCATATTGAACTATGTCATCCTTTGTCATTGCCTGAAACCAAGAGATTCACACAGTTAGTTGTCATGTAATCATAGGTTAATATTAAGCTTCAATTTGTTTCAAGAATATTTTAATATTTTCTACTAATCAGGATCAACCACGTGACGGTGAAAGCACATGCCTTGCCACCTTTGTCTAACATCTAAATTCCCTATTAACATCTAAAATTTATTCATTCTATTAATAAAATGTAACATTCATTAACTATAACATGATAAATTAATTAACACATAAGTTTCATTAGAACATTCACATTGATATTAAAACATAAGATTCATTAGAACATTAACATGACAATTAAATAGAACATGAATAAAATATCTAGACATTAAAATCAATGATTATCAAATAAGTTATATAAGTTCACTTGAATATATATATAGTCCTTTTTTTTCTTTCCCTATATTATTGCAAAGGCATATCCATGTCATCATCAATATTTCTTCTCACCCATGGAAGTGATCTCGCTAGCTTGAACCTGAACACACTCATCATGAACCACCTCTACATCCATTACAACTACAATGCAAGATGTTTTCTTAATGCCAACACATATTATAGTTAAATTTATATTACTATACCAAATTCAATTTAAAATTTTTTTGATAAGAAAAATGAGTTTTATAGGGATCTTGAAACCCAAAAGTTGTTACATATGAAAGGGCTGAAAATAAGCAACAAAAGCTCAACCACATTACTAGGGCCAACCAAAAGGCCAAAATGAAAGATAGAAAAAAGTCAAAAAAAAAAAAAATCTATAGAAGCCAAAAAAACCAAAAGTTAGGTAATGAAAAACCTATGTTACTCATCCGCCTTTCTTTCAAGCTCTGACATAGTTCCTGCAACTTCATAGGCTTTCTGAGTCTCCTTAGCCATATGATCCTATTTCGTCTAACTAGTCTGATCCAAGTGGCTAAAGGTAAATTCCATAGTCATGTCCTTGTCCATCCTATCTCTGGCTCTTTCTTTATCCTCATTTTCCTTTAGAAAGCCCTTGGCTTTTAGCTTTCCAGCAAGAGAAGAAATGTTTTCATTTACAAAATTTAGAGTCAAGATCATCTGGTTTTCCATGTTATGATTTTAATTCTCTAAATTTTGCATAATTTTTTTAGCCAACCTAAGACCATCCCCCTAATATGTCAAATTCCCATACCCTACCTTCTTCCCTTGGCTCTCCAGCTGTCTCATTCTATCTTTAACCTCCTCCAATTCATGGTAAAACCATTTAATTGACATGAAATTGTTAATCATGCTATTTCTAGCATTATTAAACAAGTTCATTCCAACTTCCCTCGCATTATTAGTGATAGCCACTAGCATTGGATCAATGTGTTCCTCCATCTAAAGCTTTCCCCCTTTTCCTTCTAGGATTTGGGGATTCATGGCTTCTCTCACAATTCCTATTTTAGAGGCTCTGACATTAAAAAATTTCTAGGCCATATGCCTATCTTTTATAACCACCTCTCCACTCTCATCCTCTATTTTCTCCTTATCTTGTTCCTAAGGGGGAGTAGAGGAAAGAGGAAGGGAAGAAATCTCTAGCCCAAAATCTATTTTCCACTCAAAGTGAATGTCCTCCTCTTTAGTCCTCTATTTCTTTTTGGGATTTTCAACTAGCTCCTCCCTCTTAACATCCTCCTCCTCCTTATTCTCTTCATCGATATCCATGTCATCCCCTTCCTCGTTATACTCTTCATCTCCCTGACTAGCAATTTTAAGCCCATTTCCGCTAGGGCTTTTCCTACATGGGACTTTAATTGAGGTGTGTGATTTCTTATCATTTTCCTTAGCCTTCTTTCTAGACAAGAGAAAATATTCCTCCTTCTCTAAACTTATACTCTAAACATCTTCAATATCAGATGAAAAGTTAGAGCTCCCCATCTCCTTGGAAGTAGCCACCGTCTGGGTTAGGGCTTTACTCATAGATTGAAAATTGAAATTCTCATAAATCAAGGGAAGTAAACCCTCATGTAGGGCTAGATTAGAAGTAGGATTTTTCTTGTGCCCAAAAATATTCTTATGCATGGAAGTATATAAATAAAAAGGAAAAGAAACCTTAACCCCATAATGAAAATGATTAAGCAAAACAAACTGATGGGTTCTAACACTATCAAATCTCATATCCAAAGAAATATACTCAATAATGTCACTCAACACATACCTCGAGAGCTTCTTAATTGATTCCATCTCATAGTAGGTTTTTCTTTTGACCAATTCCTTTTTCTCTTCCATATTCTTAGAAAAATCCTTCACCGCATTCACAGACACCTTCTTATCTTTGTAAAACTTCAATCCCTCATCAGGAATTTTAGTAACATGAGCAATGATTTCAATAGTGACCTGATATAAAACCCCATCAAATTTGACCCTTCCATCCTTCGATGAATTTACCATAAGGTTGGTTATCACTAGGTCATATCCATGGAGCTTAGCAATGTAGTTGGAAATTCCACTCTTTTCTAACTTCTCACACACTCTAGTTCTTTGCTTCCATTTGTTCACCTCACCTACTAGCTCTTTCCTACTTCTTTCACCCACCATCTCTATATTCTTAATGCTTACTATTCTCATAAACTTTGTCCTTTGCTTCCCTTCCTCAACCTATTGTATACTCTAATGGAATCCACTTTGGTTTTCACCGATTTGTCTTTCAATACCACAAAGAAAATAATCAACCCATAAAACATATCAATTTGACACTGAAAACATCATCCACCTGTTCTATCCATAATTACCATAATTGTATTTACTTACACTCTTACTTTCATTTATATCCATAATTATCTTTGGATTCACCCGTACCTCCCTGGATTTTTTCCAGATCAATTAAGCTTTTAGCACCTACCAAAATATTCCCATAAGTATTCCAAATCATCACTATATCTATCTTTACTACTTTGTTGGCAAACCAATCAGCCACAGAGTTTTCCTCCTTTTACTCATGACTAATGTGGATGCTATCAAATTTTCAAAGTCTTATATAGATTTCTTCTATGATATTAGCTATCATCCATGTTGGTTGGAGAGCCCCATTGATACATCTAATGATGTTATTTAAGTCCCCCTCCAACCATAATTTTTTAACTCCCACATCCAAAGCTAATTTTATTGTGTGGAGAGCTGTATTGGCTTCAGCATAATGGTTTGTCTAATAGCCCAAGGGGAAGGAAAGAACAGCTATCCCTCCTCCATAGTAGTTTCTAATAATACCTCAACATCCCAAAGGACCAGGATTCCCTTTAGCCATGCCATCAAAATTTTCTTTCTGTCATCCCTCAGGTGGGAGCTTCCATTTCACCTCCTATCTTTTAGTTTTCCTATCCTTTTCCTTTTCCTTATTCTTACCACCATCTTCAATGTCTCCCCCCTTTCGTATCTATAAGTTTTCCTTCATATTACTATTGATTTTATCTGCAAGAACATAAGCAGGTTCCTCCCTATCTCCAAACATACAATTGTTTCCTTCCTTCCAAACTCCCCAATAGAAGTGAGGGAAGGACCAGGTGCTTAAAAGTCCAAATATTTGTGCCTTTATACATACTTTCCCTTTGACAAAATAAATCCAACACATTACCTAGCTTGCACCAATTGACCCCAAAATTCTTTGTAAGAAGATCCCAAACTTCCCTGGAATATGGACAATGAATAAACATATGACTAACTGATGCCACTTGATGCTTGCATATAATACATCTATTTGGGATATACTAGCCTCTCTTAATCAAGTTTTCTAGAGTGAGAATTTTATCTTGTAATACCAACCAAAAATATATACTAATCTTAGGAGTAAGGTCAGGAAACTAGGCCTTTGCCCAAGGAGGTTTCTCATTCAAGATCCAAACATAATTATATCCTAAAGCAACTAAGAAAAATCCATTAGGATTATCTTCCTATATTAATTCATCCCTCTTATTAATTAGACTCATTGGGTTCGACATCATCATTATTGGCTTAAGATCATTTGAGATGAAAGACGGGTCTCTCCATCCTTGGTCAATTATATAGTCTCTAACTTTCAATCCAAATTTCCTAATACAAATATTTGCCTAGTTAACATATATAGGATTCTTAATTAGAGGACCCTAAATGAACCAATTATCATGCTTTAAGAATACCATTCCAAATGATTGAACCATTTGGGATGTCAAAATCATTGAGAACAAACTTTAAAGAAGGCCTTCTAATATACTTCTCCGCTAAAATGTCTCTCGATTCTCCCGTGCTATTTAAAATGAGCCAAATTTGGTTAGCTAGAAGAGTCTTATGGAGATGTTTTAATTTCCTAATACCAAGACCTCCATAACTCTTAGGAAGGAAAACATTATCCTAAGCCACTAGAGGATATCTTTTATGTTCTTCAAGACCAGACCACAAAAAATCTCCTGGATCTTTTCCATTTTATCAACAACTTTGATCGGTGTCCCAAAGAGGCTCAGTGCATACATCGAGAGATTCTAAAGAGTGGATTTGACCAAAAGACATTTACTAGCCTAGCTTAGAGTGGAACCTTTCCACCCAACCAACTTCCTACTAAACCTATCAAGAATCCTATTCCAGAAAGAATTAGGAGGCTTAATTCCCATTAAGAGACCAAGATAGGTTGTAGGAAGCTTACCAACCCCACACCCAAGAATCCTAGCAATCTTCCTTTATCTTTCAATGGGAGCATTGATAAATAAAACTAAGCTCTTATCCCAATTAACTAGTTGGCTTGATTCTCTAATATACACATCTAGAAGATCCTTCATCACTTTAGGCTCCTTAATTGAAGCTTTCTCTCCCATAATAGTGTCATCTACAAACTTTTGATAAGTAAAAGAAACATTCCTAGAAGAAGGCCTTATTCCTCTTAATCTCTCTTCTCGTCTTTTCTTCTCAATAAACAGGGAAGATTCAATTTAAAATGTTTACTTGTATTAATAATTCAAAAATTAAAAAATTGAATAGAAAATTTATACCTTTAGTACTACAATCCACATTCAAATTGATGCCTCTATGGTGCTTAACTGGTGTATCAGGATTGGTAGGTTGCAATCCAATGTAAATAATTAGTGCACTTGTCAACAATATATACATATAAATACAAGATAAATAGTGATAAATGTTAATCATTCGTTTTAATACATATAAATATATTCACTTTAAATTTAAAAAAAATATACAATCATTGTTTCCTTACTTAAAATTAATATAATGAATTATATTTTTGGAACTTAATATCAAATACAATAATTGATAAAGTATTCAATTTGAAATAAAAATCAATTAACTTATTTACCTCATTGATAGATCTAGTAGAAGAAGCTTGCACTCTTGTTGCTTAGAGTCATTCAGCCACAGTTGTATAGCCTTGTCTATAGGCTAATTTCATGTCCTCTTTAGAAGTTTTTAAAAACTCCATGGCCTACCTTTTTTCTTAGTTTCATGAATTATTTTTGTAATCAATTTCATCAAAGACCAAATTGTTACAATTTATAAATATTTTTATATAATTTTTCATTTACTTATACTTATAATTCATGCAACAAGTTTTGAATATCCACTTGAGTCAAGCTTATGTTGACCATGCTTTTGTTTTCTTGCTTCAGTTGCCTTTGATGTGTTAGGCAACCTATGTGAAGTTTGAAATATGTTAGGTCACATAAGTATTAAGATTAATTAGTACACAATTTCATTCTTAATATTATGGCATATCTTCTTTCCTCGAGTGGTACTATTTCTCCACCATGTATTGTTTATTTCTCAATGACATCTTTTTAAGATTCTCCTACTTAGTAATAGGAATACAAGGGGGCCACTCATAAAAAGGATTGTTTTTTATTTGGGTCTTGTAGTTATACCTAATATACTTCAAATCTTGGCCCACTTTCTCAACGATCGTAAGTCTTTGAAATGCATTGGGTCTAAAAAGTGTTCTCATGACATCAATGAGTTTATCCTTTAACTCTATAGTTTGCAAATTCCACTTTTTAAGAAAAAAGAATGTTCAACTCATAAATGAAATGAAGCTACCTTTTAATTTACTTGAAAACATTTATCAAAGGAAACATGATCTAGCAATGAAACCAAAATATGATACCCTGTGCATATGGTTGGCCCAAACATACACAAGCATTCATCATTAGGTATTTTCATAAAATATATTATTCCCTATAAAATAATAATGGGATTAGTAGCTATTGTAAGGGACTGCATGGGAGGTTAGTACGTTTGATTGTGAGTATAAGATTGTATAGTAAAAGAAATGATCAATCTATAAAGTATCTTGAAGTTGGGCTACTCTCAGGGGAAGACCATCTTTATTGCTCATGAGAAATTGGTCATAATTAGTTAGTGTTCTTGTACATCTAACATGGGTACACCTAGGAATGTCCTCATTGCCTCCTACATAAAATAAATCCAATATTACAAAATTCCCCCTCAAAAATAATAGATCAAGTAAAATAAACACATGAAATATGAGAGAGAAAAAGAGGAATCTAGTTACCAATAGGTCCTAACATGGCATCTATGGCCATGCTATTTGTTGTCAAATTTACAATTGACATTACCTCTTTGGTTCTATTCCTTGTAGAAAGTGGCATAGTGAACATAGGATCAATGGTAGGAGCTAAAAAATGAGATTGTTAGAGCAGAATAAAATAAGATTGTTAGAGCTATTAAAAAAATATTGTTCAAGCAAAAAAAAAGTGTAGGATAGAGTATGTGATGTAGTTGACCACCTAAAGCATCATCCTCTAGGGCATCCCCCTTGAACCTCTTCAACATCCTTTGTAGAAAATAATACATATGCATTTTATTTAATGACATAAATAAAAGAATATACTATAAAAATTGTTATTGAACTTTTGTTATAATTAAAAATTACATTAATACTTACTGTATATGCCTCAACAAGGTGCATCAACTCATCCTTGGGCTATTGTATTTTAGGAGTTTAAGGTCAAGTTGATACCAATTTCTTTAAACTTATTGGTAAACCAAAAAACACCTTTTTCACTACAGCCATATGATTAGTGGATGATGCAAAATCAAGCATGAATTCATCTTGCTCATGTTGTGGCTCCTCATGGACTACTTATTCCTTTCCCTTTTCATGGTCAATGCTCATTTGTGAGAGCAATATTATTAGCACTCTATTTAAAATCAATCCAAAATAGTAGTGAATAATAAAACATAATAAAATATAGTCATTAACATATTTCTCGTATCTAATTTGTACAACAACAATGAGATTTACCTGTCAAGAAGAAGAAGTCTCATGAGAACCATCACCGTCGTGTGTATCCTATAACTGTCAATCTATAATGTAGCCCTATATTTTGAAAGAAAGTCATTGAGACATGTTAAAACACATGTTATTATTCTAAGTTACCAAAAAAATTTTTAAAAAATTAATGGTGTGTTGGATTCAATGCTTGGAGTTAATTTTAAATATGCATAGTACGTACCACCTTGCCCATGCAATGGCTTTTTTTATATCCATGTGATTCAAATTTTAATCAATAAGAAGCTCTTTGCCTCCACATATTGATTTAATTGCACATAAAAATTCATGATTTCCCTCGCGTGCCTCAAATATAAAATTGGGTCACTTCTTAGTTGATATAGGTCATGTACTATTTATAAAATTTGTAATATTTCCCAATGCTTTTGACCATCCATCAATGTATACAACTATTATTTTACTCAATTCACTAACATTTTGTCATATATAATTTTTTGCGAGTGAATACCTACACTTACTTTTTTTTATCTAACAATTTGCATCCAACTATGTAATCATAGGAAGGTTAAACATACTCCATCAATTCAACAACCTTTTTGTAAGAGAGATTTATGCCATCCATGGAAAATAGGCCGAAACCATGTAATGAGGATAGTGCTATGTGATATATCCTCTATCTAATACAAAAATCAATGTTTATTGGAGGAAGTTCATTCAGGACCCATTGTTTTTGTAGATGTTTATACCTAAAGGACACATTAGAGTTACCTTCACTCTCATCATCATAAGCACATGAACCCCCTCGAGGAAGGAAAAATTTCATGTTCTTATTGAATTTGTTTTTGATATTTTGACCTCTAGTCAATCTCCTTGATTTAAACATACTGAATGTATCACTTTCTTGTTCTATTCCTACATATTCCTCGCTTGAGAAAGATAAATCTAAAAAATACCTAATTGTTGGTACCCACACTCCATAAAATAAGAGGCATAGGTGGCAAGGAGAGAGATATTTTACAAATGTAAAAGATATTAATTAATATGGGGTGTATTGACTTATACCTGACAATTCATGAGACTATGTGGGATGCTTTTGAAATTCCTTGGGGTCTCTTCATATTGAAATCAACTGTTTGATGTTACCTAAAATTCATGATAAATATACTCAAAATTACATCAAATATTAGCATCACATATGAATTATTAATAGTGAAAGGCACATGACAAGTTAATCAAATTAATCATTGATCTATCAAGAATTGAATATTGAACATCATAGGCATTGATCACATAACTATACATTTCATTCTTTTCATTGATAATAAAACACCCTCCAATGTTATCTAATCAAACACCCATCATAGATATTATTCTTCATCCATCTCATCATGAAAATCATCATCATCATCATCATTGTCATCATTGTTAGTGTTGTTTTCATCATCATCATCTTCCTCCTCCTCCTCCTCATCATCATCGTGATTAGTATAAGCATAACATCGTGATCAGCAACAACATCATTTGCATCAACAACATTATTAAGTAACTCTTGATCATGATCCACCTCATCCTCTACCTTGGTATCTTCTTCTTTTGACGTATTATAATTTATCAATCTTCCTCTAACAAAAAATGACCAACCTAGTTTATGTGGAACCTCTGAGGAAAATACCTTCTCAGATTGGCTAGGAAGAAAATAAGGCTCATCATGAAATGGCTCAAACAACCTTGTATTAATCATTGGAAATCCATTATCATGCTCAATAATAGTTCTATTAGGCTCATTTTGATTGAGTCATAGTCTATACCATTTGATGAAAAAGAGAACTAATTTTAAGGAATTCAAGTCATAGTCAAGTATATCAACCAGAATGCCATATTATCAATTTTGAGATTCTCAAGGATGTAAGTAATTTCTTGATGAAACATTGGAAACCTAGAATAATGTACTTATCCTAGATTCGCAAGTTTTCTTAAAGTCATCAAAATCTTTGATAAAAAATTTATTACCATTGCATAAAATAGTCTTGTGGTGTTTCACTTACAATAATGTCAAATGTGTATAAATTATTTGATCATGAGTTCAAAAACATACAGTTGATTAACAAATTTGTAAGTACCTAGATATCTCTTAAACCATATGCTAAATCTATTTCCTTTTGTGTAACATTGGGATCTCCATTACACTAAGCTTTTCTAACCAATGAAGACATGGATTCCCATTTTAATCTATGACTAGAATGTTGGTATCATTCAACCAATACCATCATCCAATCTTTAATTGTTTGAAATAAAAAAATATATTGCATCCCACTCTTTAGAAGTTGTACAAAAGTAAATAGATGACATAAAAAAATTTATTTTGAAGATTAAGAATTAATTAACTACAATATCATCTCATAATTTATTATCTTTCACTTTGATGCAGGAGCATCCAAAGGTATAAGGGAAATCCTATGTCACTCAAAAAAAAATACTTAGACTTAGTTTCTGTTTCATGTGTTTTCATTTTTGGATACCCATTTGGGTCGAATAAAGGTTCCAACTCTCACAGTTCTACTATTAGTGTGTTTGGAAATCCCAAAAAAATAGGAGCATGTAATTGGGCCATCATTTTGGTAAACTAGAAGGTGTGAATTGGCCAGATGAATGTAATCATGATTTAGAGCATTCCAGAGAAAGAATCAGGTCAAAAGGTCCCACGGTTTGAAAGTTATTGCAGTTTTTCAAGTTTTGGACACCTCCTAAGAATGCTTCAAAATCAGGTTAGGGGCATAAAGTGACCTCGAAAAGGGCCAAAAAATGGGGGACAAGAAAATTTGGTCCATATGGCTATAGAGCACTTTGAGAGCTTTTCAAAAATGTAAATGGTTCATCAATTGGAGCTATGGTTCAAAAGTTATGCCTCCCAGAAGTTCGGTTACTGTTTCTGGATTCTTCTAGATTTGCACTGGCTTCTAATGCAGCTTCTGGAACCTTCTATTTGGTTAGTGGATGCCTATTAGCACTTTCTAGAATGTAATCCTAGTCCTTAACCCTTTGGGGTCTAATTAAGGAGATTTCTGGCATTATAAAAGGCAGTTTAGAGTGGAGTTTGAGAGGAGGTACTGAAAGGAGATATTATCTCCAGATTTATGCTATTGTAAGCCCTTAGGGCATGTTTTGAATTTTATTTTCTCTGTACTGTTTGTATTAGCTTATTTTCTTAGTTAATATAATTTCCCCTTTTCTGTTGTGTCCATTTTTTTCTTGGGTGGTGTCTCCATCAAGTGGTATCAAAGAAGGTTTTCCTGAGTGTGTAGATAGAGCGCCGACTATGAGGTAGTTTGCACCAGGACTGTGTGGTTGTGGGATCGAGTTAGAAGATGCCTCCATGAAGAGAGCATGACAAAAAGGCCAGAGCTATTAATCCTAAGGAGGTTAGAGCCCTCCAGAGGTAGGTACAAGCATTGCTAGAGGAGCTCGATAGAGGAGCAAATGTTGCCGCTGGTGACGACAGTGAGGATGACAATGAAGAAGAAGTTATGGGACCAGAAGGGGAATTTGATAGGGAAGTTCTAAATCATGTAGAGGAAAGGCTTTTTAGGGCCATTACTAAGTTTGGGAAAAGACCCACAATTGAAGTGGGTGTATTTTCAGGAAATCTGAAACCAGATGAGTTGATCGATTGGATCAATGAACTGGAAGAATACTTTGAGTATGAGGATATCAGGGACCTAGATAGGGTTAAGTTTGCAAAGGCAAAACTAAAATGCCATGCCAAAATCTGGTGGCAAGAGGTTCAATTGGAAAGAAACAGGAGAGGAAAGGAGAAGATCACAAGGTGGGATCGCATGGTGGACAAATTGAAGAAGCAGTTCATTCCTGTGGACTACGAGCTTGATTTGTTTAAAAAGATGCATGGGTTAAAGCAAGCAGGAAGATCAGTCCAAGAATATATAGAGGAATTTTATTGACTCTTAATTAGAGTGGGGCATGCAGAAGAAAATAAGGAGAAGGTTTCTTGTTATATTAGTGGGTTGCGACCTAGCATCTAGGAGGAATTAAGTCTGGTAAGAATGACCAGCGTTGAAGAGGCATACTAGTTTGCCCAACGAGTTAAAGAGAAGTTGAATAAAAGGTTTGAAGGAAGACAAAGAGGGCATGGTCAAGGAGGAAGGGGAAGTGGTAGATCATCTGGAGGCTGCCATGAAACCCAAAAGAAAAATGAAGATGTGGGTACTAGCAGGAACCAGAGGAATGAGGATTTCAACCGCTCCCATGATCAAGACTTTGGAAATCAGAGAGGAAGAGGTAGAGGAAATGGACAAGGAAGAGGAGGCTTACATGGTACCTATTTCCATTGCAATGAAGAAGGTCATCGTGCCTTTGAATGCCCTCAACGACAAGGAAGGACAGATAGGAGAGCTGAGGGCCAAGCTAAGGTTGCTCATGTGGATAAGGATGCACAATCATCACATTCAGAGGATGCAGAAAGAGGAGAAACCTTGGTAAATGAAAGAGTCCTACTAAGTGGTGAGATTGAACCAGGACAATGGAGGAGTTTGTTCCGTACCAGATGCAAGTGTGAGGATAAATGATGTGACATGATCATTGATGGTGGTAGCACTGATAAGTTGGTATCAGAAGAGATGGTCTCTAAGCTGAAGCTCAAGAGGGAGAAACATCCCCAGCCCTATCGGATTGCTTGGGTAAAAGATGATCATAAGGTCCTGGTAAGTGAACAATGTTTAGTAAAATTCAAAATTGGGAGTTACCATGATGAAGTTCTCTGTGATGTTATTTTGATGGATGTTTGCCATCTATTGTTGGGTAGACCATGGCAGTTTGATAGACATGCAATACATGATGGACATGAAAACACATACTCTCTGACAAAGGATGGAGTTTTCCACAAATTGATGCCCATGAAAAAGGAAGGTGAAAAGGTATGTAGCAGTGCTAGGATTTGTCTTGTTGATGAAAGGAAGTTTTTAGATGGCATGAAACATCAGCATATGTGCTATGCTTTGATTCCTAGGAAAGATAAAGATGGCAGTAGTGAAATACCACTTGAAGTTTTAGATTTACTAGGGGAGTTTGGAGATATTATCTCTGATAATGTTCCAAATGGATTGCCACCAATAAGGCAAATCAGTCATCAGATAGATCTGATTCCAGGAGCTAGTTTTCCTAACAAGGCTGCTCACAGGATGACTCCTACTGAAATAGAGGAGCTAAATAGATAGGTTCAAGAGTTGTTGAGGAAGGGCTTGATTCGAGAGAGCTTGAGTCCATGTGCAGTACCTGCCATACTCACACCAAAGAAGGATGGAGAGTGGAGGATGTGTACAGATTCTCAAGCTATAAATAGGATAACCATCAAGTACCAGTTTCCTTTGCCAAGGATGGATGATCTTATGGATTGCTTGAGTGGAGCTCAGTACTTCAAAAAGATAAATCTAAAGAGTGGTTATCACCAGATACGGATTCGAGAAGGAGATGAGTGGAAAATAGCCTTCAAGACCAAGGAGGGTCTTTATGAGTGGTTAGTCATGCCCTTTGGATTGATGAATGCCCCAAGCACCTTCACGCGGCTCATGAATGAGGTACTTAAGAAGTTCTTGGGAAAATTTGTTATTGTTTATTTGGATGATATTTTAATTTTCAACAAGACTTTGGTAGAACATTTATTGCATATTTTTAGTGTCCTTGAAAGGCTAAGGGAAGAGAAACTGTTAATTAATCTGAAGAAGTGTATCTTTGCAAAAAGGGAGTTAGTCTATTTGGGGTTTGTTATATCACCTGAAGGTCTCAAAATGGATCCAGAGAAGGTAAAAGCCATCTTGGAATGGCCTACTCCAAGGTTTTCTACTGAGCTAAGATCATTTCATGGTCTGGTTAGTTTATTAAGAATTTTAGTGGCATATGTGCACCCCTAACTGATACAATAAGAGGGGATAGAAAAGAGTTCAAATGGACTGCAACAGCTGCGAGAAGTTTTGAATTGCTGAAGAAGAAGGTGACAGAACAACCTGTGTTGGCACTTCTAGATTTCAGAAAAGTGTTCCAGGTAGATTGTGATGCTAGTGGTAATGCTATTGGGGTTGTATTAAGCCAAGAAGGTAAGCCTATTGCATATTTTAGTGAAAAATTGAATGATGCAAAGAAGAAGTATTCTGTTTATGATCAAGAGTTCTATGCAATAGTTCAGGCCTTAAAGAAATGGAGTCATTATTTATTGCCAAAGGAATTTGTTTTGTATACTAATCATCAGGCATTACAGTACCTAAATAGCCAAGGTAAATTGAATCAGAGGCATATGAAGTGGGTAGAGTTCTTGCAGAGTTATACATTTTTGTTGAAGCATAGAAGTGGAAAATCTAATAGGGTTGCTGGTGCTCTAAGTAAGAGACAGTTGTTGCTTACAGTAATGCAGGTTGAAGTAGTTGGGTTTGATGAACTCAAGAATTTGTAGCCCAAGGATCCTGATTTTGCCGAAGCATGGAAAGCTTGTAAAGAGCCTGTTGCTGTAGATAGAACCAAGTGGTTAGACTATTTGATTCAGGATGGCATGTTGTTCAAGGGTAGTCAATTGTGCATTCCAAGGAGTTCCATGAGGGAAAATTTTATTAAGGAGAAACATAGTGGAGGGATGGCAGGACATTTTGGTCAGGATAAGACCATTTCCATTCTTAGATAACATTATTTTTGGCCTCAAATTTCACAGGATGTGAAGAAGTTTGTACAGAGTTGCCAGGTTTGTCAAGCTGCCAAGGGGTTTAGTCATAATACTGGCCTATATCAGCCATTGCCTGTTCCATCAAGGCCATGGGATGAAATAAGTATGGATTTTGTTCTTGGATTTCCACAGACACAATGGGGTAATGACTCAGTATTTGTGGTAGTTGATAGGTTCTCCAAAATGGCACATTTCATTCCATGCCACAAAACTCATGATGTTGTCCATATTGTAGACTTGTTCTTCAGAGAGTTAGTGAGACTACATGGTCTTCCAAGGAGTATAGTTTCTGACAGAGATACTAAATTTGTGGAGTATTTCTTGAAGACATTGTGGAAAAAGTTAAGAATCAACTTGAAAATCAGTTCCACGCATCACCCACAAACTGATGGCCAAACAGATGTGGTAAACAGAAGTCTGGGCAATTTGCTGAGATGTTTAGTTGGGGATAAGCCCAAGGGATGGGATTTAATTCTACCATAGGCAGAGTTTGCTTATAATAACTCTATAAATAGGAGTACTGGAAAATCACCATTCCAAATTGTATATGGGAGTAGCCCAAGGACTGTACCAGAGCTGAGGAAGATAGAACAAGGGGAGAGGACAAGTGCTGAAGCTGAGGAATTTGTTGAACATATCAAGCGTGTACATGAGGAGGTTCAAGCACACATTACCAAGATGAATCAAGAGTATAAAGCTAGGGCTGATCAAAGGAGGAGACATAAGGAATTCCAAGTAGGATATTTAGTCATGGTGCACTTACGAAAAGAAAGATTTCTAGCCGGTACTTACAACAAGCTAAAAATGAAGAAATTTGCCCCCTACAAAATTTTGAAGAAACATGACTCAGGAAATGCATATGAGGTGCAGCTGCCAGATGGTATTCACATGTCTCCCATTTTCAACATTGTAGATTTAACAGAGTATCATGATGATGGTGCAGATGAGGAGCTAGTGTTAGAGCCATGTCTAATTCTTGCTTCTAAGAAGGAGGAGATAGAAGACATTCTAGATCATCATGTGGGTAGGAGTACCAAAAACAGGTAGTATGAAGAGTATTTGGTCAAATGGAAAGGACGATCGCTCGTGGACTCAACTTGGATTTCAGCAGTTGAGGTTTCCCATTTGGGATTTTATCTACCATTCATAAAGTGATAGGGTCACTTTTCAATCTACCTTGAGTGTCTAATGTAGGAGCATCCAGAGGTATAAGGGCAATCTTGTGTCACCCAAAAAAATATTCTTAGACTTAGTTTTTGTTTCATGTGTTTTCATTTTTGGATACCCATTTGGGTCGAATAAAGGTTCCAACTCTCACAGTTCCACTATCAGTGTGTTTGAAAATCCCAAAAAAATAGGGGCATGTAATTGGGCCATCATTTTGGTAAACTAGAAGGCGTGAATTGGCCAGATGAATGTAATCATGATTTAGAGCATTTTAGAAAAAGAATCAAGTCAAAAGGCCCCACAGTTTGAAAGTTATTGCAATTTTTTGAGTTTTGGAGACCTCCTAAGAATACTTCAAAGTTAGGTTAGGGGCATTAAATGACCTCAAAAAGGGCCAAAAAATGGGGGACGAGTGAATTTGGTCCATAGGTCTATAGAGCACTTCGAGAGCTTTCTGAAAATGTAAACGGTTCGTCAATCGGAGTTACGGTTCAAAAGTTATGCCTCCCGAAAGTTTGGTTACTGTTTCTGGATTCTTCTAGATTTGCACCAGCTTCTAACGCAACTTCTGGAACCTTCTATTTGGTCGGTGGATGCCTACTAGCACTTTCTAGAATTTACTCCTAGTCCTTAACCCTCTAGGGTCTATTTAAGGAGATTTCTGGCATTGTAAAAGGCAGTTCAGAGTGGAGTTTGAGAGGAGGTATTGAAAGGAGAAATTATCTCCAAATTTATGCTATTGTAAGCCTTTAGGGCATGTTTTGAAGTTTATTTTCTCTGTACTATTTGTATTAGCGTATTTTCTCAGTTAATATAATTTCCCCTTTTTTGTTGTGTCCATTCTATTCTTGGGTGGTGTCTCCATCACACTTTCCTAAATCTATCATTCCACACCAAGTACGCCCCTTCAAATTTTTAAATGGACTCAAGATCCCAAATGCAATCTATATGGGTCTTTGCTACAAGACTAGGAAGATATTAAGTAACATACACCATCATCTAGTATACCATATATCCCCCAATCATAGAACCCTCTGGATGTGATCTTTCTTGAACCAAACCCTTCAAAAATTTCAAGTTTCTCTCAACCATCCACATTGACCTAGGCTATACAGGTTCACACAATTCCAACTCCTCAACTTGGTGTATGAGTTAGTGTTCTTGTGCATTAAATTTTTTTGAAGGTAAACATTTTTTCATTTCACACATTAATAGATGAATTATTTTCTTCCAATATTTTATATCTTCATTATTGGATTTCTTTAGATGACAACCACCTACAAGGGATTCAAGACATAAAAAAATATAAATATGAGAGTCTACAATATATTACTTGTTTGATATATTGAACAAATAGCATTGCTTACCTCATATATTTTCCAAAATCATATATCACTTATTTGATATTATTGTTGAAGTTGTTTGGGAGCGATAGGGGTAGCACATACTGCAACAATTGTCAACTAGTCATTTCATTCTTTTCTAATGTAATACAATAAAAATTGAATTTAGTTTCAAAAATATATTGTAAATACAAAGACCATGACTTACCTTGATGAAGGTATGTCGATCATGCATTTTCAGCCCTATCCAAAATTCACTTTTCTTCGATATGAGATTGCTTATATTATGGCATTACTTTGTTGCTCCGTTAATAACTAAGGACACTTGCATTAATCTGCTCTCCATTGCTATTTGATTCCTTGATATTTTTCATTGCATGATTGGAGTCATGAATGTCACAAGTTTTTCTTTGTCACACCTTCCATCCAATATTTTCCACAATGTCTCTATTGCATTCTTTCCAAAAAGCATAGTATTAAAAAAATGCACAATTTGTGGCTACTCATAGTAGGGAATTCTACTAAAATATTTGGGATAGAATTTTATTCCCTTTGGAAGGTGGCCAATGATGCCTTGACAACCTTCATGATCATCAATTACATAATTAGCCAACAAAACACAATCAAAATATAGAATTTCCAAACATAAACCATTAGGTGGAGCAATACTACCTCACATTATATTATATTCCAATTTCCACAAGTGATGTGTCATTCTTTATGGCTTTGATGTAGTCTCTTCTTTCCCATTGAAAACATGTTTTTTGACTCTTTGATACTTATGATTTATTTGGAGGAACTGCCTATTCTCATCAAACAACTATTTTATTAAACTTTTGAAATGAAGAGATTTCAACTTTGGACCACACATTGGACATGCAAATTTTCCATTTGTTTGAAGACCTACAAGGTAATGATACAATTGGATTAAATATGTTCATTTTTGGAATTAGTATTATTGCATACAACTAGATTACAGCATAACATACCATAGAAGTGTGTCATTCCTACGGTATCATGAATTTTCCACACAAGTATTACATGGAATTGAAATTATTTTTTTCCAATTGGTCTATAGATATCATACATAGTGGAACCATTCCATAACACCAGCAACTTGTTGATAAGAGGCACAATATATATAATCATATCTTTCACGTGATACTTACCTAGTTGAATGAACAACATCAGATAATTATTATAGTTATTTCACTCCAAGACTTATAATTACATGTACATAACATTAAAATAATAAAAATCCTAAAACAATCATTGCCAATATAATGTGCTTCCTCTTTATTGAAATCTATGGAGGAAGGTTATTGTTGATAACAAAAACATGCCACATTGAGTAAATAGATCTCATCTCTCCAAATTGATTTATACATCAATTGCTAGTGAAATTTTGAGATTTCAATGTTCATCTTTAAAGTGTAGTGACTTTTTCTTTATGTCCATAAATGGTGAACCATTTGTAGGCATTCAAATAATGTCATCTCAAATTCTATTGCATGCATGGTAATCCATAAATTGTGCTAAGCTATTGTACATGAATAATCATTTAAGACATCTAGAATAATAGGGATATAATGAAGATCCTTGCAAGACACCTTTTCTATCACTTGATAATCTCAATATATTGTCATATGGAATTCAGGGCATTCTATTGCACTTTTGTGTTATTTATGATAAATGACATGAGCTTCAGGACAAGCATCTATTACTTGATACTCCATTCCAATAATTTCATAGTGGCGCATAATTCTTGATACAAGTGAGGGAAAACATTTGATGGTGATGGAAAATAGTCACCTATCAATCTATAGCAAAAAATATAAGTTTTTAGTATAAACAATCTTAATGGTACACATTTTTACCTTTTATAGACTATAATGATGTATATGACAAACCTTAGCATACATGATATTGTTATGTTGGATAAACCATTCATAACCTTCAAATTCACCAAAAACAACACAATAGAGAGAATAGTTGTTTGAGATCCTTCGTAAAGGGCAATATTTTCCTTCTCAAGTAGAGGTATATCATGGATGGCCTCAGTGCCATCCTTATCATTATAATCATGATCATCAACAACAACAACAACAATACCAAATTTTTCATGGATCAATGCATTCATACCATCCTGTTCAAATATCTTTTCTAGCACATTATTGTCATCTTCCATGGGATCATGATCTTCTCCTTCAATACTCACACCTCCATGTTCCTCCATATTCACACCTCCATGTTCCTCTGAAATGTGGTGATCTATACCATGTACTACCCTAGGGAGATCAACCTATAGAAAAATGATGATAATTAAACCCTCATTTCATGGCTCATATGTATATTAATTACAAAAACAAAAAAGTAAACAACTTACTAATGGATGATAATCAAACCCCCCTTCAATGTGAGAATTCTCCCTACAATATCTCTTAGCTATTTTGAGTTTTATTATTCTTTTCTTTAAGCCGCTACAACTCTTGCAAGGACAATAACCTTTGTCATCACCTTCTCTTTGAAAGTTAGACAAGAATCTAGCAATTGCTCTCTATTTTGATCAAATTCCCTTGTATTATTATCTAACATGATCCTTCTTCATAGGAATAACTTATTCTTGTACCTTATTGAGTTAGTTGTACTTAATGTTTATATCTATACATATGGTTTTAAAAGAAAATTTTGGTTTAATTAATGTGTATATTAGGATAATTATTGGACATGTTGTACTTAATGTTTATATATCTGCATATATAGTTTTGAAAGAAATTTTTTGTGTTATTAATGTGTATATCTACAAAAATATTGGACATGTTGTACTTAATGTTTATATCTACACATATGGTTTTGAAAGAAAATTTGGTGTAATTAATATATATATCAGCAAAAATATTGGGCATGTTGTACTTAATGTTTATATATACACATATGGTTTTGAAAGAAAAATTTGGTGTAATTAATGTGTATATCTACAAAAATATTGGACATGTTGTACTTAATGTTTATATCTATACATATGGTTTTGAAAGAAAAATTTGTTCACCTCACTCAAATTCACCATTATTCCTTTTCAACATCCCACCTTTGTATTTCATCCCTATTCATCACATTTCTCATGCAATGATCAGCCCATCTCACCCCTATAAATATGCTCCATGTTTATATCTGTACATATGGTTTTGAAAGAAAAATTTGTTCACCTCACTCAAATTCACCATTATTCCTTTTCAACATCCCACCTTTGTATTTCATCCCTATTCATCACATTTCTCATGCAATGATCAGCCCATCTCACCCCTATAAATATGCTCCATTTATATCTCCATATACTGCATTAGTACAACTCCCATTTCATATTAATTACTTATTTGGACTATCTATTTCCCATTGATAATTTTTGATAGTAGTAGAGGACTAACTATCTTAATTTTTGATGAGAACCAATAGACATTATTGTCAAGCTTAGGGACATAATGGGAAGATATTGGTGCAATGAAGGAAATGTCATAATTTGTGTCTCATTTATGCCTCTTCATTTTGATTTTGTTCAGGGGAATCCCCTCACTTCTAATAGAAAACAATAATGTATTTTATAAGAGTTTACAATTATTCAAAAAAATTAATATTTTACAATAAAATGCACTTGAAGAACTTTTAGCTCAAAAGAACGAACATATTGTTAAAACAATATAGAAATTACTTGGCATGAGAGGTCTATTGGGGGTGTTGACCAATCTTGAAACTTGAATGTTGAATTAAAAGCTTTTGAGGATCAAAAGCCTATGCTAGATTTACAACACAATATGAAGTTTGTTTTAGATAGGGTAGAGGTAGATGTTTTAGAAGTTTGATCAAAATTGAAGGCTCAAGAGAGAGTCCATGGAAATATACCAAAAGGAGAAGGAGTGGCTTTAGAAAGAGACTACATGGAAAAAACAATAGCTAAACAACGTAGAGGATATTATGGAGCCACTAGATAGAATCCAAGAAGGGTTGTGGTAGGTATTATGACATTGGAATCACTTTCAAGTGTCTTTGAGAATTTACAATCCAAATATTAGGAGGACTATAAGTTGTGCAATTTGTCATGTATTGTATCTACATTTTCTCTGTCATTTATTATAAGAGTATTTCAAGGTTGGGAACAACTTCAACATCCCTTGCATGGTTTAGAGGCAATGTCATTATGGTAGAGGCTTATACAAGGGAATGAGCCTCGTGATTATAACATTTATACAGAGGTAAAATTTCCTATGAACTTTGCCCATTTTTCCTACTCTACATTATTTGTTTGCAGGATTTTGAGGTAAGTCACTTAGCAAGGGTTGAGTGAGTTTTATTATTTTATTATTTGAATTATGGAATGTGTATGCACCTAGATCAATTTTTTCTTTGTGTTAAGATGTAATAAGCACCTTAAAAAAGATCTCTCTCTATATATAAAGAGATACATGTTTAGAAGGAAATATAAAGAGATACTTGTTTAGAAGAAAAATAAAATAAAATTTAAATAGGTTCAACTTTTCCCCTTGAAGAGAATCATAGATCAAGAGCACAAAGATCATAAGGGCACAAAAAGATAATGAAATCATAGAGCAAGGGCACGAGGATCACACGGACATGAAAACAAAATGCATAGATCACAAGGACATGACAAATAAATACAACGATCACAAGGGCACATTAAAGAAATCTCCACAAATATCCACCATCATTTCGAGCTCTCCACCCTTATTTGGAGCTCTCCACTCTCATTTGGAGCTCTCCACCCTCTTTTGTATGCAACTGTCCACAATTGATCAAAAAAAATGTGGGATGATTAATGTCATGTTTTATTTTTTCATTTATAATCACACCAACATCACCATTATGACACCAACATCAGTATTCTAATGACGTTGAAGAGGATTGAAAAAATAAAATATGAAAATCACCCATAAATTACACTGTTATGGCAAATCACTATTGCAGTTTGATCTCGAGTGTTGTAGTGTCTTAATGAGGTCCTATTATGATTAATTGGAAAAGTCTCAAGGCCAACAAAAGGAATTATTTTAAGGATATGGTATAAAGGAATGATATTTTTCTTGTAATAAAGTGTGATGCAAGCAAACAATTGTGTGATATGTGAAGAACTTGGTAAATGTGAGTAAGCAATCCAAGGAATTATTGGATACGAGTTTGAAAATTTGGTATTGATATCTAAAGAGGCCTAGTCTAATAAAGAAGACAAAGAAGGAGCTAAGGTTATTTAATTCTATTATTCTACAATGAATAATACAAGATTAGTTAGACAATGAATTCAGTGATCTTACCCCTGAAGTTATTTGGATTATGGGTCCTTTTTCCTTCTATGACTCTTAACATGAGTCATCCTAAGATTAAGCAAATGAATTCTTAGATATTTGTGAGGTACATCTAGCAAATGTTTATATTTTGGGGGCTCTAACATTGATTTAAAAGGCTATATCAACTTAGATTGGCAGATGATCTAAATACTAGGAAGAGTACTATAGAATATGTATTTACTATTGGTAGCACAATAACGAGTTGGGTTTCTCAATTATAGAAGGTGAACTTATTATCCACTAAAAACGTAGAGTATATTGTTGCTACATAGGCATCCAAGGAGAAGATATAGATTTAGTTACTCATGTAATAATTGGGACATCTAAATAGGGACAATTATTTGTATATAGATAGGTAGAGCGTCATTCATCTTGCCGAGAATTATGCTTTAAAATCAAAGATAAAACACATACAACTATGATACAATTTTCCTTTGGTCAATTTTGGATGATGGATAGTTAAATCTAGAAAAGATACATATAGATGATAATACAAGGTAAAAGCACAAACTTGTGTCACCCTTTTATAAAGGAAAAGGCTAACAAAAGTATAATTGTTCATCTTCAATGACATAAACATGATACTATTATTTAGAATTTGATAATGAAGTAAACTAATGAAATGTGTAGAAATGGCTGAATTTTAGGATTATAATTTTTAATAATTATTTGGAATAAGAATTGATATATTTTTCTAATTTTAAAAGACAATTATTTACTTACTGAAAAACACTGAAAATTAGGAGTCTAGTTCCCACCACAAAATAATGTGGAAATAAATTTATTTCCATTTGATCTTAGATTAAGTTATAGATAAAATATATAGATAGAACAATCAAAAATAAAAATTGGCTTTAGACCTATATTTTATCTTTTATAATGATTCAAAATTAACTCATCTAAAATCTATAGTTTCATCTCCCACCACATTTTTTAAAACAAATCTTTTCTAACCAAAAGAAAAATTATATATTCTTTAAGAGGACTCTCTCCTCTAGAACATAATATGATTTTTAATTTTTTTTGATATAATTTAATATTCTTTCCTTTCTCAACCTTGACATCTTCTCAAGTGTTAAAATATGTACTTGTAGAATTTTTTAATTACAATATATTATATCTAATTAAAATACTATAAACTCTATATGAGAATATTCTTGACTTTGAACTCTATAAAAAAGTGTTTATATGTTATTAAAAAAAATCATAAAAAATAGTAAGAGTTATTGAAACGTTAGTTTTCAAAAATAAATTTATTTCTTTAGTAATTGGATACAAACTAATATAAAACATGCATATAATAAACATTTCCAATTGGAAAAGTGTGAGACCATATATAACTTATCTAGAAAGAATTTGTCTAGATCATATGCTTGAATAAAATTTATTTTTAGATAGAAATACTCAAATTTAGTTGTTCTGATAAGTTAGCTTGAAAGGTGACACAACTTTGTACTTTTACCCTACAATAGATATGTTTAGAAAGGAAGTGACAAGTGAGAAGCTAAAATGCTCTCGAGCTTCAATCGGTCTTCTAGACTAAAAAAGAATAAAATAACAATAGATTCTAGGGTGGTATAATCTAATGGGAGCCACATAGGGTAGTGGTATTGCAACTAGTAAATTTTGACCCATTTTTTATCAAATTTGTCAAAATTTCAACACATGTTGGTCAAAATTGTGACCAAGTTGTGCATCAAAATTTTTGTCATCAAAATCTTGACAAACCCTCCAATTGGTTATAATTTTGACCAAGTATTTGGTCAAAATAGGCTGCATTTGGTGTGAGCATTATTGGTGGCCATTAGTCAAAATTTTGACCAATCTTCGTTAAAAGTTCCAGCAAATAAATGTCAAACTATTGGTCTAATTTTCAATTAATCTTGGTTGACATGGCTAGCAAACAATCATCCAGTTATTGGTCAAAATTTTGACCAATATTAGACAAAATGCTCACCAAAGTGTGGTCAAAATTTTGATCAATTCTAGTATATCAACAACTAGGATGCCATACCCACGACCAATGGGTTGGTGAAAAATTTGACCAATTCTAGTCTTTGATCAACCACCATGCCATACTCATGACCAAAGCATTGGTCAAAATTTCAACCAATATTAGGTGGAAATTTCTTCCAAGATTGGTCAAAATTTCAAGCAATCTAATTTCTTTAAAAAAAAAATAGTGTGAGATAAATGCCTTAAGTAATCACTAGCCTTGTTAGTGATTAGTTTGGATATTTATCTTCAAGTCTTTGGTTGGTCTACCACCACCTTGAGATGATATTTCAAAAACCTATATTGATGGAATTTTAAGTTGTTATAGATGGATGAGGTTCTCATATTGTTTGTATATATAAGTCTAAATGTGATTATACCTTGATTATTGTCTACATATGGAGTTAGGGGTGGAGTTCTTAATCAAAGATGTGCAAGGTTAGGAGTTTGCAATGAGGGAAGTATCTAATAAGACAACCTTCCATATAAAAATATAAACAACATTATAATTTTTGACATATATTATCCACTGAATGGACCCAAAACTAGGGCTTAAAATCTTGCTAGAGCCAGGAAGAATTTGGGCTAAATCAATTTCAATATAGACTATGGGGTGAACTTTCAAGCTATCCCATTTGTTAGAGTAACTCCTACACTAAATAATTCCCTAGATGTGAAAGAATACTATGAAGAAAGGGGTGAAATGCAGGTTTAAGTAGTGGTAAATATATCCACATGAGATATTTAATTTATAAACTCATTCTAGATGGAAATTGTCATGAGTCTTTGAAGATAACAAATCTAGCCACAAATTAGACCTATATTGTTGAATATATGTAAATATTAAATCAACAAAGACATCATAAGATTTGTATTAGGTTACTACTAGATAGTTATGTGTACAAAAATAGTACATAAAAAGGGAAGTAAAATTTTATGTGGATTTGAACAAAAGATTGAATAATTTAAGGTAGAGAGTTTCAATCATAAAGATTATACTCATAAGCTTATTTAGTATCATTTGAAACATAATGAAGAAACTAAATATGCTCTATAAATGATATAACTACTACCTCTAACACACTGACACATTCTCATACTCATGGCCTAACCGCCCTTCTACTTTGCTCCTAGTACTACTACTCTACTCATATTCATATAATCATCATAATTTATTAGATAAGTCATGTCATGTCTATTTTCATTATTAGCATTCAAGCACAATAGGTTTTAAATGAGGGGGCATGATAGGTTGGCTCAAGAGAAGATTTTATACAACTTTTATCTCCAAATGGAACACACATTGTGATTAGACTTCCATCAAGGGATGGCTTACCTTGTGGGATGCTCAACTTTACCCTCCCTATTAATGTATCCTTATTCATCATCTTACAACTATGATTTCTCCAACAATTAGCTAGTGTGGGGATGAAAAGGAAATTGTAATACTATAGAAAGAAACCCTCCTATCTAAACCCACAAGTAGACTTTATACTTACTTGGCCCTAAGTGGAAGGTACATTGGACATTTGTCATTGGGTGGTCTATTTAGATAGTGATCTCATATATGCTCCCCTTTCTTTTATTTCATTCTTTTCTCTACATTATTTCCTGGTAGGCTATAATTAGATTAATTTTTTAGGGCATGCATTTCATATTATCCCACAATAATTATTGGTTTTATTATTTCATACCACTACACTTGTAGAATATATAAGAGTATTGCATGTTATGTGTTTTTAGTCTACTGATGTAAATTAAATAGATCTAACTTGATGTCATTTTTATTTTGAAAGATGCTTTTTGCCCTTTGAAGAAGTACATATTCTGATTGATTCTATGTGTGTGTGTGTGTGTGATTGATAAAAAGTGTTATGTTCTCTTATGAATAGAATAGAATGCTACTACATGAAATGAATATTTTGATATTGTTTGATCTATGTGTCAAATCATTGATATCTAGTAAATTGATCTTCTTCTTATTTATTTATTGATTACTAATTTAAGTGCCTTCATATTATTCATTAATTAATGTTTAGAATAATTTAAATGTTTTTTCTTTGCCTTTGTACCAATCATGGCTCCAATTAGAATCATAGTTTATAATATATTGTTACACTTTAATTGTTTTCTTTTACATCATCATTGTTCATTATTATCCTTAGTCAATCATTGTCTTGTCCATCTTATAATCTTAGGCTTCATATAGAAAATCATTAATTCTTAGAACCAAGAAGATTCACTTGGTCTTCAATTTCTTCTCTATGGTGTGCCATGACATATTTTCTAATTCAAGGCATATTAAATATTTGGTTTTTTAATAGATTAACATTATTTATTTTCAAAATTTTCTTGGTTCTTCAGTTAGAAGAATAGTCAGAAACAACTAGATACCCTATGGTTATATGGTTTTCCTAAAGCCACTCCCAATCCCTATTCCATTTAGTACAACAACAAGACTAATTTTGCAAGGATCTAGTAACTTAGAATGGAGAGTTGTATCCAAGGATTTCAAAGTCAAAATTGTGTAAAGAGTTGTTTACAAAATTGTATTTTTTGACAATTAGTTCATCTTGTTCAAATATGATATACAAACAAGGGTAAGTTTCTAGAATGGAGGATTCTACAAAAAAATGATTTTTCCAATAGTTATTATATGTTACAATTTGATAAATGTTTATGTTGACTTTAATATATTGCTAACATTTTTCATGTTAGGTAGTGCATGTTATCGAGTTGTTGTGGGTAGTTGGACCAATAGTTATGTCTCAAATAGTTTCTCTATTTTTGGCTTAAGGGAGATGATATATGATAGGTCCTCCCTATACCAGTAAGTATTATATTGAATCTTGAGCATCAATGAAAAAATAAAAGCATAATTTTCTATATTCTCTGGGTAATTGTTCCTCACTATGAACTATGATTACAATCATCTTTTGTACTACAACTTGTGGTTTGATAGTGTAGATTTTATAGAACTACATACCTTACTCATTTTAGACCTGTTGTAAATGAGATCCACAAATTGCAATCATAGTAATTCACTCAAGAAAACAATATAGTTTTCAATGTGCTCTTATCTACCATGTTTATTATGAAGGCCCATCAAATTAAACAAAATTAACTGTCAATTGCTAAGGAATAATTTTAAAATAGGGGGAAGATAGAATATATTGTTGGAATATTCAAATGGGAAGAGTACTTCTAAGAGGGGGGGTGTTGTGAATCAGAAGTAACACATTTTATCCTTTTCTAAATCCTTTAAAACAAATAACTGAAAGTAAATTAGATGCATGTAAATATATCAAATAAACATGAAGTAAACACATGCAAGTAAACACATGATGCCAGAATTTGGTAACCCAGAAACCCTCTAGGAATAAGAAGGTAAAACTAGGGTGGGGATGATACCCACAAAATCATTGTAGCAATAATTGTTTGACCACTTCTGATGGTCTGCCCTATGAAAGTCCTTCCCTATTAAAGGCTTTACACTATGTCAATAGTGACCTTGTTAAAGGATTTACAAACACTTTACATGAAGTGTCACCCTGCTAAAGCATTTAGTCACCTCTTCAAAAGATCTACAAAATAGTTGTTAAGCTAATCTATCAACATAGGGTTTTCGCTTATCTAATACAATTCCTAGAGAGTATTAGAAACCTTTGACCTAATTGCTTACAATCTTTAATTGATGATTTTAGGTACTTGATCTTCTCACTCTGATGTGATCCTTGCTTGATTTGATATTTTTTCATAGCCATTGTTCTGTTCTAATCAACTAGATATGTAATTATTACTCAATTCACTAAGTCTTTGAAGCCCCTATTGTTTTCCCTATTCAACAATTTTTCTATCTGCTTAGCAACTTTCTTAACTTCTATTTAGCTACATAAAATCACGGGGTCTAAGCCTTCTTATAAAGACTTTTTAGACTTAGGGTTAGCTATGGGTCTATGATCCATATTGAATCTTGAATTCTCACTCATTCCTTGCATTTTTCTCATTGGTTGCATACCTTCTCCATCTTTCTTATTGGTTGCATATTGATTGCATAGGAAATATAAAGAATTCCTTCTTATCCTTATTACCCTAGAAATACTTCTATGTCAGCTCAGAAAATGGTTTACATCTAAGTTTGTGAAGGCATAAACTCATATGTTAATTCTATGTTACTCAGCACATATTGGACTACTAGTGCTCGACATATGCTTGATCCTAGTTTACTTGACACCTATTACATTCTATCTTGCTCAACTTCAACTATGACTCATCACCTATATATCACTTAGCACCTATATAATGCTCGGCCCCTGAAGTCACTCGACACCTATTGGAATTCTGGCTCGACACATACTATAGCTAGGCATACATAATGTACTTCAGCTTCTATGTAGAAAGTGGTTAAGTGTGTTGACACTCAAATGTCAAAACCAAACTGAGACCAACATATATCCCAGTCATTAGTGTTATTATTAGAATGTATTAGAGAATAATTACTTGGAAAATAAAATGCATGTGAAAACCTCCAAAAATAGCACAGAATAATTTAAAACATACCATTGCTCTCATCTTCAAAGTGAATGTCTTAGCATCATATGGATTTGCCTTCATATCAGTAATGAGATTAGGGAATGATTCAAGGATTGTTAATCCTACTAGAAGTGCTTCATTTTTTTCCTACAAGTGAAGTTGGTATGTGTCTCTTCTCATTCTCTACAAAATGCCACATGCTCTCGGTTTATATACAAATAAGTGCAGAAGTTCTGAGATGGAAACAAATTGATCATTCCTCATTACAGTTATGTGAATAGGGTTGGTATTTTAATTTTTATCTTGATTTTATATATCAATGGAGCTTCTTAGCACATCTTAAGTAGCAAGAGAACTTAGAAAAATATTACCTATTCTAATGAACAAGAAGACTACCAAAAGCTAGTTAAGTCTAACAAAATTTAAGCATCTACCTAAAACAAGAGAATTGTTTGAGACTAAGAGCACAAAGAGTCAAATGACCTATTTACTAAAATATTTAATATCATGATAATTTTATATTGGAAACATTCAAGACTAGATAAGTTACTAAGAGGGGAGGGGTGATCAGTAACTTCTAAAATTTTCTTTAAATTCACCACAAATCCATCTATACTACTGCATATATTAGTACTGAAAGATAAAACATTCATCACACAAAACAACACAATGTTTTGGTGACCTAGAAACCTTTCAAATAGAAAGTAAAACTGGGGTGGGGATGGTACCCACAAAACTTCACTACTATAGTAAAAAGTTTGCATTTTAAGGATTACATTGACCACTTCTAGTGATCTAACCTGTTACGAGCACAAAGGACTGCTAGGTCCACCTTGTTAGAGAATTTACAAACATACAAAGAAGTATGCACTCAGTTAAGAGATTTATATAAAGAAAATTAAATCTACCTTGTTAAAGGATTTAGGAACTGATTCACTTGTTAGGATGAAGTAGTGTATCTACTTACAACTAATTGTTGATAAGATCTTTTATGCAATGATCACCTTATGTGATAGATATTACTTTTCTACTCCTGTATTGACCTTGTTGCATTCCTTAAACTATTGCTAATAATCCTTCACATGCACTTCTCAAAAATACTTCTTAGTACTTTGATATAATAATATCTTATAGTGCATCTTACATATATACCTTTCCAATTTACAAAAATGCAAGGTCGGCCAAAATACAAGTGAACAACACATTACAAAGTCGGTCCAATAGTAAATGACTCAGGTTCACTGAGCTGACTCGGTGACCTTTTATACTCGACATCCACTACATTATAGGGAATCGTCATGCACTCAGTAGAAGTGAAGGCTCAATCCATACTGATCACTTAAAGTAGTTCTGAACTCGGTGACCACTGGTGACTCGGCAGATGTACTGTCGCTCGATAGACACTGCATGCTGAGTTTTCCTTGCTTCACTCAGTAAATACTAGTTTTTCCATTGCTTGGTTTACAATGAATTTCCATGACACAAATTACTAATCAATAAATACTACAAAACTCGTTAGGCACTGCGAATCTCGGTAGACACTACGAAGCTTCACATTGCCTGTATTCACTCAGTAGCCACTATTCTGCTAAGTGTAAACTACTGAGTACTTTGAAGCTTGGTTAACACTAGAATTCTCAATGGGTGTAGGAAACTAAGTGCTAAGCTCGGTACATATAATTATATAGATAAGTGTTTTCACTAATGGTAATAGTAACTTAATGCTGACATTTTCATCTTAATCTATTACTACTAATCCTAATCAAAAGAAGACATGAAGCACCTAGAGCATACCGACAACAAAGTCATAAAGCAATGAAAAACTTAATTAGTATCTAGATGTGTGCGACAATCAAAGTGGATAAGTGAAGAATAAAGAGATAATCCCATGGTTGTTAACAACTTTTTGAGGTGATTCATAATAATGGTAGTAGAAGATCAAAAGGATATAGTTACATGAAATTAGTCTAAGGGTAGCTTCAAAAGGAAGAACTTAGTCCAATGAACAAGAAAATAGTTTCACAATCTATTCAAAGGCTAATCGTTTAAGCATCTAACTAGAATGAAAGCACTGTTACAAATATATTAAGATATTAAGACCACAATGGCATTAAGCATGATGGACTTAATTTTCTATGATAGTTTGCACATCTACCTAAATGAAATTCATAATACATAGGAAACATTAAAAGAATATTTAGTGAATGGCATTTTTCATGAAATATTTAATACTATGACCATTTTTTGCTTAATCTATTTAGACTCTAATTATTAGATCTAAAAAAGTCTTAAAGCAACTAGAGATGCATTGATGTAGCTGTTCGGCTTAAGTAATTTGTGAGGGCATATTGTAATGATCTAGAGGGAACCATTTCATGATATGTTAATAAGAGTTTAAGAATTTCCCTTTGCAGTCTTGAGGTAAGTTAGTTTAATTATTAGGTTCTGTAAGAAAATTATAATTGGTCTTCCATATAATATTTGAGGTCTCTTGACTCTAGGATGTATGCATGTATTGGTAGACAATATTTTGATTTCTCACGATGTATCAAACATGATTTTTCTATCATGTTCAAATATTGTCCAAAACAGTTCCATGTACCATTTCGAATGGTAAATATATGGAAGTAACCTAGTTTTCAAACAAACTATCACAAATTAAAAATTTGGCATACTTATAAATAAAGCACGTGGTTTAAATTTTTTGTAGGAATAAATACCTTGTATGGTGCTTTTCTTGTGCATGCATAATTTTCACTAAATATTGGAACTACATGCAACTCTATCAAAGAACCTATAGTTTCACTCAATTGTTTTTTGAACTCTAAATCATTGAATTCAATATTAGTTACAATAAGTTGGGATGATGAAACATCTAGCTGGATGATAGCAAGACATACTTTAATTTGTGTAATGTATTGAAATAAATTCTCTTTCCTATTTATCTCCTAAGAAAGTATATTGATTGTTATAAATATGGCAATCATAAATAAGATTAACCTGATATTGTAAACCTTACTAAATAGATTGTCATACAAAGCCACCAGACCACTTTTCCCAACAATAGCACATAGTTTTCCATCAAGTTCCACATGCAGTTTCTGGAGATCTGCAAACTTGTTCAATATTGTAGACATCAATGTCAATATAATAGAGTATTATCAACTCATGGATAATAGAGATGCCAACACAACCACATTAAATAGGAATATGAGCATTATATAGGAAATAAAAGCATGCTAAAGAAGGTCAACCATGTATTTCAACACACATTCAAACATTTGTTTGAACATGTAAGAAGACTTACTCACTATTGATTAAAACATTGTTTCAACCAAGTAAATGCACTTTTATCTCTATCAGAAATAGTATCACTTTATCTTGATAAGTTATCTAATCTTATTCAAATAAAAAAACTAAGATTTCGTTTAAAATCTATGCACTATCTTTTTGAGGTGACTGTAGAGAATTATAAACAAATACCATTGTAGGACATCTCTCCTCTTTTCTTGGTGATGTGTCGAACATCCAACATAAACTTGCCACACTACTTGTAGTGATTATTGCAATAGTTTTTATTATCAAGTAGTGTCTATTGACATTATGGTCAAGTTTTTTCATTAGTGAATCACACTTAGTCAAATGGTTAGCAGCTACCAAGCTTGTCTTGCACTTTATAGTGTTAATCAAGTAATTTTTGTTCTACCAAGTTCTATAGTTGCTACCAAATTCTAGATTCATTATTCAGTTTACACTGAGCAATATCTATTGAGTTAATGTGTAACAATGCAAACTGAGCTTTATAGCATTTCCTAGGTTGCATAATGTCAACTATAGTTTCTAGTATTTTTTGAGTTCATAGCATCAGTGATGTGAATCAAGTGTTGACCAAGCCAAAAATTGTCAACCAAGTGATTCAGTTTACCAAGCTCACAATGTAAGTCTTGAAAATTTCTTGTAGCATCAACCAAGTGATTTAGCTTATATGTCAATTTTTGCAGTGTTCATCGAGTCACTAGTGTTGACCAGGTTTAGACTACTTGGAAGTGATAAGTATGAACTAAGTTTCTATGTCTACCAAGGGCATGATGATGCTGAGTGTTGAAAACCATTTCTAGGTATCAGAACCTCACTAAGTTTTTCTTCAAAACCTTAGTACTAGCAGCTATCCTTCATCTTTATCTTACTATATGTTCCAACCAAAAATCTTCCTTTCTTGAAATGAACCATCACCTCATCACCAACTTCAAAAACATGATGCCTTCTAGATATATTAGCATTTTATTTGTACTTTTTATTACTTTTTTCCAACTTCAGCTTCACTTCCTTATGCAAAGACTCCATAAATTTAGTAAATTCTTCTCTTGTATCACTTCTCTTCTCTTCACCAACAACATCTCTTAAATTTGATACTCCTCTAGGCTTTATTCCAATAATAATCTCAAAAGGTGTCTTCCATGTACTCCTATTCACAGAATTATTATATGCAAACTTAGCTTGTGCTAATACCATCTCCAAATTAGGTGTTTCCTCTCCAATTAAGCATCTCAAAAAATTATCCAAGCTTCTATTCACAACCTCTATCTTTCCATCAGTCTATAGATGGAATGTAGAACTAAACTTCAACTCAGTACCCATCTTCTTCCACAAAGTTCTCTAAAACTAACAAACAAGCTTACTATCTTTGTCAGAAATAATGCATCTTGGTAATCCATGCAATCTAACAATCTCTTTGAACAAAATTTCAGCAACATGATCAACATCTAATGTCTTCTTACATGGTATAAAATGAGCCATTTAAAAAAATATATCTTCAACAACAAATATAGAATCATACCCCTTTTTTGTTTTAGGCAGTCCAAGAACAAAATCCATACTAATGTCACTCCAAGGTTTCTCAGGAATAAAAATAGGTGTATAAAATCCAGTATTCTAGCTTACTCCTTTTGCAACTTGACAAACTCTGCAACTCTTCAAAAATTTATGAACATCTTTATACATCTATGGCCAATAATACTTTTCCTTTAGCAAAATCAATGTCCTATAAAATTCCAAAATGTCCAGCCAATCCACCACTATGTTTTTCCTTAATCAGATTCAACCTCATAGAACTTCTAAGGATACACAACTGAATATCTTTAAACAACATACCTTCTTGAATAAAATATTCATCAAACTCACTGATGTGATTTGCCTCAGAAAAAATAGGATCAGTATCATACAACTCTTTAATATCATCAAAACCAACAACTTCAACCTTCATTTAGTCAACAAAGAATATCTTCTACTCAATGCATCAACAAATCTATTAGTAACTCCACTCTTATGCTTAATCAAAAATGTAAAACTCTATAAGTACTCAACCCACTTCATATTTCTTTGGTTCAATTTATGTTGACTTCCCAAGTATTGTAACAATTTATGATCAGTATACAACACAAACTCCTTATGAATCAAATAATGTCTCCACTTCTTCAAAGATTAAACAATTGCATAAAACTCTTGAGCATACATAGAATACTTCCATTTATCATCATTCAACTTCTCACTAAAGAAAGCAACAGGTTTACATTCTTGAATTAATATAGCTCCTATTGCACTACCACTTGTATTACTTTTAACTTGAGATACCTTATTGAAATTAGGCAAAGCAAATACAAGAAACTCAACAACCTTTTGTTTCAAAGTCTCACAACTCTTATCACCTCCATGTGTCCACTTGAATTCCTTTTTATCTCCTCTCATTATCTCAGTCATAGCATTACAAATAACACTAAAATTCTTTATTAACTTTCTATAGAAACTAGCCAAACAATGAAATGATCTTACTGCACCCACATTCTTAGGTGTAGGCCATTCCAAAATTGCTTTAACCTTCTCTAGATCCATTCTCAAAACATTAGCCAAAATCACAAATCCCAAATAAACAATCTCCTATTGCATAAAAGAACACTTTTTTAGATTGATCATCAACTTCTTCTCTTTCAATCTCTATAATAATTGTCTAACATACTCAAGATGTTCTTCCTTAGTCTTACTAAATATCAGAATACCATCCAAATAAACAATCACAAACTTTCTCAAAAATATTTCCAGAACTTCATTCATCAATCTCATGAAAGTACTAGGTGTATTAGTCAAACCAAAAGGCATAACCAACCATTCATACAAACCATCTTTTGTCTTTAAAGTAGCCTTCCATTCATTACCTTCCATGATTTTGATCTCATGATAGCTACTCTTCAAATCAATATTGGTAAAATATTTTGCTCCACTAAAACAATCCATTATGTCATCCATCCTCGACATAAGAAACCTATATTCACTATAATCTTATTAATAGCTCTTGAATCCATACACATTCTCCATTCTCCATTCTTTTTAGGTGCTAATATAGTAGGTACTACACATGGACTCAAACTTTCTCTGATTAATCCCTTCTACAACAATTTGTGACCTTGTCTATTAAGTTCTTCATTCTCTGTAGGTGTTAATCTATATGGTGCTTTGTTTGGCAAACTAGCTCTAGGAATCAGATCCATACACTGACTTATACTTCTTATTGGTGGTAAACCATCAAGAATATCTTCAACAACAATATCCTTATATACATTCAGCAATTAAATAATTTCTTTTGGTACTTAGATACTACTATCTATTGTCACTTAGTCATTACCAACTTCTATCATCACTCAGTCATTACTACCCAAACTCGGTCCTCTAGGAATAATGGCAAAATAGATTTGATTATTCTTAACTTCTTTTTCAAATTGTTTCCCATTAACCATGCAAACTTTTGCTGCAGTACAACTAACCTCATTTGGACTTTCAATCAAAGGCAACAATATTTGCTTCTTCCCAATCACCCAAAGAGTATATTGATTCAATCTTCCATCATGTACAACATATCTATCATATTTCCAAGGTATACTAAAAAAAATATGACAACCCATAGGAATAATATCACACAAAACTTCATCAAAATAATGTCCAATCTTGAACTTCACAACACATTGCTTACTTACCAATATCTTATGCTCATCTTTCATCCATGAAACATGATAGGGTTTTGGATGTTTCAGCCTTTGCAACTACAACTTTGTAACTAGCTATTTTGATGCCAAAATTTTAGAACTTTCACTATCAATGATCACCTTTCAGCATTTTCCAGCCATCTTACATCTAGTCTTGAAAAGACTTCCTCTAAGGATAGGTTCCTCATCACTTCCTTTATTACATAAGGTTCTTCTCACCATTAGATTTTCTCTAGCCTCAAGTCCACTTGGTGAACTCTTAATGTCTCCTTATATCACAACATTTCTATTACCTTGCCCACTTTCAGAAGATCTACATACAAAATATCTATTTCCCTCTTTACCACATTTGAAACAATTACCACGAAAACCACCTCTAAGATAAGAATTACCTCTTCCTTGGTAAGAACTAGTACCTCTCGATAAGAACTACCACCTTTACACTTAGTCTTCTCTTTGTAATTATTATTCCATTCATAGTTTCCTTTATCTTACACAGAACTATCAAATATACCACCTTCACCATGAGATCTACCTCTACCTCTCTAGAATCTACCACCTCTACCTCTTTATCATTGTTCATGCTTTTTTTCAACATTTCCTTAGCTTTCAAGGCATATTGATATGCTTCTTCTACACTTTCCAATTTCACAAAACTTATTCCATCTTGAATTCTAGATCTCAATCCATTTCAATATCTCACAATTTTCTCAACATCATCATCCACATGTCCAAATTTGATGTCCAATCTATAGAATTCCTTAGTATACTCTTTCATAGTCATGTCCTTTTGTCTCAATTTTTTTATTTTTCTCAACAAGATATCTTGGTAATTAGTAGGAAGGAATTTTTTCTTTTTCACCATTTTTAGCCAAGTCTTGATCTTTTCCTTTCCTATCCTTTGTCTATCGGTTTGCAAATGCTCTCACCACAGTGAAGCATGACCTTTCAGCCTAGTAACTATAATATTCACCTTTCTATTATCAATAGTGTTTTCATACTCAAATAACTTCTCCATATATGAGATCCAATCCAACATAGCACTGGTGTCCAACTTTTTGTCATAAGGAACAACTTCTACAACAAGCTTCAAATGTGCCTAGACAATACTCTTAACAATCTTTCCTCATCTTGATCTTCTTCTAGTTCTAGACTAGGGTTGATGCTACCATTTCATCATCACTTACATCCTGAAGATGTGCTCCTCTCCTCTAGCCTATCTCCATCACATCTAATCTAGCTATAATTTTGTCTCAATGCATCTAACACAACATTATCAATATTTCCTTTGCCATGAACCATCTTTTCAAATCAAGTTCCTGCAAGATCATAACCCTCTACAAGTTATAGGTCTAATATCTAGATCTACAACCCTACAACCAAATATAAAACATGGTTGTACATGATCCAAAATCATTTCCTCACACTTTAGAGATCCGCTTGCACAGTCAAGAACAACTAAGTTTTGATACCACTTGACACAAGGAGGGCATAGAAATTCTAGGGCCAAAGGCACACCCATCAATCCAAACCAACCTTGTAGAGTTAACACAATGGAAGAAAATACACAAAGAGAAAAACACCACATAGAGAGAGAGAGAGAGAGAGAGAGAGAGAGAGAGAGAGAGAGAGAGAGAGAGAGAGAGAGAGAGAGAGAGAGAGAGAGAGCAATATTCTTTTATTGATTCATCAAATGATCAACATACATGTCCAACTATAAGGCCTTTTGGGTTATAGCCAGATAAAAAATACATTCAAGATCTAAGATTGAGCATCTGATTTGCACCTCTAGACACATATACAACAAATGTTCCAAACTTTCATGTTCTAACCTAGACTCTCCAAAAACTCCCTACCAAAATTTTCCTAACTCTAAGCCTAAACACTCTATTTATACTTGCCATAAATGACTTACAGAACATTCTAGAATATTACATAATAGAAAGGCCGACCCAACAATGGTCTGGACACATCCCAAGAAAAGATCTTATCATAAATATGGCAATCAAAATAAATCTTGCAAGTTGGCTCTATCCAAAAATGTAGAAAATACATCCCAAATGCTGACACTTGGCATACATAGGAAAACTTGACACATGAAGAGTCACTCAGAATACACTAGGTAACTCAGCACATGAAGGATAGCTCAACATAGATTGTGGAACTTGGCACACACTATAGAATGATATGGGATAAGATGTTAACCTGAGTGTCAACATTACATGAGATAACCTCAACTCAGCTTAAAAAGCAAAAATTAATAGCACTCAGTAATTTTTGTAACTCAACAATGATTGTAACTTGGCAACAACAAGCATTATGAACACAAATGAGTAGAATAACATGTCAACCGAAGATGCTCCTACATTAGTGAGGGATCTGCAAAATGCTTGCCTCATTATCATACATGCTCCTTCCTTAGGTTCAAGATCTCTACAATCAAGTTTCTCTTCCTCCATAATTTGTGTTTTTCTTTCCCCTTTATTATTATTCCTCTTCTCATGGCACTTTCCTGCATGGTGTTCAACTTGATTGTTGTTGTAGCATGTAAGAGGGCCATTACCTCTTCCTTTACCTCTAAAAGACTTTCCTCCTCTATATTTCCCTTTATAAAATTTTCCTCCCTAATCCTTGTTTTGATTAGTAGGTTTGTTTCCACTATTTTGCCCCTTGTTTCAAGAATTGTTCTTACTTTAGAAATTCTTGTTGTTCTCTTTTAACTTTATTTTCACCCTACCTCCTCTTCCATTTTCCTTCCACTTTGAGTGCTAATTGATAGCACTTATTTATTGAAGTAGGAGTGTAAGGGTCAAGTTCTTCTTGGATGGGTAACTTAAGGCCATTCATATTCCTTGCTAGTTTTTCTTCCCCATCCTCTATTGTGTTGGTTTTCATACACAACTCTAAGAATACCTCTATATAGAAAATAACATCTAATCCTTTTGTTTTATTTTATTGAGTTGTACAAAATAGTCATTAGGCACATATGTTTCTTGACTAGTGCCACCACTCTACCTTAAGAATAAATCATGCTTCTTTCATTCTTACCCTCTCATTCTAGATGAAGTTCTGCCAAGTTAAGGATGCTGCCTTCAACTTGGACTTTTCCATCTTTTCCATTTTCTTCTCTAGTATGTCCTCACACTCAAAGAAATTGGTCAAGGCATCTATCCAATCTAAGGCCACAACATTCATTTTTCCATCGAAAGTTAGAAATTCCAAGTTCACCTCCATGGTTCTTTTCTCCATGGTTTTGAGACCATTCAAAATAGGTATTTTTTCAACAAGCACTTCTTCTTTATATTGTACCACTTTTCGTTTGTCCATCTTGCCTTCGAGTTCTCTCAACTTATTTACAAGAGCAACATTATTTGCCCTTTTTTCTCTCACTAACTTTATTAGTTCATAATTTTTTACTATTGTAGGGATTCCTTCATCTTCTTTAGTAAGAGTCATGGATCTAATACCACTTGATGTAATTGAGCCTAGTGGGACTAATCAAATGATAATCAACTGGTCCAAAAGCCTTCTTCACTAAAGTCCTTCAACCAAATATCTTTATTTGATGATCAAAAGTGCAAATACTAAGCACAAGTGCTTCAAGAATGATATTAGGTTATCACAACCACTCATCCAAACAAGGAAAACCCTAATCACAAGGGAATCTTTCAAACAAGACAACTTATCACAAGTTGCTCAAAATGCACAAATTGACCTAATTTGGTAAAACAACCCTAAACTTCATGAAATGACTATGGGAGACTTCTATTCATGAAATGGTCTATTTAGGTCACATATGGAATGATCCAATGGATAAAATCCAATTATGCAACTTTTGGCATATAGTTACTTTGTTAAGTCACTAAAAAAGACTACTAACCATTTTGAATGAAAATCTAACTTAAAAGGTAATATCTCCACACAGCCCAGGAAAAAAATTAATTTTTTGAATACTCTTTTGGGACATACAAAATATGCTAAGGAACCAAGGTTTGATGGTATAAACAAATAGGCTTTTGTTCAATTTCTTGCCTAGGCAATTAGGGCTATTAGGCATCCATTTACAAAGGAAGTAAATCTTATAAGAATCCATGTTAAAAAATAACAATGGGAACATGTGAAGGAAACCCTAGATAAGTTACAAACCTAATTTCAAGCCTTGATTTCAACTCTAGTTGAAGTTGTGGGAGATGTTGCATCATTTTCCTAGCATGCACATGAGTCTTGCATCACTAGGGCATCAAATAACTCATGGGTTCCTACAAGTAAAAGCCTAAAACCACTTGAATCTTATAATATTAAACACTAGGATTTCACTAAAGGCCATTAGATTCCTAGAATGAAATCCCTGGTTAGTCTTGAAAATGCTTGAAAACCCTAGTTTAGCAACATCCTAGACCAACTTTGAAAAAATAAGCATAACTTGAGTTAGGAGATGAATGGAGACTTCAAACTAGTTTTATTGCAAATTTATTTCATCCACCTAACCATAAATGTGATTTTGAGGGTGTGTACAGGATCATGGTCAACCAAACTATGCTTTTAAGTGGCAATAAAAAATTAGAAAATCAGGTTTATTTCAACTTGACGTGTAATTTTCTACTTGTTATTAACCTTATATCAAAAAGTTGAGAGAAAAGAATCTCTAAAAATTTGAATATAGTTTCTAAACTACTAGGACTTATATGAAAAAAATAAAAATTGATTGGTCAAAACTTTGAGTTTTAATGCAATATTACAATAATTTTAGTACAAAAATAAGAAGTAGACATATGTATGACCACCTTAATCAAAATCAAGTGATAATATTTTTTAATAATATTCTAGATATAAGAAGTAGACTCATGCCTAGATGTGACACATATTTTTGGGTATTTTTATTCTAAATAGATAATTTTAACTTTAGTATTTTTGGAATTAAAAAAATCTCATGTCTGACCACTTTAACTAATTCAAAACTCTGCAAAATTCAATGTTTCATATTTTTTCCTTATAGTAGAAGAAACATAGAATGTGATGCATCTTTTGGATTTAAGAAATGTTGTACCATTTGACAATTATAGTTGTTTTTCAAGTAGTGTATCAATTAGCACTTTATATGTAACTCAATTAGAAAATAAGTAATAATTAGTTACGAAACTCATAATTTGACAAATCTTACATTTATGAAAAGATAAGAACATTCTCAAGGAACCCTTTTCGTTTCATCAAATTTTGGTGAAAAAAAAGTTGTCAGCTACATGTTTGAAGTAACAATCACATAAAAATAGGCCAAAAGCACATTTTTAGGATGTTTTTAAAGTTGACCATATAGGTTTGGTATCAAAAGATATAGTAGACCTTATAAAGATATTAATTGTTTTCATTTAGTATCAGGATGGGTGGGAAAAAAATTGGAATAGATTTTGAAATGGTTTGAGATATTTCAAAATTACAATTTTTTTATATCACCACTTTTTGGCACACCATGATCCTGCACATACCCTTGAATACTAGATGAATCCATACAAATCCGTACAATGTAGGACAACAAACAGACTACAATAAAATAGGGTATTTTTATTGATTGAAAAGTGAAAGTACATCATTATTGCTTATTGCCTACTTGAAATGGCTTGTTATAGGCCTTCCAATGGTCATAAAAATATTTTGAACTTGTTTGAGCTGTTGGAGAAGTTTTTGCAACATTTTGCAAAAAGTTGTTAAAGTTGCTTTACAACTTTTTACCATTTTTTGCATTTTTAGCAAGTTTGTTGAACTTACAAGTAAGACTAATGAAACTTAGTCCAATTGAACCAACTAGGTCCTAAACATGTAAAAATATAAAATGAAAAACTTAAGATTCTAGGCTCTTTGACCATGTTTGACCATAGTTGACCAGGGGCTTATAAATGTGCCAATCTTGGTACTAGGTCTTACAATTTGGTCTAGATGCCTCATTGTTTGATATAACCTAATTTAGGTGTTTTTAGGACTTTCATGGTTCATCCTTTATTGTGGGTGATCTTGCACTAGATAGGCTTACTTAATGGTTATTATAATTTCCTTCATTTATATGAATATAAATATGAACATATATTTTGTTTACATGTAATTGTCATAATTAGAAATGGGAAAGAGGAGATGTTATAGTGGTTTTGTTTCCATAAATGGTATTGGTTATTATAATATAGTGGTATAACTTTTTGTTCTCCAAGTGGTATATGCGGACAAGCCTAGGTTTGTAGATGTTTCCCTAGGTGGATTATGGTCTAGAATTTTTGGTATTGCAAACCTAAAATCCTCAATTTACTTTTACTTGATTGTGCATTAAGTGAAATACAAATTATTAATTATTTATATACAGGTGGAAAATGCAAGAAATTGATCACCAAAACTATGGAAGTCCTAGAGGAAAACACTTTCTAGCTAGAAATGGGTGTGCATTTTTTTCTTCAAAATGGACACCCATTATTTTCAAAATGGGTGCCCATTTCCAAATGAGTACTCATTATTTTCAAAATGGGTACACATTTTAAAACAAGTACCCATTTCTAAAAAATGAAAATATTTAATTTTGTCGCCTAAAACTTTATTTTTAGCCACTTTTAGAAATGAATACCTATGTGAAAACATGCACCCATTTCTTGAGATTTAGATTTCACAAGTCATGGGTTGCACTAAGTTATGTCTGGGGATAGGGTTGGTCCTAGCCAAGCCTATGCTTGTGCCAGAAATAATTTGGCCAATGCATAAGAACATGAAATTAATTCAAATAGTATGGTTAGCTAAAAATTTAATAACATTTTTGACTTTACATTTTTAACAAAATGAATAATATGTCATCAATCTACATAAATGTACTTCAATATTATTTTTTAAAAATTGAAAAAAGGTTAAGTTTTGATCAAATTGTATTGGTTGTACACTATAGGTTTTCAAAATCCACTTTATGGTCAAATAAAAATTTATAAAAAACAAATATTCAATAAAAAATAAGGAAAAATATTCTCATCAATACTTTTTATGTTAGGTACCTTTCCCCAAAAGGAACCACAAGAATTCTCTTTTTCGCTCCAAAAGAAGGCAGTTGTACATGTGTGTTGTATGATCTTGAAGCAAGCATTTTAAAAAGATATATTTTGAACGTGCCTACCAAAATGTAATTTATACCATGTGAGTATCCTAACAAATTATATATTTGAAAACTACACTCTGAGAACTACATTTTCTATTAGTGAAGTTTTTCAAGATTCAATGTTAATGTGCCTCAAATTTGGACATCAAGTGGTAGGAAAATTTAAAGAACAGGAAAAACACTTCCACATTTTGCCCAAAAGTGGGACTCAACTTTTTGCACCTAACCATTGATCGATGGTATGTGCAGGATCATGGTGGGCCAAGCTATGACCTTTAGTGGAAATGAACAACCATGACATCAATGTTAGTCAACTTGATGTGAAATCTTGAACTAGTTATGAACCTTATAAAAAACATTTATAAGAATAGAATTTGTAGTAAATTGAATTTAGTTTCTAAAATACTATCATTTCTTTGATAAAATAATAATTTAACTGGTCAAAATTTGGAATTTTAGTGCAAAACTACAAAACATTTTAGGAAAAAATAAGAAGTAGGTGTATGTATGACCACCTTAATCATAATAATTTTTTTTAAAGATTCTAGATATAAAGAAAAAAATCATACCTAGATGTGATGTATATTCATTTTATAATTTTACCCCAAGGAAATAATTAATTTTGAATTTTTTGCTACAATATTTTTTGAAATAAAAAACTCTCATGTTTGACCAGCTTAACTCATTCAAAACTATACAAAATTAATTTTATTTTACCTCATAGTAGAAAAAGTATAGAATGTGTCACATCTTTCAAATATTAAGAAAGTTATACCATTTTAATGTTACAACTTTTTTCAATCATTACGTAGATAACACTTTATAAGTAACTCCATAAGAAAATAAGTAATAATTACTTATTGAACTCATAATTTGATATCAGTTATATTGATGGAAAGATGATAAATTCTTTAAGAAACATGTTTCATTTCATCAAACTTAGATGAAAATTGATTTTATTTTATTTTATCACCACTTTTTGACCCATCATGATCCTACACATACCCTCAAACTAAATTTTAAATAGCAATATATGTTCATATACAACAATGCAATTACATAATGAAGATCTGGTTTATTTAAATTGATTAACACTCCTTGAATTGTTAGTTATGATATTTCAGTTAAACTGATTATAACTATTAATCTCTTTCATATGAACATGTAAAATAACTATTATGAGTGGCTTCTCATGAATATGAAGTAGTAACTTTATTTTCAATATGCTAGTTGATAGCTAAGGCCCAAGCAAGGGGGATGTTATAAGTCAATCCCTATTTAGACTTAGTTATTATTCCTATAGTGTTGGATGTTTTCCCCTTTGAAAGTTGTCCACCTTCTCTAAACACTACATAATGAGATTGGGGAGGAGGGCAATGCACTTGAGTGATTGTTCTGGCAAGGTAGCTTTTTGTGTGCTTTCTTATTGCAATGTGTTATCCCTATACTATGATTGCTATATGTTTTCTTAGATTTCTTTAGATGAGCCATATAGCTCTATTGGCAGAAGGTGGTAAGGGAATTGAAATGTCATATCATTCTTCTATTTTTATCTCAATTCCTCTATATGTTTTCCATGTGCTAGTCTTCATAACTGTATCGTTGTGTTTGTCTTCTTTGATTTATGACATGTTAGCACCAATTATTTTTTGTCTCTGGGATGGTAGTCCTAAATGACACTTCTTCATAAATTTTATTTGTGTTTCTTCCATTATTATGTAGTTCTACTTCCTTTTGGGAATGATGGCATTCCATACTTGATATAATACTTACATATTATCATATGATCATACTGACCCTAAAGTTATTAAATCCCTTTGTGCTCTCTATATGTTATGTTATTATTTCCATTGATTTTTCTCCTTTTTGGGGCATTTCATAGTGGAAATATCCCTTAGTAGATGCACACATACTCTATTAATTCTATTACTCTTATTAAAGTGTTGCAAATGAATTTAACATGGAGGCATCCACTTTGCTCATATCATTTTTTTCTCCTCAAATATATGCATTGCATCTTCATCACCTTTTTCATGCACATCTTGTGGATCACTTTATGGATTATCCACAATCCTAAAGAAAGGAGTCTCCATGCAAACCTTCAATTTAGGAAGTGAGCATCCTTAAGATCAAGTCTCTCTCCTTTGCAGACACAAATGTTAAATCTTATATATGGTTAACAAAATCTAGACATATTTTAAATATTATACATGGGCAATGCATAACAATTTTCTAAATCTCATATATAGGCAATGCATTCAAGCACAACATTCTAGATCCCATACATAGGTAACACATTTTTATTTTGTGATTCACAATGAAATGTACATTTCTCAATGAAAAATTAATCATAACTCTTCTATCTTTGGTTCTTTTAGTTACTAATTTATCTCTTATTATGATATTGTAGTTAGAAAAGACTAAACCATTGGGGGGTTGATGGATTCTTTGTCTCCTTGATTGTGATGAGATTATCATATGTCTTATGGTCTACTTTAACAAGAGTTTGGATTGAGTCCATAGTCTCCTTGATGTGGGGGCTAAATGTACCATCTTAAATTAAAATGAGTTCAATATAATGATGGTTTAGCACCCATTTAATGTGGGATCATAATTTATTTGCATCTTGTTGGTAAAAAGATTTGTTCTTTTCGGTTTTGACTCTCAAATGCCCTAATTTTTAAACAATCTTTGATTACAACAATTTGGAAAGTTGCTTCTAGGAAGACTAACTTCCCTCTAAATTGTTAGGTGCAACTCCCTTATTCAGATTTGCAATGAATTTTGTTTGTCCTAGGTCTAACGGGGTATGTTCTTAACTTAAGAACAAGAGAGGTACACCAAGTTAAAACTATACAAGATTTAACTCAGGTGAGAAATAATTTGAGAAGATTAACTCAATTTATGAGTTTCACACATATGATGAACTCATAAGACTAAATGGTTCTAATATGCATACTAAATGATACTAAGCTAGGTTTATCAGAAGCTAAATGCAGAGAAAGGAAAACTAAATTGCAAAAAAATGCCTAAAAGATCCCTTTCAAATTCATAATGACAATACTTATCATGATTAGTTCACTACCTGAAAATAAGGGAACAAAGCTCTGTTCTCTCCTCTTTTAATTTAGAACAAGAGAAGATAAACCTTTAACATTTTAATAGATTGGAATAGGAAATAATTGATACAAAATACCATTTAATTAACTCTACAACATCAACTCCTTAATACTAAAAATTAGTCGACCTTTCATTAATCTCTTAATCTCATACATATAGGATTCTGAGATTACCATTACAAAAGAAGTTCAATTGGTTCATGTCCTTCAATAATGACAATGGACCAAGAATCCATTTGCCCATTATAATAATTACATAGAAAAATGAAAGAGGTAGAATATCAATCACTTCACCTTCTTTCCTTTTTTTGCTTTTGTCTTATAGGCTTTGGCAGAAACAATGATTGGAATTAGCTCCTCATGTCTATGGACATATACATTGGTGTATCTCAAGAGCCATTTAGAATGCTCTTGGGATAGGTCTTTGACAGTGCCCAACCAGTCTTGTAATTCTTCCATGGCCATGTGCACATATCTGCCAAGCTTCTAAAGGTCAAAGACTTTGTTTTGAGGACTATAAGTCATTCATATTAGACTATCTATGAAATTAGAGAAATTTTTCTACATGAAAAGTACTCCAATGATCGCCTTTCTAGTTTGTACTCTCTATCCTGCTCATTCTTTACTTTAGCTTTAGTTTCCTTCAGTCCTTCCTCTATAGCCATGATCATTTAAAACTTGAACTACATGTTCTAAAACCATTCGAATAAGGGATCATCCCCTTTAGGCAAGATCTTTGCTTCAAATACCTCTTATGTCTTCATATGGATGATCATCTTCAACAAGGAAACACAATAATCACTCTTATTTTTCTCTGTAGCCAAGGTGTCTCTATTTGATGATATGTTGTCCTTCTTTGTTTCCAACCTCAATATAGCATTACCAATCTTCTTTATGATGGAGAGTCCTTCAATCTTGATTTTCCCACTCCACTCTCTATCAATTTTCCCAAAGTTCTTATCCTCCTAGAGCTAGGAGATTAGTTCTTGAACATCTACCGCAGTGGGATTACTAGTTATAGGTATCCTAGAGATGCTTGCCAATGGGGTGACCAGTTGCCTAATGAAAACATTTAATTCTTGTATCTCTACCTTTATTGTGACCTTTGATAATTTGACACTATCTAACTGTCCTTTAATCACCTTGTTTGTTTACTTCCACAAGCCAACTTTGGTGTCATGTCTGGCCTCTCCAAGATATATGGAGTTTAGGGAAAAATCATCTATAGACATGTATTCAAGTCTCCCTTCCTTTATGGGCTTCACAATTTCTATGGTTAGGTGCCATGTTTATGGTCTTGTCCAAGGATGGACAAGGTCTTCTGCTTCTTGACCTTGGTTAATGTTGATCCAGAGTGGATGGCAAGAGATAGAGTATCTTTGTTTTGGGTGCCTTCATCCTTCCTATTACTTTTTCTATCTAATGTATCTTCCAGCCATGAATCTATGCTTATTACCTTGGAGCCAGTTCCTAGAGAATCTATGCTAAACATCTTCCTTTTGGGTGGAGTGATGGCTTTGGAAATCAAAGAAAAAGGATTCTTCAGAGTTTATGAAAGTAGTTGTGTATAACCTTGACCTTTCTACTCTCCTTTGGACTTTGCTACTTCATCAGATTCAGTCAATTTTCTCTCACTGATTTCACCATCTCCCAAATCCACTACTTGCACATGAGGGCTGATTGGTAAAAGAAGTGCAAGGCTCATTGATAGGACTGGACTACTATAAGGAAAACAGGGAGGAGTGGCCGACTTATCTTTGGCTTCTTCTGTCTTCTTCTTCTCTGCATCTAATGGGGATCCAATCACTGGGAGGGAGCCATCATGGAAATTTTGAGTAATGGGGATGTTCTTATTGTGAGGTTGATCACCTCTACCTGATGGTTGGGTTGGTCCTTGGGTGATAGTTAGTGTTAAACCTGATGTGCCACTTTGAGAGGAGGGTGCTGCTATGGCAATTGGAGAGGCTTGAGTTGTGGCACTTTTTCTTTGGCTCTTCCTTTCTTTGGCACATTTGGGAAAACTAAAAGAGAAACAAAGATTTCATTAAATTAATCACTCATTCCTTTTTCTATCTAGGGGGAGATGGAAATGGTGGGAACTTAGACCCCCAACCTGTTAACATTGAAGAAGTAGGGGTTAGAACCCACAATATCATGAAGGGGACATCTTGAATAGAGGTGGGAACATGATCAAAGAATCTTCCATGCTCATTATATGTAATGAGAAACAAGATCTGGCTCCACTAGGAACCTAATCTTAGCATCTCGTACACCTCGTTCACAAATTTTTGGCCCTCTACCACATCATGAGAAGGGTGATCATCATTTGTAGGCTACAATTTTGTGTCCATGTATCTCTTTTCTACCACCATATAATTGGGGAGGCTCCCCTATTTTGTGTGGAGCTTGAATTCAACATCATAAACATGGAATTTGGTGGCATACTTGAGCTTCCTAAGATTCTTGTAGAAGAGAGTGGCAGGAATGTTCTGGTAATAGATCCCTAAAGACAGACCCAATTCATCAATGGAGTCGAAGATGGTTTTATGAGGGTACCCTTATTTTTCCTAGTATTCCAATTCCATAATATGCAACCAAACAGAGGAAATCTATATTCTCATAATGAATTTTTGGTCAACCAAATGGTCCCAAATTGAATTTCCTAATCAAAATCTAGATTCCAAATTCTAGAATGCCAAAACCAAAATTTTGAATGCTAGTGCTTAATTTATATTCCAACAACCAAATGGGCCCTAAAAGAAGGAAACCATGGTTTAGCACATTATAGTAACTCTATAGAAGTTGTGGTATCTCATCAGATACAATCTCAATGCCAATTTGTGGAGTATGGGCCATTTTGTCATGATCACAATGTTGGGATACCTGCCAATATTCCCCTTCAAGATTTGTGACATGGCTTAATTTTCTCCTATGTTCTATAAGTCTAGTGGTTGGATTAGGCACTAACAGGTTGAGCTTTTTGTGCAACAGAAATCCTAGCTTGTAACAAGTGGTATCTTTGGGTAACACTAAGGGGGCGATTGTTAGACTAACCATCAATGTTCCCCTTTGAGATTTCTGGCATGGTTTAACCACCTCCTATATTCTATAAGTCTAGTGGTTGTATTGGGCATTAATAGGTCAATATTTTAGTCCAACAACAAACCTAGCTTGTAAGATGTAAACCCTAGTGTGTTGGGTTTTTCATTTTTCTTATTGAATCTTATCCTTCTTTCCATGTCTCTGAGTTCAAAGTTCAAATGATAAAAAAAAATTCCATGCAAAACATTTATTTATATTAATAATAACTAGTTCAAAAATAGCTCCTGGAGAAAAGAACTAGAAAAAAAAAACTTGGGTCATTGCCTAATACAAAAAAATGCAGAAGAAGAAAGACTACATCAAGAGAGAGTATCTAACAACACTAATTAATCTTGTCCTTGAGATTCTCAAATCAAGAATATTGTGATTGTAAAGAGCCCAAAATTCATATGAATACAATTTATTATTTAGGGTCAGAGACAAAACCAAGATCCAATTCAAAAGTTATCATAAAATTTCCCATCATTAACCTACATCCAAAACTCCAATTGAGACTGTGATATTAGCAAGCATTAGACCATCTAATGCAAGTCCAATCCAAGATCCAAAACTACATACAATATCTCCAAAGAACAAATAAGATCCACAAAGGTAAAAACATGTGAAATCAAAAAGAAATAGTGATTTACTATCAAATAAAATATGAGGACTAAACATTATTCTAAACATATTCTTTTGTCATAATATTATCCAAGTTGGGAAATCAATGACATTAAGTGGGGAAAGTAAAGAGTTAATATAAACCCCATCACTAGCCAAATTAACTAGACAATCGGCTAAAAGATTTCCTTTTCTATAAGCATGCATGATGTTACATTCAGACAATGAATCAAGAAGAGACCATACTTGATGTAATATATATTGTATGGACCAATTATATACATGACATTTAATACATGCATTAATAATAATGGTTGAATCCCCTTCAACATGTAACATAGGTATGAATAGTGATTTTGCAAGTTCCAAATCAAAAAGCAAGGCCAATGCCACATCTTTGATATTAGTACGTGGAAAGAGATGAGATGGTTTTATTGTAATCACGTGACCTTTAAAGTCTCTAACGAATATGACATAGCTAGAGTTGTCTAGATTTCCTCTAGAGGCCCCATCAAAATTGAGTTTCAAATAACCCTCACTTGGAGGAACACACTTGGTTTGTGCTCAGTTAAGAGGAACCTTGGATGGACACAAGAGAGTAGGAAGATAAGAAAAAAGTAAACCCTTCCACCAATGAATAACATAGTCATCCCAAGGAGAAAAAACATGTTTACCCTTATATTTACTTACTAAAGCATTAACATGCTCAACAATTGATCTCTCTAATCCTTTTAGATATTGAGGGATTGGAGATGATATCTATCTAAAAGCTCTCTTATTTCTTTCCCACCAAATTTCCCATACTATAGATGCAGGGATGCACTTCCAAAGACATGAAAACATTGATTCATAATATGAGATTGGCCATACCTAGAATAAATCTAACAAAGTGTTAGGTAATGACATATGGAAATTAAGCTTATTAAGACCCAAATACCGACAATCTTGGGAAAATGGATAGTTTCAGATGATATATTTATTTTATATAAATATACATTATTTGAAAAAAACTTATGAGCTTATATAGGCTTGGCTTTAGACTTGATGTTAATTTTTTTTAAAGGTTTCAAATTTTATCACACATATTATACTATTCTACATATATTATTTAAGTAAAATGTGTTGTAACTTTTTTTTTATTGTGGCATATTACATAAGTAATATATTGAGTTATTATATTTGTATATACTTTTGATATTATAGGCAATGAGAAATTTTTAATTGATAATTAAAATATACCATTTCAAACAATCAAATTTTATCAAATTTTCCATTTTAACTACCACTATGAACCCCTTTAGAGACCAAATTAAACTAACAATTTTTTTACATTATATTATGGTAGTTACTATTTTAACTTTTTAAAGATTGATTTAGTACTATGGATCCACCCTCAATATGATTCTTTGTAAAGTTAATCTTTTAACCTTTTTTTGGTGAAACATTTTATTTATACTAATAATAATAACTAGTTCAAAAATAGCTCCCAGAGAAAAGAACTAGAAAAGAAAAACTCCAGTCATTGCTTGATACCAAAAGGATGCAAAAGAAGAAATACTACATCAAGAGAGAGTATCTAACAACACTAATGAATCATGTTCTTATGATTCTCGAATCAAGAATATTGTGATTATAAAGAGCCCAAAACTCATATGAATACAATTCATTATTTGGTGCTAGAACAAACTCAAGAGCCAAGCCAAAAAGTTTCATAAAAGTTTCCATCAGTGATCTACATCCAAAACTCCAATTGAGACCATGACATTAGAAATGTATCTAATGCAAGTACAATCCAACACCCTAAAATGCATACAATATTTGAAAAGAACAAGTGAGATCCTTAATAGTAAAAACATGTGAAATTGTAGAAGAGCGGTGATTTACTATCAAATAATATATGAGAAGGGCTAAAAATTATTATAAACATATTCTTTTGTCATAAAATTAACCAAGTTGGGGAATTCAAGGAGGTTAAGTGGGGAAAGTAAAGAGTTAATATAAATCCCATTAGTACCCAAATTAGTTAAACAATTAGCTAAAGGATTGTCTTATCTATAAGTATTCATGATGTAACATTCAGAGAATGAATCAAGAAGAGACCATACTTGATGCAATATATCCTATATGGACCAATGATATACATGACATTTAATACATGAATAAATAATAATGGTTGAATTCCCTTCAATATGTAACATGGATATAGATAAATTTTTTGCAAGTTCCAAACCAAAAAGCAAGGTCAAGGCCTTAGCTTTGTTATTAGTACATGGAGGGAGAGGAGATGATTTTTCTACAACCTCATGACCTTTAAAGTCTATAGTAACTATGCCATAGCCAAAGTTCCCTGGATTTCCTATAGAGGGCCCATCAAAATTGAGTTACAAATAAGCCTCACTTGGAGGAATACACTTGGTTTGTGCTCAGATAAGAGGAATCTATGATGGACACAATGGGTTAGGAAGATAAGGAAAAAGTAAACCCTTCCACCAATGGATAACATAGCCATTTCAAGGAGTAACAACATGTTTACCCTTATATTTACTTATTGAAGCTTTAACAAGCTCAACAATTGATCACTCTAATCCTTCCATAAATTAAGGGATTGTAGATGATGTCTATCTAAACAAATATTCTTTCTTTCCCACCAAATTTCCCATACTACAGAGGTAGGGATGCACTTCCAAAGATATGAAAACATTGATTCAAAATATATGATTGGCCATGCTTGGAATAAATCCCACAGAGAGTTAGGTAATGGCATATGAAAATTAAGCTTATTAGGAGAAAATTTCCAATAGCCTTGGGAAAAAGGGAAATTTAAGTTGAGGTGATCTATTGTTTCTATAACTTTTAGAAAATGCACATAGTTAAAGGGATTAGAGATGTTCAATCTATGAAGTTGATCACTAGTTAAAATTTAATTCTTTAATGCAAGTCATGCAAAGCATCCCTCTTTTGGGAAAACTGATCTATTCTAACAAAATTTAAAAGCATGATATATGGCCTAATTAAACTAGTTTTGTTGGAGAGCTAAGTATCCTTGTTTAACAAAGTACTTACCATCTTTAGCCAGAACCTAGTCTAGTTGATTAGACATAAAAACATTCCTTCTAGCTAATACTTGTTTGAAAGAAGCAGTCTAATTATGGGATATAGGAAGATTTAAGGGGTCTTGCCAAATTACTAGCCCTGTGAATCTATTTATAGCTGAGACATAATTAGAAAAAGATGTCCCCAAAGCTTGAATCACTATGTTTGAGAAAACCTTTAAAGAATCAATAGTGGGAAGGGGAGGAACCCATTCCATGAATCAAACAAAAAATTAACACTATCCCCATTATTCACTTCCCATGATATGAATGAAGTAATAACTTCTTGAGAAGTCATCATGAAATCCCAAATGATAGAGCCCTTTGGTGGGGCTAGGATAGTAAGAACTCTAGAAGGTTCCAAGTTATCTAAATAATTCTCTTGTAAAAGGTGACACCATTTGGCAAAGGATTTTTTATACATTTTCCAATCAATTTTAGCACCAAAATACCTATTCCTAGTAGTAATGTTGGGAAGTTTGGCACCTCCTATTCTGAAAGAGGTTGACATGACATGAATACAAATTAGAGGTATTTTTGTTTATCCATTCATATTGTCTACCCATAGAAAGGTGCAGATTAAAGTTTTAATTTGAAAAATGATATCTTTGGGAGCTTGTAGAATGGAGAAGTAATAATTAGGAATGGCAGAGAGAACAATTTTGATAAGAAAAATTCTACCTGAGAGGGATAACCAGTGAACCTCCTAAGCACTAATTCTACTTTCGATATGATACATCATAGATTTCCAATAAGAGTGTTTGTTTAATCTCGTAGAAAAGGGAACATCAAGATAAGTAGAAGGTAAATGATCAAGGGGAAAACCAAGAAGATGGTATTCTTTGAGTAACCAATTGGGATGTATTAAAAACATAAATTTTAGATATAGTTGCATTGATACATTGTCTTGAAACTTGTGCATGCAAATCATTATCTTTCTTCATACTTTCTACTTCTTGATATGTAGATGATCCAAAGAGTAAAGTATTGTCAACAAAAAGAGAATAGGTTATGGACAAAAATGTACCCACAATATCGATACCTTTCCACAACCTTTTTTTTAATTAAAAGAGTTAATAAGTCTGTTGAAGGCCTCCTCCATAATGATAAACAATGATGGAGAAAGAGGGTCACCTTGACGAAATCCTTGGAAAGATGCAAAGAAACCTATTAGTGCACAATTAATGAGAACAGAAAAATGTGCGCCTAAAATGAAAGCTTTAATCCATTTACACCATCTAGAATAAAAACCAAATTAACAAAGGATTAGAAGAAGAAAAGACCAATTTAGTTTATTGTACACCTTCATCATATCTAATTTGGCAGCAAAGGCTACACTATTATGTGTGTTGATGGTATAAAGGGTGTCATGGCCTATAATGGCACCCTTAGTTGTTTCTCAACCATGAAAAAAACCACCTTGTTTTGCCGATATAATTTTTGGAATAATAGGCTTAAGTCATAAATAAATACCCTTTGTGATTATCTTATAGATGGTATTGCTTAAATAAATAGGGCGAAAATCACCAAAATAATAGGGATCATTAACCTTTGGGAAGAGAGCAATATTTTTGGTATTAAAGTTCTTGATATTAGAAAAAAAATTCCTTGATTCTCCAAGCACCTCAAGCAACTCAAACAAAAGACATCCCAACATTTTGGAAAAAATAGCATGGTAAGTTGATCCGTACAGATTGATAGACAGTTGATCTTTTAGTTTTTGTGGTACCTCCCAATTTGTTACACAAGCTTTGTAATTACTCATCTTTCCCATGGTGAAAAGATTAGAAGTGGTATCCTACCACTCCTATGACTAGTTATAAGCCCAAGTTGGGGTATCGGTGGCCTGTGCCCCATCTTTAGATGGTTGATACTCTCAATCAATGTTGACATTTTCTTTCTTCTTATAAGACTTGGAGTAATAGATTTACCACTGTCTAGCATTCCATTACAGAGACAAAGATTGATCACTTTTCCTTGTGCCTCCTCTTCTAGGGCTTCCCTTTGGGACCTTAGCTCTAACATCTAGGAGTCTTAGATCCTAGATGCCTTTTTGTTGCTAGCCTAGGAGCTTCCTACAAATCTTCTAGTTCTACATAAGATCCTAGAAGTATTGGCTTTGGATCCATGTCTTTTTCAAGCCTTATCATCTAGAGGATTTCACTTGGCATATGGTTGTGCTAGGAGATTCACACAGGCTTCCTTTTAGATATGACCAAATTTGGCAAGCTTTTAGAATGAAGATTTTGTTTACTATTTGAAAGGATCGTAATGTTGTATTATTCTCTCATAGCTTTCTTGATATTCATGTTGAGCTATGTACTCTAAGACATGTATCTATAATAATGTCATGATGCAGATTCAAGTACAAATTGAAAAATTTATGTTTTAGGTGGCTCACCTATAGGAGTTATTATCTCAATGGGGAAATGTGTCATGTATGGTTTCCTGCATGCCTTCGGATGGTTTATCTAGTGATTTCACTCCTCCTTGTGATCATCATCAAGGCCAGAGAAGATCTACACACTGCTCACATACTCCTTGATCTTAGCCTCATTATCGCTCTCCTAGTGGTTTTGTTGGTCATCACTACTTGACCTAGCCCCCATTGAGGTTGGGCATGGGTTGGTCCCTAGTGGCTCCTCTTGCTACCCTAATTTAGGTTATCCATTTGCACAACATGACTCCAAATGGGCTTTCCTTTAGTTGGACTTAGCCATTTCTTAACCTAAATAGGAGGGAGATAAAGATGTTAATGTTGTTGCTGATGACAATCGGGCTCCCCCTAAGTCAACCAGTCCTGGGGGTTGTAAAGATAAAGATCCACTGTTGGTTGGCACTTCTCTTACAACCTAAGGGTTTTCTTCTTTCTTCTTATATATGTTTTTTCTTGATAAATAGTTGTTAATCTAGCCTTGTGTCATTTGAACTCCCAGGGTGATCTTGTATCCCTCGACCCTTTTTTTCATGAAAATACAACTTTAAATTTTAATTAATGGAAAATGTCTATTCATCAAAAAAGAAGTTTGCTGAAACCATTAAGGCATAGAGAAAACTACATGTATCTCAAAAACAGTAAATGGGGCCATTACAGTCAAATTGTCTTGTTGTGTAATCAATGAGAGAATGGAATACAAGATCTCATCCACAAGGTGAGAAGAGGAGGGATCCTACGGTGGTAGGGAATTTAGATTAGAGAAGAACCTTGGACTCTCATATTGAATACCCTTAGTATTAGAAATCAAATTTCCCAGATTGCTACGAAGTGTAAAGATTGTATTGTTAGCCTTCTTTTGTTTGGCTAATGCATGAAAAAACTTAGTATTCTAATCACCTTTTTGAAGCCATAATTATCTATACTTTAATCTCCAATACTCTTCTTTTCTCTTACATAATTTAGACCACTCCTCTTGCAAATTCTTCTACCCTGAATGCATGTCAAAATTTAAACCATAGAGTAAAATATGTTGATTAAATTCCACTAGTTTTTCTTCTACCACCTTTTTCTCCTCAAAAATATTTTTAAAAACATGTTTATTCCATATCTTGATAAGCCATTTGACATACTACATTTTCTTGTGAAACTAAAACATTTTGGTTCCTGGCTCTAGTGGAGCATCCTTCCACTATTGTTTCAAGAGGTCATCAAAGTGGGGATGATGATACCATACACTTTCAAACTTAAAAGATAGTCTAGAAAGATTAGTAAGAGGGGAAAGAATGAGCAATTGAATAAGAAAATGGTCAAATTCAGCATATGGTAATATATCCAATTGGATAGTATAATTCACCAATTTGTAACATTTTGAACACATAAATCTATCCATCTAACTGCAATTTGTGGAACCCAACTCTTCTATTAGTCCAAGTGAAAGATCTAGCTTATGGGGGAATATTAAATAGAGCATTATTGTCAACAAAGTCATTAAAGTCCTAGGTAGCTCTAGGAGGGGGAATAATACCTCCAAACTTATCCCTGGGATGAATAATGACACTAAAGTCACCAACAAGTGATAATAAATTTGGCACCTATTGATTGATGGATAAAAGCTTTAAGAGAAAGCCATAGAATGTTTTATCTAACATAGGAGTAGGGCCATAAACATTAATCAAATGGAATGAAAGTTCATAGTGTTGAATGAATAACATTTTCCAATTAGCTCCTTGATAAAGATGTTGAGCCTTGATAGTCTTAGGATTCCATAATATAGCAAGGCTCTAGAAGCACAAAAGCTAGGAACATGAGAGGAATTCCATGTTGACAAACATCAAACACATTTCTGAAAGTTGTTTGCTGATTGCTTAGTCTCCTGAAGCAAGACTAGATTACATTGGATACAATCAAGACAATACTTGATCCTATTACATTTGGTAGGGGCATTAATGCCCCTGAAAATCCATGAGAGGATCTTCATAATTGATAAGGAGAACTCTTAACACTCCTTTTTGATCCTTTAGAGGTAGGAAAATTACTATCCAAAGTTGACTGAATCCCTGCATGAACTTCTTCTTTAACTTTTGAAGCTTTCTATGGCATACCCCTAGGATTTGAAGATTTCTTAGTCATAGGAGATGATGAGAGGGGGATTTTCAACATAGAATTTTTTTGAGAGAAATCAAAACTACCATTAGTAATAAGTGGATCAAAAAAGTGGGACCTAGTTTGACTAGATCTATCTTTTTGAGTAGGAGACTTTTTGACTACCAAGTGAAGATCCAAAACATTCATAAAGACCTCCATCCTAGGAAAAGGGGGATCCAAATTAAAGTTTACATTATCCTCAGGTAGTTCATAGGGCATGTTATCTATATCAAAGAATTGGGGAGGTTTTGGTACACTACACTCTTCTACTAAGATTTGGGCATATTCAATAGACAATGAATGTCCTTGGAAAAATCATGTAGCTTCTAATCTAGGGGAAAAAAAAAGTTTTATCATTAAAAATGACCTCATCAACAACAACATCCATCTAAGAGAGATGAATAACATCTTCTTCATTGGTAGCAAGATATATAATCACAAGTTGAGAGGATGTCAAAGATGTCAAAAGATATTGATCTAAACTTGTATGCTTATCTCAATGTCTAACGCTCTGACAAGGGATCCAAAAGAATTAAGCCTAAATTTCTCTAAAGTTCTACTAATTTTTCCAACCATTTTCTTTTCAAGAATAACATGCACAACAATCATAAAGTAGTGAAATCAATAACATACAATCATAGATAAGCAAACATAACAAATTTCATTCCCTAAGAATCCTGAGACATTGAGTCACATTTAAATTTAAATAATACCAACTCCAATAAAAAACACATCCACATAAAAGAATAACTACAAGTCGAAGTCCATTTAAATAATATACATTTGTTCTGAATGCCACTGGACGATAAATTTAGAATGCATAATCATCCACTGTACATGTCATAGGGTATGAAAGGCTAAAAAAATATACAATTATAAAAATAGATTACATCATCCCTTTCGGATCCATGAAATAAAGTACAATACAATAAGTGAAATAATCCATCATAAAGATATAACCATCCATCATAATACACAAAGATAGAATAAAAGTGTTGGAACATCTTAATGGAAAAAATGCTTCTGAGTGGTGAATCAGAAGTATTAGCTTTTATCCTATTCTTCACAAACCCTTAATAACATAATATTGAAATGAACATGCATGCATTTCAACATTAAACAAACATGAGAAACACATAAGCACAATCACATAACACTTGATATTTTGGTAACCCAGAAACCCTCCAGGAATAAGAAGGTAAAATTTGGTGGGGATGATACTCACAAAATCATTGTAGCAATAATATTTGACCGCTTCTGATGGTCAAACCTATTAAAGGCTTTACACTGTATCAATAGTGACCTGATTAAAGGATTTACAAACACTTTACATGAAGTGTCACCCTGTTAAAGGATTTAGTCACCTATTTAAAGGATCTACAAAAAAGCTGTTAAGCTAAAATATCACCATAGGATTTCCTTTCTACTACAATTTCTAGAGAGTATTAGGTATAATAAACCTGATAGTTTACAATCCTTTGATTGCTGAATGCAAGCACTTGATCTGCTTTCTCTGATCTTGATTCTATGAAATCTAATGTCTGTTTGTATTCATTGATTAGTTCTAATCAACTGAATATTTACCTACTGTTCTCTTCCTCTAAGTCTTTTACTCTTCACTCTGAACTCCTCTAGAGTTTTTCATTCACTCCTTTATCCATCTACATAATTCAATGAGATTTCATCTTCCTTATAAAGACATTCAAAGACTTAGGGTTAGACATGGATCTATGATCCATATTGAATATCTGTTTCTTGCTCATTCCTTGCACTTTTATTATTGGTTGCATGCCTTCTCCATTTTTCTTATTGGCTACATGTAGATTGGATAGGAAATAGAGAAGATACGATCTTATCACTTAAATCCTTCAAGATTCATCATATGTTGGCCATGAAAATGGTTTATATTTGAATTAGTGAAGTTACAGACTCATATGTGCATTCTGTGGTACTTGACACTTACTGATTCCTGATGCTTGGCACATAAATATTGCTCGACACTTGTATCATGATTAGCACCTAAAGTCACTCAGCAGTTGATCTTCACTTAGCACCTAATCTTCACTCAGCACCTAAAGACTACTCGGCACCTGAAGATTACTCAGCACCTGAAGATCACTCGGCACATAAAGATCACTCGGTAGCTGTTGGATTTCCTGACTTAGCACAAGCGATGGCTCGGCATACATAGTGTACTCAGCTTCAATGTAGATAGTGGTTAAGTTTTGTTCGCACTCAAATGTCAAAACCATTCTGAGACTAATAATCTCCGCCTTTGACATGAGTGGAAAAAACACTTAACTAAGCATTATTTATCTGACCTTATGAGTACATTCACTAATCTGCTTGATATATATACAGAGGTTTAAAAAACTTGATCAAAATTTTGTAACTTACAATATATACCTCAAAATTATTATAACTCCCCCTAAGTTAATTGAGCCATTATATATTCTGTCTTGTGACCAAAATTCTGTGCTGAATATATCTCTTATACTTATATAACTGATACTCTTAGTTTTTTCTCTGTTTATTGTCTCCCCCTTTACAACTTTATATCTCAATATATACCTCAAAATTATTATAACTCCCCCTTATAGATTGATATATATCTCCCCCTTTTTGACACAAATGTCAAAGGGCACTAAGGGTTAAGACCATATTTTGCCAAAAATGTACTATTTACATCCATAATCATCTTGAGAGCTGCATCCCAATTGTTCAAAGCAATTTCTAATGACTTATGCTGGATGGCAGTCTCTGCAGCAAGGTGAACAAGTCCATCTAAGGTAGAAAAATTAGTTTCTTGAGAATACTTTCAGTGTAGGACTGTTCTTTATGGCGTACTTCCAAATGTGGAGTAATGGAAGATTGGAGTTGCATTAGTTTGGCCTTGATGGTAGCCTCTTCTACTATTAATACAACTATTTCCTGTTGGGTTTGAAGCAATTGAGCAAAATGCTTCTCACTTTGAGCTAGATCTTTTGGTAGCTGCATGCTTGAAATATTCAGATTCCTCTCCATACTCATTATTCTTTGGCTTGTCTCCTATGTGAAGTATGAAAAGTCACACAACTTTTTGTACAATGAGAATATATTCTCAAGTACCTTTTTCACGTTGTCTATTACCTTTGCCAATTTGACTTGGGAAAGTGCAATTTGACTAGATATTTTCTCATTTACTTTTCCCTAGAATTTCCTTTCAAACCATTCCATAAGTTTTGAATTTGTCTCTTGGTCTACATTTTTCACCTGGTCAACAATATCTGACTATTGTTCCATTATATGCTTTGACTCATCTGGTGACTACAAACTAAAGGCATCCATAAAGATGTCTTTAATCTCATGTAATTTTTTCTTTTGTTTATACTCCTTTTTTGAGTATCTCCTACCTCTTTCTTCTATTCAATGCTTCTTGCACCTCATTGATTTGATCAATGTTTTTTTTTTTTTGAGTCATAGCTTGGTATGACTATCTCCTCATCTAATTCAGGGTCTCCATAGTGAAGGACCCTTGCAACTTTTGTAGTACTTGATCCTGGTATTTTTTTTGAGTCATAGCTTGGTATGACTATCTCCTCATCTAATTCAGGGTCTCCATAGTGAGGGACCCTTGCAACTTTTGTAGTAGTTGATCCTGGTGCCGATATTTGTAGTGGCATTACAACATTACTTGGTTGTTTAGGAGGAGTCCCTGAGGTAGGAAATTTTATCAATGCTTGTATAGCCTCTCACTCTTTGGGGGTTTTCTTTGCTTCCTTCTCGTCCTATCTGCTACTTTGATCAATAGTAGGAATCTAAGGAGGTGCACCTTGTGGTTGTGTTGTAGGATCAAAAGCAACAGTCTGTCCTATTTGTGCTATATTTTTGTCTCCTTCTACACTCGGCTTCTGCACTGTAGTGTCAACTGTTCTTGATGTAACTTCTATTAGTGTTTGAGGTTGACCACTAGTAGCTGTAGATATGATGGAAGGTGGTTCTTATGGTTTCACCTTATCTCTAACTATTTTTTCTACTAACTTTTGTAAGTCATCCACACTGACCAAAATTGGACTTGTACATAATTTTTCTTGTAGCATTGTTTGGTCAAGGATCATAGTTAGATCTTCTATAGTTAATGGGTTGATGTTCTAACATGAGGTGTCAACAACATCCTTAATTTTTATGAATTCTACAGGTGTGGCAGTAGAGTGAGGAGGACTAGGAGGTGGAAGTTGTGTGTCTTGCACACTTCGATCTTCTTGCTACTCACTAGTACCCCTGTCTTCATCTTTTCTTTCCTCCTCTTCAATATTTTTCTCAACTTTTGTCTTCTCTTCTTTCCTTTTTCTTCTCTCTTCTAGCTAAGTAGTAGCTTCTTCCTTGTATTCTTCTTCAAGAACATCTTCAACCTTTTTGTACAAATTCTTCCATGATTTTGTTGTTCTTTGTACAATTTCTTCAATTTTGTTTTAGAGAATGAAGAATGCCTTGTACTTAGGTGTGAACCTAGTGTTATGCCTTTTGACTGCTTTAGCTATTTGTTCCTTAGTAAAATCAGGCAGTGTGCTTGCTAGGGTTGATTCTCTCATCTTTTTCTCCATTTTCAAACAAAAGTGCCATCTATCTTCTATAATTTTAGACAGTTCCTTTGGCAGTTGTCCATCTAGTTCAAGAGGAGTATACTTGAACTGTGCCATCATTCCATAAACTAATTCTTCTATTCTATTTTGTTCCTCTTTAGTTAACTCATTGAAATAAACTTTATTCATGTTACTTAAGTCTCCATTTCCAATATTTTCACATAGTGTATCAACTGAAGACTTAGGAGAATGGCTTACCTTTTTAAATTGATCTTCCTCATCAATATCAAGTTGAACGACATATTTTCTTCTTGTCCTTGGCTCTTCCTGTGCCATCTTGATTCTTTTCTTCTTTGTAGAATCCTCTTTATCTTTTTGTGTGGAGGCCCTTGTTGCAGCTCTAGTTGTTGGCTTTTGGGGTGATGGCATGGTAGTTTTCTTTGGTTTAGGCTGAGTTGGAGGTTGTACTATTGCCTTTCTTTTCTTTGGCTCGGCTTGAGTTGGTGCTTCCTTGGCTTCTTCTTCCTTAGCACCTTCCTCCTTATCTTCACCAAGACCTTGAGTTAATTTCATTGGGCCTTGTTCTTGGTCATCCTCATTATCATCATCATCTTCTTCATCTTCTTCTTCTTCATCATCTTCTGCTACCTCAATTCCTTTACCAAATTTCTTCTTTATTTTCTTCACCATTTTATCTTTCTTCTTAATTAAAGAAGCAATCTTTAATTCCATTTCAATCTTGGATTTAACCATATCATATGTGCCAAAGGATTTGGCAGACTTGTCTATTTCCTCTGCAAGCAAGGCAGTGATAGCTACAGATGCTTCATCCACATCTAGTTCATAACCAAATGGCCTTAGCCATCTCACTATTGGAACTGCTGCTTGGATATAGGTGAAATCAATATCAACTAGGAAACATATGTCATTGATGTGTTTGTCCACTAAGGAAATTGGTATCCTTACCCTTTGTTTCATGGATTTTTTGAAATCCTCAAAATAACTTGTCATTTGGGCTTGAAAGTTATCACCCATCTGATCGATGAACTCATTGATTTGTGTTATTGCAATTTTGTTGGGGTCCCAATTCACCTTTCTTATAGAAGGAAACTCTTCCATAACATAAAAGAATAAACACATAAGAACTGAACCAAATTTGCATTGAGCACCTTTTGATCTCCTTATAGCTCCTAGGTTTTCATTTATATGTTGCAACATAAGTTCTGACAAATCATATGTGTGATCTTTCTTTACTAGTTTGTATGCTACATCAACAGCTATGCATGGCACAATGTTCAATTGACTGGATTGGTAGAATTTATGGGCGATGACTCTAACAAAAAATTCAACAAGAGGATACTAGATGGTGTGAATTTTCATCCCTCTTTTATTCCACTGGGCACCTGTGCTTTTCTCAATAACCTCCTTGGATTCACTGTGTAGGGTCTTAGTTCGATCTAGGGTTGGGAAACCCATAACCCTATGTGCTATCCCTTTTGTAATCTTAATTGGACCTGTTTCCAACCAAAAACATCCATTGAGGATTCTACTTAAAATAATCCATATCCATTCAATTTTGAATACTGTAGGATAAACTAGGGCATTCGTCAAACCCTTTCTCTCGATTATCTTGTATTCATCCTTCAAAATCTTATTCTCACACAGTTTTTCATAGGCTCGAGAAATTTCAATATCACCTATGGTGCCAATTTTACATTTATAACACTTCCTTATATCCTGCACCATAACTACTTTGGATGGAATAATGGATAATGTGCCGGTAGGGTTATTTTTGTGGGCAACTTCTAGAATGGGCTTGAAATCAGGTTGTTTGACTTCATTACTAACTAGTTGTACTTCATGACTTTCCTTCCCTTTGGTGGTTTTTGACCCAAATGCCATTGTTTTCAAAACTAGGGTTTAAAATATAAATAAGCTTTCAAACTCTACATAGCTCAACACTTGAATGAAATACCTTTGATCGATGAGATTTATGCTTAATCACTATTGAAAGAGGTTGAAATCTGTTTGGAACACTAGATTCTCTGCTATGAAGTTGCTTTGCTCTTTTCTTCTCCTTTGCTTCTAGTTTGTGATGAAGAAAAGTGATTAAAATCATGATAATATACCTTATTTCCATTGCATTAATTGCTCAACTACACACTCGGCTTGCACTACATTTCCACTTCACTCAACTTCCATTGGAGTTATTTAACTCATCATCAGTTATCAACTCGGTTGTTGTTAAGAACTTGGCATCCACCATAATTTACTCGGCATCCAAAGAAAACTTGGTATCATCATGTGAAATTTTGTCTTGGCATCTTGTCTCATGCTTATTTCTTCTTTTTAGTACTTCATTGTCTTGGGACTAATGTAAAATGTAACTTTGTATATCAATCCCATACACCTCTCTTATGCTTAGTTTGATAGAGTGTGATCACTTGACCCATTGGGTGAAGTGATCCCTTCACTTGATGTGTTGCACTCATCTTTCTTCTTCCAAGTCTTATTCATTTGACTTCTTATTTTCTTGACATCAATCATTTGTTTTCCTTTGTTGGATTCAATTTTTGGTGCTTTGGACCTTGTAGGCCAGTTTCTACTGATATGACCAATTTTCAAGTAGCTAAAACAAGTGGTTTGACTTAGCCACCTACTATAATTCCCTCTGAAATTTGTTCTTATACAGTTTTCAAGGATATGTCCATATTCTTGACAATAATGACAACTATACCTAGTGTTGTAATACCAGTAGTGATTTTCATTCCCTTTTGTTTTTGCTGGTTGATTTGATGTCCACATAGGTTTTGATCTGCATTCAAATGCTCTATGTCCATACTTCTTACAATTATGACAGTGTCCATCAAATCTTTCTGTCCTTATGACTTTGGATCTATAATCTTGTGTCATATGTCCTTGAATGTTGCACTTGTGACAGTACTTCTTGCTTTTGGGTGTAATAGGCTGATTGAATCTTCTACTCCTACACACATTAGTAGTATGCCCCTTTTTATTACAGTAATGAAAAGTGGGTTTAGAATCCTTAACTTTGTCACTTATTTTCTCAACACTCTTTGATGATTCTCCTAGTTCAGTGCTGTTGTATCCAAGTCCTGATGTATCATGGGCTGATCTTGGAAATTTCATTAACTGTTCAAATTACTTGATGGCTTCACTTGACTTGTTGAGATTCTTTGTTGTTTCTTTTTCTCCATTCAATTCATTCTACAGTTGTTCATTCTTCATACTTAAGGTAGAGACCTTAATATCTTTCATATTGAGCTCATGATGAAGGTTGATCATTTGGGCAAGTGTATCCATCTGCATGTTGGAGATCCTTGTTAATTCAGTGCATTTTTCCTCAAGTCTATTTGCAAGATTTCTCTTGTCATCTTCCATCATGACTCTATCCTCAACTGCTCTTTTCTTTTGTTCAGTGATTTCACATAACATTATGGCCTTTGATTCATGTTGCATCTTGAGAGATCTTAACTCATCTACTTGAGCTTTGTTTTTCTCCATTAGTTCTGCTATTTCTGCATCAAACTCTTTAGTGTCTCTATTGACAAACAGTTTTGTGGTATCAATCTCCTTGTAGTTTATATCATTTTCAGCTATGGCTATATCCTTCCTTCTTTTCAAAGATTTTCTTAGTTCCTCCCTGGCTTCCTCTACTTTGTGTAGGGCTAGTTGCACATTAATCGATTGATTGTCAATAATCTTCCCAAGTTTGAAGACTTCCATATTTAGACCTTTTTTTCCAAGTTGTTAGACTTCTCCTTGTGAGAACCTTGCTGCTCTGATACCAATTGTTGGAATATCTTAATGGAAAGAATGCTTCAGAGCGGGGGGTGAATCAGAAGTATTAGCTTTTATCCTATTTTTCACAAACCCTTAATAACATAATATTGAAATGAACATGCATGCATTTCAACATTAAGAAAACATGAGAAACACATAAGCATCATCACATAACACTTGAGATTTTGGTAACCCAGAAACCCTCCAAGAATAAGAAGGTAAAATTGGGGTGGGGATGATACCCATAAAATCATTGCAGCAATAATATTTGACCACTTCTGATGGTCTTCCCTATTAAAGGCCCGCCTTATTAAAGGCTTTACACTATATCAATAGTGACCTAATTAATGGATTTACAAACACTTTACATGAAGTGTCACCCTATTAAAGGATTTAGTCACCTATTTAAAGGATCTACAAAATAGCTGTTAAGCTAACCTATCACCATAGCATTTCCTTTCTAATACAATTTCTAGAGAGTATTAGGTATAATAAACCTAATAGTTTACAACCCTTTTATTATTAAATGCAAGCACTTGATTTGCTTTCTCTAATCTTGATTCTATGAAATTTGATGTCGGTTCGTATTCATTGATTAGTTCTAATCAACTAAACATTTACTTGCTGCTCTCTTCCTCTAAGTCTTTTACTCTTCACTCTAAACTCCTCTAGAGTTTTTCATTCACTCCTTTATCCATCTACATAATTCAATGATATTTCATCTTCCTTATAAAGAATTCAAAGACTTAGGGTTAGACATGGATCTATGATCCATATTGAATCTCTGTTTCCCGCTCATTCCTTGCACTTTTATTATTGGTTGCATGCCTTCTCCATTTTTCTTATTGGCTTCATGTAGATTGCATAAGAAATAGAGAAGATACAATATTATCACTTAAATCCTTCAAGATTCGTCATATGTTGGCCATGAAAATAGTTTATATCTGAATTAGTGAAGTTACAAACTGATATGTGCATTCTGTGTTACTCGGCACTTACTGATTCCCGATGCTCGACACATAAATATTACTTGGCACTTATATCATGCTTGGCACCTGAAGTCACTCAAAACTTGATCTTCACTCAGCACCTAAAGACTACTCGACACTTGAAGACTTCTCAGCACCTGAAGATCACTTGACAACTACTGGATTTCTTGACTTGGCACAAGATCTGGCTCGACATACATAGTGTACTTGGCTTCAATGTAGAAAGTAGTTAAGTTTTGTTGGCACTCAAATGTCAAAACCATTTTGAGACTAAGAGAAAGGAAATGTAGTCAGGGAACTCCAGCCATGGCATCAATAGAAAAGTCTTAATGGTAAAAGTAAAAAAGCACTACGAATGACCTTGTGGTAACCCAAAAAGGTCCACTCCCACCATGTTGAGGAGATAGTCTCAAGTCCCAAATAGGTTATCAATCCCAAGATCAAAAGTAATATCTATGTCTAGGAAAACCATAAAAGTAATCTATCTCAAAGGTTCGAAGATAAATCAACATCTAGACCCAGAGAAAAACAAAGACACATAGAGAATCTACTATGCAAGCAGGCAAGTGTCATCACACAAATCAATGCTAGAGTTACCCTAGTAGTCTAACTTGACCCTGACCCCCTAGTGACTCTATGTGGCACTAGTATCTTTTCGTACTAACAAGGCATACTAGCGATGAATGGCTACCGACTATTTCACTAAGTGGGTGGAAGCAGTCCCCCTAGTCTCAGCTACAGGAGTTCAAGTCTCCAAGTTCATCTTGTACCACATTGTTTGCCGCTTCGGTATCCCATCCACCATCTTCACTGACCACGGAGGTAACTTTGAAAATCTCAACATGGAAGAATTATGCACTTCCCTCCGCATCCATCACCACTTTTCTAGCCCATATTTCCCACAAGGTAATGGCCAGGAAGAGGCAACTAATAAAACCCTCCTAAAAATCCTAAAGAAAGTTGTCAATGATTCTGGCCGTGATTGGCACCTTCAAATAAATCCGGCTCTATGGGCCTATCGAACTTCCTTCCGTACATCCACAGGCACAACTCCATACTCCCTAGTCTATGGTGCCGAAGCGATATTACCTATAGAAGTTGAACTTCCCTCACTATGCATATCTTTGCGAGGGCAAATCTTAGATGAAGAATATAGAGTAGCTCAACTCACCCAGCTAGATCTCTTAGACGAGAAGAGACAACAAGCCTATGACCATCTCACGGTCTACCAAACTCGTCTCAAAAGGAATTTCAACAAGAAGGTGCTCCCACGACACTTTCAACCAGGTGATATGGTCCTCAAAGAAAATATGAAAGTCCAGCAGATCGAGAAAAGAAAGGCAAGTTTGAACCTACATGGCTTGGTCCCTATGTGGTTACTGCCTCCTTTGGCTCTGGAGCCTATCAATTATCTACACCAGAAGGAGAACTCTTGAATGATCCCACTAACATCATTCATCTCAAGAAGTTCTATTCTTGAAGATCCTTGGTATACCCAGCTTTTGAAAAATACAAGAAAAAAATAGTAAAGAGAAATAAGCGTCCAATGGTGAAAACTTGGCAATTCAAGCGCCTTGGATAGGTACCTTGGTGAAAACCTAGTAATTCAGGCGCCTTGTGTGCTAAAGACTAATCCATTATCTATCACTATCCTATCCCTCATCCATCCACCCACCATCCCATAAAACACCTGCTTGTTCCCTTGGTGTTCCAATCAAATATCCAAAATCTGGTGGAGCTTGTCAATACCTCCTGTACAACTTGTAAATCTTGTACCAAAGCTTGTATTATACCTTGTAAATCTTGTACCATAACTTGTATATATTCAAATCTTGTCCAAAGCTTGTACCATATTCCATCTTGTAAATGATCTTGTATCCTAGCTTGTATCCTATCACATGCACACACAGAATCCCATTTTCTTTAAGCTTTTCACAAACCATCTACCTATCCACCTATCAACTATTATAGACACCCCATCCTTCACAAACATTTCCATCTCACAAAAAACCAAAACATGAACAAACTTGTACATTTGTAACATATCTTGGTCTGTCAGCTTGTACATCCTCTTTAGCTTAGTATCATTGTATCTATCTGGCTTTCGTGTTAGTTCATCCTTGGTCAACATCTTGCACACATCGCACACCTTGGTTAGATATTCCAATGCATCCTTTAGCTAGATCTCCTGTCATCAAAGTGTTATCCTTCTTAGTTCAGCTTGCCAGATGCATCACTCATCCTGATCCATCAGCTTAGGTGCTCTCCGAAAGGTCCTTGCAGGATATAGCTTTCCTCATGTCTAATCTTGGTCCGTTAGTACCTCGTTCTACCCATCTCATTGGCAAACAGTTCTCTTTTGGATTTTTACTTTCTTTTGATTTGGGATCTTCCCTTTTGGGTCTTGAAATATCTTTTCCAAGCAATCTCCTTGTTCCCTCCTCAAGGTTGCCATGATCTTCCATATCATGGTATGCTGCGAATGGGGCAATTAGAGCGTAAGGTCTTGATCAGGTCTTTTGCTTGTTTTCTTTTTCTGCTTGTGGGTTACCTAGTGTCGTTTCCACGCTGCTTCCTCTGGGATTCATGTGTGATACTGGGGCAATCCTTGTGTGTTTGTTTTGAGTCAGTTCGTCAGTCCTCTGGACGGTTGGTGAAAAGGCCTTGATGTTCTTGGTAACCTTGGAAATTAACCAACAGTCCTATAGCAAATCTAGTGCTCAACTACATGGTGGTACTTCTCTTTAAAGTATCCCCCCGCTCAAAAAGCTTCAATGGATTCCTTTTATAGCACTCCGCTCCTCCATCTCCCCCCCCCCAATCTTGGAAAGTCTTAAGCTTGCTTTACTATTGTGCCTCTAATTTCCCTTTATCATTCTCCCGTAGTGAGAGTTTGATCTAATTCAGCCCCTTCTCTTCGCCAACCAGCATCTCAGCTCGTCTCAATTTCTTGTACTTTTCAAGAAGTCGTCAAGCCTCATTTCTCTTCCCCCCGCCTTCTTGAGGGGGCATCATCTAAGTCTAGTCTCTCCTCTTCTTATCCGAGACTAGGGCAACATTGTTGCTAAAATATCTTCCTCATGTTGTCTTCATTCAAACTTCTTTGAAATAGTGTTGTCTCAACACTATGTCAAAGAGGGGCAAAATGTAGACACCTAAATTTGATTACACTGCTTTGGTAATCTAATTTAGCCATCTCTAAAGGCATCATTAATTAAATTATTATTTAATTAATCCTTTGTCATCCCCTAGTTGATTAATTTAATTAATCATCTATAGTCCTAATTGATAAATCAAATAATCTATTATTTATCAATTAAATCCTATTCTTCTATCTAATTCCAAAAATCCCCATTTATTAAATAAATCTATTTGATAAATGAAATCCTCAAATTCAAAAACCCCTAACCTATCTCTAATCCTCCATTTAGCCTAATCCACCCCATCCACCCATACTAACCAAGCTTAGCCACTAACTCACCCACCCTCATTAATGCCATCCACTTGCACATCTCTAACATCCCTAATCTAATCCTAAACCTAAGCCTAATCCACCCCTTAATGTTGTCACATTCCTTAAACAAGTTTAAGACTTTCCTAATCCAAACCAAAGTCTCCCCTCAAAAAAACCCAACCACTAAGTCATGAGTGCTCTTACAAAACATAAAGACTCTTACAAGCCCACTCATGACTCTTACACCCATCTTCCACACTCTTCCCTCTTCCACACTCATTCCTCTTACATCCCTCTTACATACTCAACCCCACTCATCATGCCCTTAACCAACCCTTAACCCTACCCTCTCACACTCATCCTCCTTGTGACAAGTGTCACCTTCCCATTGGTGCTAAACAAGCACAATCCATGTGCTCCCCTTTGAGTGCATCTTAGCCCTCCTTAAGCCTTCATCCATCCTTGCATCTAAGCCCTCCATCTCTCTACCCCTTAGCCTATAAATTGAATCCCATCCCAAGCCATTGAATCAACAATCTTTGAGCTAAAGTTATCATGCTATTTTGAGAACCAAATCCATCAACCATACCCTTATAATGCCAAATTGAGAGCTCACAAAGCTACCAATTTGCCATTACCCATCTCCATTGAAGCAGCTTTTGAGCATCTTGAGCATACATCTACAGCAAAAGGACACATCTACAGAATCAAGAAAGCATGGAGTGTTTTCTCTTGTGAGGTTTGCACTTCTTATTTTCTTTCTTAGTCTAAGCATATATGTGAATTTAGTTTTTGGTTTGTGAATGTTTACTTTATTTGTTAATGTTCTTTGCATACTGATTCTGGTTCTACAGTCTGTACTAGAAGCCAAGGCATGAGAAAGGAACTACAAAGTCTCTTATTAGGTTTATTTTACTCTCATTTAATGTAGTGTTTTCACTTATTAAACAACCTACAATGGGTTACCCTGCAACCACTTTGGGCCTCGACCTCCATTGTAAGCCACTTCCTAACATTACATATAGATAACCTATCCTAAGCTCATAAAAGTACATTTCACCTCAATCCTATACAAGTGACTGGAAAGCATCAAAAGATAATTCATAATAACCCCTTAGTTCTTTACAAGCAACTAGAAAGCATGTCAAAAATAATTGATCGAAGACTCAAAAGTCAAGACAATTATCTCATACCTTTCCTCACATTAGCACACAAGAAACTGAAAGCAATAATGAACAATAGATCAAAAACTCATCATAAAGCATATTAGACACATTACCATGGTTGAGTTTAAAAGATCAAGATCAAATCATCATAATATCACAAACACAGAACTCCCAAGCCTCTGGTAGACATCCTAAAACTGGTCAAAGCTCTAGTCAACCCAAACCCAAAACATAGACAACATACAAATAACAATGTAGTTTCGTAGTTTGGTTTGATTTCGAAAACACGTATTTTGAGTTTAATAGTAAGGTCAAGTTTTTGTTTTAAGGTAAGTTTTATGAGTACATAAGATTTTCATTTTAACCCTTACTATTTAACCCATGTCTTGTAGTTGAACATAATGCACAAATGCCCTTATCTTATGAGATAATCACTAATTCATTATTTTAATAATTTAATAAATAAATTACTTTAAATTATTATTTTAATAATAAATGATTATTTTAATAATAAATGATTATTTTAATAATCAGAGATAATTAAATAATAACATAATGAATAAGTTTAACTTTATTCAATAATATTCATCATTAATAAAAATTTAGTTAAAGTTCATTTAATTAAATTCAACTAATAATTATAAAAGAAACTAGATTAATATTTTATTAATTAATATTTAATTAATAATTAACAAAAGTATTAATAACTAAATAAAAATTACTATATAAAAAATTCATTAATTAATTAAATTAATAATTAGTTAAAAACTATTAATAAAATTATTAATAAAAATTATTAATAAAATAATAATTAAATTTTAATAAAAATTATAAATAATTTTTTGAAAAGTAAAATCATATATTAATTGGCGTTTTAGGCCCACGGGCTAGCCTTTAAAGGCTGTCGTGTGGTTGCTTGAATGGTTGCTACTGTTGCCATAGTAGCGACTGCGAGTAGTAGCAGCCTTAATGCCACTAGGGGTAGGGATAAGGTGGGAGGTGGGGTAAAACCTACCTCTCCTTTTTTATTTTTTTAAAAAAATATAAACTTTCATATAAAAATCATTTCTTTATATTTAATAAAACAATCCCTCTCCCAATTCAAATCCTTTAGGGCCCGTTTGGTGAGCGAAATAGGAATACATATTCTGGAATACGTATTCTGGAATACGTATTCTGGAATACATATTTTGGAATAGAACATATTCCTATTCTTCGTTTGGTTTAGCTAATATTTGATGGGAATTCGCAGACCCAAAAATTTATGTTTTCTAAAATAAAAAACATGGAATAGGAATACGTATTCCAATACCACCTATTTTGGTGGAATTGCAAAAGCCCACTTTTGGGTGAAAAATGGAACACGCATTCCATTTTTACTTCGTATTCCAATCCCGTTTTGGTGCATCCAAACAAGGAATTCAAAATTTTTGGAATACATATTCCAGAATACGTATTCCTATTCCGCTCACCAAACGTGCCCTTATATATATGATGTATGTTTAATAAGTTACTATAATAATCTATGATTCAATTGTAAATATTTATAATTTTTGTCTGAAATATCATAATATCTTTATATAGATTTTTAGGCGGGGACTTATGTTTTCACATTGTTTTACATTAATTAATATATGTTTGACAATAATATAAATTGCTCTTAATCTATGGTTTTTAATAATTTTAGTGTACTAATATGTTTTTTTTATTGCATTTTCTTGATTTGTGATTGGTCATCCAAGTATTTTAGCTAGTGGTTTAATTATTATTTTTAATTAAAAAATTAGTATTATTGTGCTTGCATCTTATATATATAATTTTTTAAAATGCACCAACCAAAATATTTTAGTGACCAATTTTTTAGGAGGACCAGTTTATTTTAAATAATTATAATATTAACTTGATATTGAAAATATTCCATTTAATCATTTTTTTATAACTTGATATTATTATTAGATGACACATAATTATTTTATTTAGATTATTCAAAAGATCCACACACTTATTGAGAGAAATAAGGAAAAAACTATATTCCTATTTACAACACTCTCACAATTATCTTACCCTTACTATTTCATTTATTTATTTTTTGTTCTAAAAATTTCAAGGATTGGATGACCCTTATTGTAGCCTTGAAAAATTTGTTGATTGAGCTATAATATGAACAATGACATAATAGAAGAGACAAAAGGTTTTCTTAAAAATATTTTCTTTTAAATTTAAAGTTCGATTAAATAATTAGTGCTAATATTTGTTTAAATAGAAAATTATCTTAAATAAATAAATAAATACCTTGTTTAAAAAAATTACTTATCTTATATCCTCAATAATGATATATGTATAATAACAATCAAATAAATTTAGAATAAGGAACTTAAAAATTAATTTACTTTTATATATATATAAACTAAATTTAAACCAATGATATATTCTCATTAAAATAACAAAATAAATATATTTTCTAAATTTAAAATTATGCATTAAAAGAAAAATTGCTTAAATAAATTCACTTACAAGTTTTTCAAAAATACATTTTTATATTCAAACATTTTAAATTCATTTAAATCAAATAAAAGAACATACTTAATCTAAAATTTATATTAGTCCCTAAAATAATCTATGCCTTCACTTAGTAAAGTTCTTTGGACAACTCAGTAACGAGAGTGTACAATGTATGAATGCAATTAGAAAGGTACAATACATACCGATGGACATGACTGGTATATGGACATCCCATCGACCGGTGCAAATATGTTGCACCATAGTTGGTGCCATTTCGAATCAGGGTCAATCAGATTGTCACTTAAATGCAATTAAAGCTCAAGATCCTTTGGTGGCTATCTAGGGATTTTACTTGATTTTTACAATAGAAAAGAACCACATTTTAAATGCACCTATCAAACATTAATATTTAAAGAAGTAAACAATTATTATATTTTAAATGAGATTGAAATAATACTAAGTGACAAGGTAAAAATAATCAATTCTAGATTGTAACCAATAAAGTCATTTCCTGGTACACATTAAAGATCACAAATATGAACATAACATAAAAGAAAAAGAAGAAAGCAAAAAAGTAGTTAAGAAAAATAATATTACCTAGAAATTAGACTTATACTAAAGGGTAAAAAGAGTGACAAAATAATATATATGTGGAAGGATTTATGTTTTTATCTTTTAAAATGAAATTGAACAAAGGAAAATCACACCTATACAAATGAATTCATAGGTCTCAAAATATGAGAAATTCACCATTAATAAATTACTAGTAATTGTAAATTTTTCATAACTATAAGAAATTTGAATTTGGAGTCATTATAGAAGTTGATCCATTCCAAGATACCATGTAAATATGTCTAATGTAGAGATTCATTATCTAAGAATGATGGTTCTCAAAAAAAAGAAACCCATAGCTCTATGAGTGCAATGTCTTATCATGTTAAATTTAGCAAAACAATTAGTTAGAGAAAGAGGTTCTCGAGTATTAAAAACCAATCAAATGTGAAGATGTTGTTTCTCTATCATCCTATGTTTTCCTTCAATTCTTCGAATGAGAATATTGCATTTGGTCTTTATCTATACCTTAGCTAGTTCTTCAACATGTAGCAATATGTTTTTCTAAATTGATCTAATTCAACATCCATTGAAGATAACCAAATGCTCATAAATAAAAATAATTAAGGTCCTCATAAATATTAAAGACATAAATTTTCCAAAATCTTGCATATATTATTCAAATTTTTCCCTCAAAATTCTAGATTACTTCTACCTGTTCTTCAGCATTTTTATACTTCGTGATCAGTAACAAAATATAGAACACATATCTAAATTTAGTCCTATTTCAAAACATTTTCATAATTATAAAATAATAAAGCTAGCAATGCAATATGATTTTCAATGCTCATTAAATGCACAAGGTGGTGTGCGTGTAATCTTGATGATCCAATACCAACTCTATCGAGGAGGTAGCCTCCTCTACCTCAACCATACTCTCACCTTCAATCCTACAAAACTCAAACACTCGCCAACATGCCAAATGAATCAATATATGATAAAATACCAAAAAATCCATAAGGAATTGCATCACATGTGCATATTAGATATTTAAAATAATACATGAGCATTAGTGGAATCATATGATCAAACATATAAAATATATATCATCATAATCGTCAACTCAAGATGCCTCAATAACATCATCTTGAATAAAAAAAAGTATACCATAAAGAAGAACATAGACAATCAATGCATCGACATAACAAGATCTAATCAAGGTAAAGTCATGATTACCAAAACACATAACCACATAGTCAAACTACTCTTTGACTAAAGTATAGGTCAAACAACATGTCAATCAAAAGTCCAAAACATGAAGTTCAAGACAATAAATAAACATAGTCACCAATTGATAACCACTGACTAAGTCAACTAAGTGAAAGAGAAAAAGTGTGTTGACGACTTCCTACAAAATAGGAGTCATACAAAGTGGGTTGTGACACTTAGAAATTGTGATAGAGTACATATTTATCCTTTTCCCCTTTTAACTCTATTGTTTCATATCTTCTTAATCACAAATAATACTAAAGATTAAAGAGGTTAACAAAAAGTTAGACCTAATAAACAAAAAAATCATTCAATCCTAAGTCAAAAAGAAGAATTAAAAAGTCTAATCTCTTATAGCATTACAAACACAAGAACTACTCAATTATATGAAATGACTACTTGCATTATTTATTTAGATTTTATTTAAAAAATAATTTACAACTATGCTTGCACATAATCTTGTTATAAAAGTTGATCTTGTCATATAGATTCAATCTCAAAATCCAAATTGAATTTCATATATGTGCCTAACATATGCTATGTTTTTCTTCTTCACAATCTTTTATTATAAAAAATTTCAAAACAACTAAAACATTTATATTTTGTCATTTATCATTAACTTTAATTATTTGTTGAATCAACTAACACTTCAAACTTTGAAATTCAATCTCAATATGTATATTGAATTTCATATATGTGTCTTAACATATGCTATACTTTTCTTCTTCACAATATTTTATTATAAGCAATTTCAAAACAAATAAAGCATCTATATTTTGTCATTTATCATAATTTGAATTATTTTTTGAATCAGCTGACACTTCAAACTTTGAAATTCTTGGTGATAGCATATCCAAAGTGTGGATCCCACTCAACTTTGTAGTCACAAGCAACTAATTACAAAAGTCTAATTTGCAAATGTCCATCCATTCCAAGGATCATGATGATATATCCAATTGTAGACCCTACATGGCTTTTTCCAAACAAAAAATTCATTATAATACCAATAATAATAATTCAAGAAAAAACATTGAGCCACTTTACAATGGCTTCAACATTCACGAGTACCTATTTTGTAGCCATTTTGAAATGTCTTTTCTGATTTAAATTCATGGCAGCTAAAGACATGGCAATGTTGTTGGTGGGTTCTTGGTCTTATGGGAAGCACAATCTCATGGTGGCCAAATGGCACCCTATGTTGGACTCATTGAAAGAGTTGAATAGGATGGCTTTGGTCTAGGTTAGACTCCCGAGACTCCCCTTAGAGTTTTGGGATGAGAGGATCCTAGAATCTATTGAGAACTCCTTTCGGCATTATGTTGTGGCAGACACAGTTACCTTACAAAAGTATAGGCTAGTGTTTACAAGATTCAGTGTGAATGTTGCAGTTGGTACTTCTTTACCTGAGTCCATTTTTCTGAGCTCAAAGTGGGGTAAGAAAGTGCAACTTTTTATCTATGAAAATGCGAAGCTTTTCTGCCAGAAATGCTCATCATTTGGACACTTTTTTATTGATTGCAATAAGAATAATAAATCAGTTGAGAAGGGGAAGTCAATAAGGGAGAAAGAAGTTGTACTTGTTTCTTCGGAACCTAGAAAGGAGGGAGTTGTATCTTTGGATAAAGGAGGAGAGTTGGAGGGGATGCTGAAGATGGTTCCTCCAACTAGGAAGGGGCTAGAAGAGGAGGCTACTACCCACCAAGGAGAGGTGGAGATCAATATGACAGAGGCTTCTGAGAAGCCCTATGATCCAGGTGGGCCTTCTAGTGGGTAATAAGAAGGTGAGATAGAGGATTTCAATGGAGAGGAGACTTTCCCCTTTCTACAAGGCATAGATGACATCCTTAGCATCCCTTCAAGAAACATGGTGATTAAGGAGGTATATGGGGATATGGAGGATAAAAGTAAAGTTTTAGAGAAAGGAAAAGGGAAAGACTCAGAAGATGTGGAGGTAGCTAGAGTACTTTGTTGGAGTAATATGTTTCCCTAGATTCTAAGAGGGTAGAATTGTTGGCCATGCTTGAGGATGTTGAGGGGAAATGGAAACCCTAGAGAAGGTAGACAAGAGTATCAAAGAAAATTGATGTGGAGATAGAGCTAGAGATGGATGTGGGGAAATCTGGGAAAAAATGCAGAAGAATGAAGTAGATGGCAAGGGAGGTGGCTAGTGGTAGGAAACCTACCCTGGAGTCTTTGACAAAAGGTAGAAAATTATCATTCTATCATGGAATATGAGGGGGTTAAATAACCCTCAAAAATATTTTTCCCTCAAGTAGCAACTATTTAACATGAAAATTGATATCCTTCTGATCTAGGAAGCTGAAATGAATATGTCTAACCTTGAATGTATTGCTATTTATATTTGGCCAGGTGCTAATTTTTGTTATAGTGATGTAGAGGGAGCGTTAGGAGGTGTGGGCACTTTCTGGAAGCCAAGTAGAGGTAAAGGAAGTTTACTTCTACTGTAGGTGATACAATAGTTTGTGGATGACACTTTTCTAAGTGGAGAATCCTTTGTGGGTGAAGCTAGGGCCTGGAAATTCGTCCTAGATGTTTATGTGGTTAATGCGAGACAAAAAATTAATTTGGATAAATGTAAGGTGTTCTTTTTCAAAAATCTTCTAGATATTTAGTAGAGGATCTTAAATATTTTGGGTGTAATACTGCCTTGCTCTCTGATACATATTTGGGCCTTTGACTGTGAAAGATGTAAGTAATAACTTTTAGAATACCATCCTAGAAAAAAATGAAAAAGAAGTTGATCAGGTGGAAAGGTAAAACCTTGAGTAGTGCGGGTAAGCTTCAACTTCTAATTTCATCCCTTCAAGCCTCCCTATGTATTTCCTATTGCTATTCAAAATCAATTAGAGTATAGCAGATAAATTGCAGAAAATCCAATGAAATTTCCTTTGGTTGGGAGGAAGTAAGAATAATAGGTTAAGCTTGGTTAGCTGGGAGACAATTTGTAAACCTAAGAGTAGAGGAGGCTTGGGAGTTAGAAGGATATCTAATTTTAATAATGTGCTCCTTACAAAGGTGGGGTAGAATGTAATGAAGGAGGAGGCCAATCGGTGTAAAATTTTGAAAGCCAAGTATCTGGGAAATTTGAATTTCTCTCACTGCATCTAGAGAAATGATCTTCCTATAGGATCTAAGGTTTGGGGTAATATACTAAGAAGCATAAGTATTTTGAGAGTAGGTGTGAGGTGGTTGGTGGGTAATGGAAATTAGATTAATTTTTGGGAGGATATGTGCCTTGTTGAAGAACCTCTTACAAGAACAAAGTACGGGTCTGTTTGGGATAACCTATAGGAGCAGGTGGGGAATAAGGTTGTTAATTTTATTGGCCTAGGGAGGAAGTGGAAAAGGGTTGAATTAAAATAGAAAACCTTCCATGGTGGGGAGTTGATTGAAGAGCTAAATGACTTGCTTGAAGGGTACAAAATCCTGGGAGTGACCTAGAATGATACTTTGTTTGGAAGGCTACCTCAACAGAGGAGTTCTCTATCATATATGCTTACAAATTAATGTTTGATAAAACTTTAGAGCCTAATTACTGGGGGAATATATGGTTTAACCATTTAATCCCAAAGATTACTATTTTCTAGTGGACCACCAATGTGAAAATCCTCACTATTGATAATCTCATGAAAAGGGGATTCCAATTATCCAACATATGCTATTTTTGTAAGAAAGTGGAGGAAAATATTATCCATATATTTCATGATTGTAATTATGCTTCTAATATTTGGGGGAGGCTATTATAGAAATTGGATTTGATTTGGGTGTTCAATAAGGGAATTGTGCAATTTGTTGAGAGTTAGCAAGGCCCTTTTACCAACCCCCTCCTTGTCTGTATGTGGAAGGTAATCCCCCCCATGTTTTTTGGGGTATCTGGAAGGAGAAATGATATGGAATTTAGGAATGATGAGAAAAGTGAGGAGGTTGTTATGGACAAGATCAACAAATTTCTCGTAGAGAATATGAAGTCTTGTAGCTGGAGGAAATTGACAATCCCCTTATCTGATACCATGATAACAAGTTTGGCCACCATCCTCAGTTTAGGTACTTCATAATTAATATCCTAATGCAACATCGAAGGAAAGCCACATCATCAATATTTGTTCACAAGAAACTTGATGGTTCCATGCCAGCATCAATTGAAGACCTGCGCCAAAGATTAAAGGACTTGCCTGATGTCAAGCTTGCCAACCAACACATGCGATTTAGTTTGTCAATTCATGGCACGTGCCCATTCTAGAGTTAGTGAAGATGAGAGCTTATTGGCATGGTTGTTCAAATAGGTTGTCCAACACTCTTTTTCACTATTAGTGCAACAGACACCAAATGGCCAGACTTGCACATGACCATGCCCTCCACTGTGCCAACGCACCCTAGTGCAGCAACTACATGGAGGATACAAAACATTATTCAAAATCCACATCTTTCAGCACTGTACATGCATCATAGATTTACAACATTTTGTAAGGAAGTCTTAGACAAGCTTCTCCATGCAATAGATCACTGGTACAAGTAAAGCTCTACTACACTTCCAACTTGATTAATTTTTTTAGGCCCTTATAGTTCCTAACAACATTATATACTATTAAGTATGAATGGCAACACATGGGATCTACACATATCCACGAGTTCATCTAGCTATGCCAAGCACTAGACATTAGTAGCTTACAGTGGGATGAGAGCCAATCCATACAAAATGCACTTGATTTCATAATACAAGCCCAATAATAGACTACACTAAATTAGTAAACCGTTTCCAACATCACACTAAATGTACCTTGCAAACATGCCTTCAGATAAAAGGTTCTATTCCTACATGTCGATACAAAGCCCCTTGGAGTACACAAGAAATTTCATCACTTTCTTTGGCCAAAAATGGTCAGCCAACCCACACCCCTGCTCATAATGATGACCGTCTAAACCTACACAATCCAAAAATACTATCCATTTGGAGGGCCAATGTAGATTTCTAGCCCATCATTTCAATTGATGCAATACTTAAATACATTGCAAAATATGCAGCAAAGGCTAAGAACAAGTCAGAAATGTATCACTCCATGTTGACTCACATCATAACCAAACTAAATTTTGAAAAGCCAGCCCCAATTGCTTTTCAAAAAATGCTTATGGAAAACCTTGTCAATCGAGATATTGGTGCCCAAGAAACTAGCCTTCTCTTGCTAAAATTACCACTCTCCATTTGTAGTAGGACATTTGTATCTTTAAATGTCAACCAAGAAAACCTCCAACGTGTACCAATTGAACCCCTCAGAGAGCCAACATACCCAAACAAAATTGAGGCTCACATCTCACGACCTATACATTTAGAGAATACTTTGAACTTATTGAAGTAACTCAAAAATGGACCTTCAAAAAAAACAACATGCCAATAATACAATTGTCCATGTCAGCCCACACTACATAGCCATCCCTAGAAAGGAAGACAGAAATTATGTATCCTTTTGTTGGACTTAATTACTTCTATACAAACCATTCTGCAACATTCTTACACACATAGGTGCATCAACTGAACAAATTGAACACAATTGGGAAACTTATGCAAGACAATACAAACCCTGGCATGGACATAGAAATGTTCAAGAACCAATACATGAAGATGCTAGCACAGAAGATCATGGAAATATCATTCCAGATAGTATCCCTAATGAATGAAAAGTCTTGCCCAGGCTTTTCTATCCACTTAAATGACCTAGACATACTAGGAAGCTATGACTTTGATTTGAACAATACTTGGGAACATCAAGAATTGAGCACTCTCCAAAAAAAATTTGCTACAACATTCATACAATCAAACTGCCTTACATTTCATGCCCCTCAAATACCTATTCCCCTACAACAACATGTATTGTCAGCAACGCAAAAGAAGGCACATGATATTATTATAGCGCATCTACATTCCAACACTTAGCAATTATTATAATTCTATAATCTACACAAGTTTAAATGACGTTGCATACACACAAAAAAAGGACCAAACACTAGTTGGATTGGGAAATCAAAGGTCACGGAAGAGTCTTGCACATTAATATTTGCTACTTTCACTCTCTCGCCTAATTAACAAAGTGCTTTTTGATTACCAAACATATTGTATTAAATGTGAAGAACAAATAAAATGTCTCGTTTGTGTTAGTTACGCAAAAAATATTATAGCAAAATATGGTGTACCTATTGCACACTAACGTACGATTGCTAGTTTTAATAATTGACTAAAACTGATTACAAAATATTACAATAAAATAAAAAAATGGTTCAATTAATTCTGAATAATTTTCTTATACAATATAAAGAATCTAGGTTATAGATCTCTCCAAAATCCCAGATCATAGCGGTAATCGGACACACATGTATTTTTACTATTAACCACAAGATTCTACTTGTCAATGCGTAATGCGAATAAAATTCAAAGCATTTTTCTCAACTATTCCTTTATTTTATGTTCTGATTTGTAATTATGGGCACTTTTAACTACTAATTTAAATTGCATAAACATAATGTTATGTTTGATTTATTATCATGGTAGTTTTAGGTAGCAAATTTATTTGTATTAACATAATGCATTTAACATAATAGAATGGTACAATGAGATAGGCAAGGAGGTATACTATTTGAATACAAACAAAAAATAAAATATTGTGAATTAAGGCCAAGACGGAAAACGTAACAGAGTACATCAACAATGCTCTTGTTGTTATCAACAAGCTCTCGATCACATGATGATTTAGGTTGTTTCTCATAGATTGGCAGAGTTGCAGACATTTAACATGCCATATTACGACTGTAGAACTTTTTTGACGCATATTAAATGCATGTTTATCTATTTGCATTTAATGTTTCTCAAAGGAAGTCATCTTTATGGTGATAGGACTTACTATGAGGGGAAGGAAATGGCAAAAAGTAACAAGGGTGGTTGATGAAGTGAGTTTAAATCACTTCTTCCTGGAAGTGGAGGAACCTATTCACCACAAAGGAGGGTTTATGATGGAGCAACTCCTAGAGCCTTGGAATGAAGTTTTTCTGATGTTGATGAACTACTTAACTCTATTAGGGAGGTATGGTGTCTGTATTATTGTCATTGCCCTCTTCTAAACCATTTTTTCCACCATGATTTATTTCCATTCCATTCTTTCTATTACATGATTTAGTTGATATGGTTGGTGATGTTAAGGAAAAAATGAGGAAGGGAGTTAATTACTACATAACTGTACAAATGACAAGAGAACAGTAAAAAATGCAGACCAAAATTATAAATTGTCATCATGGTGGATGTGTAGGAAGCTAAGATCTTCAAAAAATATAATATAATAAATGATATTGAGTCGAAGGAGGTCATAGGTAAACATATGACCCCCTTTGACCCATATGAACCATTCTAATATGTCCCTAGGGGTCCTAGGAACCCTAGGGACATATGTCATCATGTAATGAGTCAAAGGGGCTCATAGGTCAACCTATGGCCCCATTTGACCCATATGAAGCATTCTAATATGTCCCTAGGGTTCCTAGGACCCCTAGGGACATATGTCATCATGTAATGTGTCGAAGGGGGTCATAGGTCAACCTATGACCCCTTTTGACCCATAAGAATGATTCTAATAAACCTAGATTGGAATGAGTTCCTATAATAATGCAAGAAACCTTTAGAAAGGTTTAAGATGTGCATAGTGATGTTCATGATTGGATTAGTTCCTACAGCTACATGTCTAATGGCTATATTATCTTTACATTTGATTATGACACTTGCACGCCACTATGTGTTGATGAGAAGGTGGTAAAGAACACTTAATGGAGTATTGATCTAGATTTGAGGCTCGATACTATTGAAAAAATGTTCCATGTCGCAAAGATTGATACATTCTTTGAGATCACATTGGAGAGTGCAACTAGATGGTATAAGGAGAATTTTTTTGCTACTAATAATTTGATCATGGTAAATATTATATCAAATCACCTCCACCAACAAGATTGAGAAGGTAGTTATGTCTTTTTGATACATGCGCAATGACATTGTGTATGATATTTTGATTTTGAGTTGAGTGATGGGTAGGTCTTCTACCAAGAAGCTAGACCCCTAGATGGTGCATTTTATTGAGAATATTAGAACAAGAAAAACTAGACCAATTGGGAAACCTGATGAGTGATAGTATTCATGATCAATTAGTCACTATCATAAATGATCCAAGGTTTTATATGACTTATTATGTGGTTTATTTATCGGCTACAAGATAACAATACCCTAGCCTCTCAAAGAGACTATTTTAAAATGATGTGGTTATGTGGACTCACCTGATGTACCTATAGTTGGTAAATAAGAAGTTGGTAGATGATAGCCTTGAGTTTATAATTGTAAATGATGCATTTGTGTTTACATTAATTTGTTAATTTGTCACACTAAGGTAAATTATGTGAAAAGGTTGTTCATTGATATTGCTTCCATAGTAAGCTAATTGAGGCCTATTATATTATATTATGTGGTTTATTTATCGGCTACAAAATAACAATACCATGGCCTCTCAAAAAAACTATTTTAGACTGATGTGGTTATGTGGCCTCACATGGTGGACCCATAGAACTTTGGTAAACAAGAAGTTGGTAGATGATAGCCTTGAGCTTATAATTTCTAATGATGAATTTGTGCTCACATTAATCTGGCACACTAAGGGAAATTATGTGAAAAGGTTATCCATTGAGATTGCTTCCATAGTAAGCCAATTGGGGGCCTATTATATTCACCTATATCAAGGTGATCAAAAGAACAATATACCTCAAGAAGCTTCTGAAGTGCTCATCAAATAAGCTTGTTTCGTTGGAAATTGGCAAGCGGTTAGAAACTACATATGAATAGTTAAAGACTAAGAAAAAAAAATTGTTAGGATTTTCCCATCTTCGTTGAGGCATACATAATAATGGAGACAAAATCTTTGAGGACTTTCTTTGTGGAATGGGAAAAATATCCTCTTGAGGATTTCTAGCTTATCTGAATCATGTTTGATCTAGTGGGCTAATCTAGTGAGGAGAATGGGACCGATTATATCCTTGAGCCTCATCTTGAGGACCACTCGATTAATTTTTTCAATGATTATAAGGTCTGAGTTATGGACTATTGCCACTTGAACCTATAATTGGAAAAGATTGAATTGAAGTTAGACATTCCTTCAAGGGCATGGAACGAAGACTCAAAGATGTTTCAGACCTATTGTATAATAAGGATAAGAAGTATGAGTGCCCTATACTCAATGTTGAAGTGGATAAATTTGAGAATATTGATATAGATCATAGGATCAAGCATGTTACAAACCTCTCTTTGAGGTGGATATCAAATCCTTTCAAATTGGATCTTGTGCCTGCCAAGTCTTAGCTACCTACTCAACAAAAGCTAGACAAAGGGAAACAAAATAAGGTCATTATTTTAACATGGGCATTAACAGCCCCTCATAGGCTAAAAATAATGTACAAACATGCAATGGAGGTTTCATACAAGGTAATCCATGAGAAACGAAAGGGAAATAAGAGAAAATGTCCAGTGGAGGAAGAAGAGCATGAGGAGGAGACCACTAAGAAGAAAAAGAAGAAGAGGACTCCTACTATGATAACCACTAGGGCACCCCATGAGGGAAACCAAGTTTATAATAGAAATAAGAGTAGTGTTTCACTCTCCCCAATAGTAAGGTTAGTTAGTGAAGAGGGTGAGGATCCCCAAGATTATGTTCCACTCATAAGGAGGACTAGGCATATTATTATAGTTGCAAAGGAGAGGAAGAGAGAGTAAAAGTAAGAAATCTCCTTGATCATAGTCAGATCCCATAAAAGTGGAAGATTCCACTAATAAAGAGAAAGAGGGAGGTTATTGGCAAGAGTTAGGCTTAGATGAATTCAATATCATATATTTTAACTACTCCTTAGAGGAGAAAAAGGAACAAGAGACTTGAGAGGTTTAGAACCCGGTTAATGAGATTTCTATCAGGATCAAAGAAGTGCAGCTCCCTGAAGAATATGTTCTTATGATCAACCCTCTTAGAATTACATAGGAAATATATGGGCAACAACAGAAAATAGAAATGGTAGTGTTGCTAAAGAGCCACAAAAGGAGGAGACTCTAGAAAAGGGAGATATCAGGAAAGATGTATGGTCCACTCAAGATGAGCCATAATGTAATGCCCCACCATGAAACTCGAAAGATAAGTATAAATGTCACAAATTTTGTTGGATAATTTTTTTGAATAATTTTTTCTTGATAAGTTCACTCAAACATAGATGTAAAAATCATAACATGCTCCCTAATGTTACTTTAAAACAACATTACTTAATTTCATTTCTAATATTTCATCCTTACCACTTATGTTAATCTATCTATTAGTGTTACATCTACTTATAATTTGATACATAATCCATCCTAATATCTATTTCTAAAATTGGAACCAATGTCCTAGTCCTTACAATCAAATGTATCTACTTAACATGTAATAAAGATACATGAAATATATTTAAACCATCAAACATACATGTAAACCAAATCAGCTTATATTCAATAATTACTTAGATTGTTCATTTGATATCATTATGAAGAGTACATGGTTCTTTTATTCATCATACATTCATCTAAATACAAGTAAATATACAATGTCATGGCATCATCACAACTTCATTCACCTTTTGAAATAATACAATATGTCCACATTTCCCTTTATTTCTCCTAGAGATACCCTTAACACTTTTACATTGATTTTTATTTGATGTTACATATACATATAACTTGTACTTCTTCAAGATTTTACATTACAATATTACATAGATTTCTTCCAAGAAAATGCAAGAAATAGACTTCAATAGTCAATCTTCAACAATTTCTCAACAAAGATCCATATAAAGCCATCCATGAAAACTCATATAGTACTTCCAAAATATTTAACACTCAACTGTGTGGAGCCATAAGTAGTCCACTCCCTTGAGCTAGGAGATAAGACCATGATCCACATAGGTTCTAGGGTAATCTAAGGCTTATACCCCAAAATTTAGAGTACAAAGGTAACATAGAGCTACACAAAGGAATACTGCCAAAAATGAAATCACAAAGAAAATGGGCAACCAGAGGCAAAAGCATGTGTGAGAGGTTTGACCACATCTAGATGAGTGTCATCATATATTCCCATATGTTGGGATCAACCCCTAAGATAAGGACCATCCTAGCACACAGAACATATGTACTATGAGTACTCCAATGGGAACATGTATGATGTGTCATAGTACATTCTTGTAATGTGAGGATCAACCTCTTGGGCCAAAAATATACCTCCTATATATAATTTCTTCTCTTCAATTACTCCAACATGCACGATATCCAATTATTTTGATTAATTTGAATTCCCAACTCTCCTCCCCCACCAATAACCCATTAGTTTAATTAATCTTATTGCTTATTAAACAATTCACATGTACAGCCAGCATGTACAGGGCTCTGGTCTCTAACACATAGAATCCCCTAGCAACCACTTCTAAGCCCATACCTATGGTGAGCCACTCACCCAGGGTCTCTACCTTACTCACCAAAAACATCCAAAATCACAAAGAGTTCTAGGGCATAATAACATAGGGTCACATACCCCTAGGCCCAAACCCTATCTCATGTATCAAAGTTTATTCACATGAAAGAACAACACAAAATCTGAATCGTATAAGAAAACTTCTCAGTCAATTAATCAAAAAAACCACAAGCCTCTAGTGACCAATTCAAATCCATTTAAATCCCTTCCAATTAGTCATAAGGAAAATTGGTGTAGGGCACATTTCTAGGGTTTCATACCCCTAAGGCAGCCCACTAAACCCTAATTCATCACATAAGCAATAAAATGCAACAAATACATATCAAACACTTTGGAAGAAATAATATCACATCAATAAAAATTTAAATACCTCAAATGTAGATACAACGTGGACAAGCTAAATTTTTGATTCTTGAAATGTGACTGTTTAAAATTTCTCAAAACCTCAAAAATATAAAATCTTTATTTTAAATCCTATGAGGTTGAAATGTATCTCAAAAGGTGTTGAATTTATAACATAAAATGTAACTTAAATTATGTCATTTAGACTTAAATTTTTATTCTATGCTATAGCTTGGTGTTGAATCGAGCTCTAGAGGTCAAAATATGCCTATCTAGATAATTTAACTTTGTTGTTGTCCATTTGTCCATTACTTGTGTGCTTTTTTTTCATATACATGTACATTCATACATTATTGTTGTGCTTCCATGCCGTATACATGAGCATCCATGCAATATAGATGTTCTTTTGTTCAATTTCTTAAAAATGTGCATCCAATCATTATTCTTGCACTTTTGTTTCTTAAAGTTTCACTTTTATTTAATAGAGATGTGTTTTTGCTTCCTATTGTTGTTCATTTCTCTATTATTATTGATCTTTTGTATTGTAATGTTGTTCTTTTTTCTAAGGTGTCTAACAAGTTGTCAATGCACAAAGCTATGGATTTGTGGAATATTCTTGTGCATTTGTTCCAAAGAATACAAAAAATTATAAGGACTGTGAGGAATTGAATTTTCATATTGGATTTTTAAAGTATCCCTTATCCCTAGGAGTTCAATGCATCACATTCTCCTTTATACAGAAGAATCCCCTAAGGCCTTCTACAAGCAATGGGAAAATCAACATAGGGAAGAACTCAATAATTAATATCTAATTCACTGAAAGTCATTGCATTTGTTCATATTTTATACAACCATTCTATTATTCATGATTTCACATTAATTATCTTTCACATTAATTCTTAGTCAGAGAAAGGGAAAGAGAGGATAAATGGCCTACTTGCAGGGGAAAATGGAAGATGTTGAGATGCTTCTCTCAGTAAGCAATTTTCTTAATCTCCTTTTGGTTTCCTCCCAATCCATAAATATTATCTCCTAGAGTTTTGTTTCAAATAGTTTTCTTCTTCATTGATATGTATATTTGGATTATAGATTCTTTTAGACTCCTTTTCCTACAAATCTCCTAGGGAGTTCATTTAATTTGTTTCAACATAAATTTTATCCATAGTTTCTCCATGGTTTTGGGTTCTTGGGAAAGCTCCTTATTTATAAGAGAAGGATGCCATTTTCAATTGGTTGCATTTTTTGTAAATTACCTACTAATATGGTTTGATACCATATCTTTTTATTATATTATTTTTTGTTTTAATTTCCAACTAGTTAATAGGTTTTCTAGGTTATCAAGAAATCCCTTCACACAGAAATCCTATAAAACAATGGTCAAGTCTCTTCAATCTCCCATACAAGGTTAAGAGTCCAACTCCCATGCCCTTTTACTATTCCTTAGTACTAATGTGTCTCCAATACCATGTTATTATTCATCTCCTCCTTTATCATTCTTGAAGAGCATGTTAGGTGATATTGTAATTAGAGTGTTTAGAAGGTGGTGAGTCACAAGTTCGAGCCTCTTTAAGAGGTTTTAGTGTAAATCTCTTTTATTCATTTTCATTTATCTTTTATCTATTTTTATTTTACTTTATCTTTTTACAAAATTAACTAAACTAAGACTCACCAAGTAGTGTATCTAAACTAATGCCACACATATAACTACCTGCAAATGTATATAATTCAGGCATATATGTTTGCACCCATATGTAGTTTGATAAATATACCTGATTAACTAATACAAACATTATAAGATCAAGATCACCCAAGAATCACAAATAAAATATTAAAGTATCAAAGCACTATCTCAAGATCAAAACCAAATATAAAACCACTAGCATAAAAGTTAATTGTCGCAATACTAAATTAGAGGCAAAATTCCCAAAAGATCCCCAATAGGTAGTTAACTCTCTAATCAGGTATTTTAAGCTCAGGTTACCTATATGGGTCATGTTTTCATCTCTCTTTTTAACAACAATTGCTTCAAATATTTAAAGGAACACTTGGACCTATGTACCCTGGTGGAGTCAATACCCGATACCTACGCACACATGCATCATTGACCAACAAGATACAATAAACAAAAATACATGCATACATACATACATACATACATACATACATACATACATAGATACATACATACATACATACATACATACATAGATACATACATACATACATACATACAATAAACACAAATACATGCATACATACATACATACATACATACAATAAACACAAATACATGCATACATACATACATGCATACATACATACATACATACAATAAACACAAATGCATGCATACATACATACATACATACATACAATAAACACAAATACATGCATGCATACATACATACATACATACAATAAACACAAATACATGCATGCATACATACATACATACATACAATATAGACACATACATGCATGCATGCATGCATACATACATACATACACAAATGCATGCATACATACATACATACATACATACATATATACACACATACATGCATGCATACATACATACATACATGCATGCATGCATACATACATACATACATACATACATACATACATATATATAGGGATAGTTGGGTTAGCTCAAATCCATATCATAATCATAATTAAAAGCATTCATAAATAATATGTCCAGCTACATTAGAATTCTAAGTAGCATATAAAGCATGATCCAAGCTACACATTAAACATTATGTTTAAAGCATATTTTTAACCTTCTAAGAACGTTATACAAAACGTGATCAAATGTAAATTAAATTATAAACACCATAAGAAAGAAACGAGGTGTGTGATAAGGGTGGGAATTTTTCTAGTTATAAGAAATAGTTTATTCAAATACCTTCATAAGGTTTCTAGGTAGATAGGTATCATTATATTAGTGAGTGTTTTGAGGTTCTTGTAGTTTTAATTTGTTAGATAACTAAGAGGGGGGTGAATCAGTTAGAACCAGTTATCCTATAGGCCTTAAAATAATTATGTACCAAGTTCAGCTTCATAAACTTTCAACTTAATAACTAGGTAGCCACATCAATCTTAATTCAAACTTATAACAACTTCACATAAAAAAATTATCTCACTTTTTCTTAGTATACCGAGTATCGGAGTAATCATCAAACTTATACCAAGTCGTAGCATTAAACAATTAACACGAAATAAACTTTGCAACACAATAAATAATCACATATTTGACACAAGTATTTAATGTGGAAACCCTATAAAGGGAAAAACCATCTATGAACTAATAATTCAAATAATTTCACTCTTATGAAGTGAGCTCTATTGAGAGCCAACCTTGTAAAGGTTATATGGATGTTTTTAGTGTGACCTTGTTAAGGTTTTTTCGCCAAGGATCATATAGACCTTATCACTCATTGATATTTCTAAAGAGTGGCCTACTCTAAAGGACTTACAAACATTACTATTGAATGTTACCATATAGTATTTCAAAGACTTGTTAGGACCACTCATTTAAGAGATTTTTCTGCTACAGTGGTAAGAAAGTAATAGTCAAGTGATCGGTTAGTTTTTAGCACTACCTTGCTTGTTTGAATCTATATTTCACTATGTCAATTCCTTCTTACCGTTTTATGGCTAATTCTCACACTCACACCTTTTACTTAGCACTTCCTTTTCTTGATCTTCTCAACTCTGTTTTTCTTGGTTCACCTTTTTTCTTCTTTATCAACTTCAATTTGCATCAACAATGTCAACATAATCAACAACGATTACCAACAAGAACCATCTTGTTCATCTCTTTAAATAGCTAACTTTTGCCTATCAAAAATGTTCAAGATTTTTTTGCTATAATTATAGATCTCATGTTCAATTAATTTAGTCACTCAAAAAATAGACTTCCTTTTGAAATTTGTGCTCCATTTCAGATTGCTAAATCTTCTCCATTAGATCTCCATTGAACTATTCCAATAGTTGAGCTCATGACTGACTTCATCCTTATCTTTCGAACTTCTTGAACATTCTTAATTTTCACCAAATATCAGCCTCAAATTAATCTTACGAACATTTCCTTTCATTTTCATGCTCGATGAACACTACAACTTGCTCGGTCAATGCATGGATCAGTTAACATTAAAATTGCTCGATTAACACTAGACTTCAACACTTCTTCCTCAGATGCTCGGTGACAATTTCCGTAGCTCAATTAATATTGTATTCCTCCATTCATTGTGTAAATTGTCTTGCATATAATTCTTGCTTAAGATCATGTAAATGAATCAAAACAACATTTTAATGTTAGAGTCTAACTCATTAAAGTGCCCATAGAATAACATACACTTATCAATGCTATATCATCATGTTTTCTTCAAATCCTCTTCATCAATCAAATGATATAGTACTCTAGTGAATTAGCACAATGTCTAACCAACTAAGGCTTGACATTAATGATAACATAACAACTTATATGACTCTTACATATACATTAATCAACATTATCAGTTGGAGCTAAATATTTATGCTAGTATTTCTCACAACGTGAAATTAAGGTGTATACTATCTTATTCCAAAATAGCATACATACATACATACATGCATACATACATACACAAATACATGCATGCATGCATACATACATACATACATACATACATACACACATACATGCATGCATATATACATACATACATACATGCATGCATGCATGCATACATACATACATACATACATACATACATACATATATATAGGGATAGTTGAGTTAGCTCAAATCCATATCATAATCATAATTAAAAGCATTCATAAATAATATGTCCAGCTACATTAGAATTCTAAGTAGCATATAAAGCATGATCCAAGCTACACATTAAACATTAAGTTTAAAGCATATTTTTAACCTTCTAAGAACGTTATATAAAACGTGATCAAATGTAAATTAAGTTATAAACACCATAAGAAAGAAACGAGGTGTGTGATAAGGGTGGGAATTTTTCTAGTTATAAGAAACTAGTTTATTCAAATACCTTCATAAGGTTTCTAGGTAGATAGGTATCATTATATTAGTGAGTGTTTTGAGGTTCTTGTAGTTTTATTTTGTTAGATAACTAAGAGGGGGGTAAATCAGTTATAACCAGTTATCCTATAGGCCTTAAAATAATTATGTACCAACTTCAACTTCATAAACTTTCAACTTAATAACTAGGTAGCCACATCAATCTTAATTCAAACTTATAACAACTTCACATAAAAAAATTATCTCACTTTTTCTTAGTATACCGAGTATCGGAGTAATCATCAAACTTATACCAAGTCGTAGCATTAAACAATTAACATGAAATAAACTTTGCAACACAATAAATAATCACATATTTGACACAAGTATTTAATGTGGAAACCCTATAAAGGGAAAAACCATCTATGCACTAATAACTCAAATAATTTCACTCTTATGAAGTGAGCTCTATTGAGAGCCAACGTTGTAAAGCTTATATGGATGTTTTTAGTGTGACCTTGTTAAGGTTTTTTGCCAAAGATCATATAGACCTTATCACTCATTGATATTTCTAAAGAGTGGCCTGCTCTAAAGGACTTACAAACATTACTATTGAATGTTACCATATAGTATTTCAAAGACTTGTTAGGACCACTCATTTAAGAGATTTTTCTGCTACAGTGGTAAGAAAGTAATAGTCAAGTGATCGGTTAGTTTTTAGCACTACCTTTCTTGTTTGAATCTATATTTCACTATGTCAATTCCTTCTTACCGTTTTATGGCTAATTCTCACACTCGCACCTTTTACTTAGCACTTCCTTTTCTTGATTTTCTCAACTCTGTTTTGCTTGGTTCACCTTTTTTCTTCTTTATCAACTTCAATTCGCATCAACAACATTAACATAATTAACAACGATTACCAACAAGAACCAGCTTGTTCATCTCTTTAAATAGCTAACTTTTGCCTTTCAAAAATGTTCAAGATTTTGTCGCTATAATTATAGATCACATGTTCAATTAATTTAGTCACTCAAAAAATAGACTTCCTTCTTGAACTTTGTGCTCCATTTCAGATTGCTAAATCTTCTCCATTAGATCTCCTTTGAATTATTCCAATAGTTGAACTCATGACTGACTTCATCCTTATCTTTCGGACTTCTTGAACATTCTTAATTTTCACCAAATATCAGCCTCAAATTAATCTTACGAACATTTCCTTTCATTTTCATGCTCGATGAACACTACAACTTGCTTGGTCAATGCATGGCTCAGTTAACATTAAAATTGCTCAATTAACACTAGACTTCAACACTTCTTCCTCAGATGCTCGGTGACAATTTCCATAGCTCAATTAATATTGTATTCCTCCATTCATTGTGTAAATTGTCTTGCATATAATTCTTGCTTAAGATCATGTAAAGGAATCAAAACAACATTGTAATGTTAGAGTCTAACTCATTAAAGTGCCCATAGAATAACATACACTTATCAATGCTATATCATCATGTTTTCTTCAAATCCTCTTCATCAATCAGATGATATAGTACTCTAGTGAATTAGCACAATGTCTAACCAACTAAGGCTTGACATTAATGATAACATAACAACTTATATGACTCTTACATATACATTAATCAACATTATCAGTTGGAGCTAAATATTTATGCTAGTATTTATCACAACGTGAAATTAAGGTGTATACTATCTTATTCCAAAATAGCCCAAGTATACATATACTATCTCCAACTCTACTAATATTTATCAAGATTAGTGGGGTATTACACAAAAGGTGATGATTCCCAATATCTTCCAGAGATGCAACCTACATATGAGGTTTCAATTCCACCCCCTCTACATTGAAAAGAGGAATTTGTTCCACTACCTCTTAAAACAGAGGATGAGTTGAAGAAAGACATACACAAGGAGTCACCACAAGAAGAAAAAATAGTGTTTTCCATCCTTGAGATTCTATCCATTCCCCTGATGGAAGAAGTTCAAAAGGAGTGACCTCAAGAGGTTAGTTACATAGAATGGAATGTGGAGGAGTTGAAGAGAAGTGAACTTGAAGTTGCTCCATCCACCAAAGCATACAAGTTTTTCAGTCAGAGGATTCCTCTAGGCAAGGTAAACTTACATGGTTTAAAAGGTTGTTCAATCGAGGACGTGAACCTATACAACCGAGGAGGATGTCAATCTATCTATGGTAGCACATTCCTTCCAAGTGTTGATTATCACCACAATGCCCCAAAGAATTTCATATGTGACATTGGATCAATTGAGTAAATTGAAGGCTCAGATTGCAGTACCTCAGGTCCATTGGGCAATTAGATGATATCATGCATTAAATTCAAATTAAAAATGATTTCTTAAGTTCCTACTACTACAAACTATCATTCAACAATCTATTACAGAATTTTGTTTTCTTGGAATGCTTTTCATGAGTGTAAACTATTTATTTATCTTCAAATTTTGTCTTTACGATGCACTTAAATAGTTGTTATCTTTCATCTTCTCACAGGACACTGATTACAACTTTCAGATTCACATTGCTTAAAGCTCTGCACCACTAACAAATGAGGTTAGTAATACATTTTTCAATTTAGCAAACTGATTGTAATTTTCAATTTAGCAATTCTAGAAGTCATTTTTTTGTCCCATACATTCATAAAAGCTAGTGTACTAGTAAAGTCATTGATCTCAAACTGATGGGCTAAGGTTTCTTGCTTTCCTTACTTTGTAACTAGCTCTCTGTTTATGTTCTTCCTACATGCACAAACTAATTGTAATTTTCAATTTAGCAATTCTAGAAGTCATTTTTGTGTCTCATAGATTCATAAAAACTAGTGTACTAGTATAGTCACTGATCTCAAACTGATGAGCTAAGGTTTCTTGCTTTCTTTACTTTGTAACTAGCTCTCTGTTTATGTTCTTGCTACACAGACACACAGACACACACACACACATATTATATATATACAGTGTCAAATTTACTCTATATTGTGAATATAGTATGATATTTGCAATTGCATTTGTCGGCTATCAAACTGATGTTAATTTCCAATTTAGTAATGCTAGACGTCATATTTGTATTCCATAGATTGACAGGAACTAATATACTAGTATAGAGTACACAAACATAGTCGAATACTTCTCCAAAACCAACATAGAAAATTATTACAGAAACTAGTGATACAAACATTGGCAAGTCAATAGCAAACATGCAAAAAGAACATAAAACTATAGAAATTGTTGGCCAAGTTCAACAACTACATCACATTGATATACAATCGCATTCAAAGAACAATAACAAAAATGTCAATCAAAAACAACATCGAATTGTAGAAGGTGTTGACCAAGTTCAACAACCTAAGAAAACTAACATCTATACAAGAAAAAGCACTCTGCCAACAATTACTGCCACATTGCCACATAATTCTAATATGAGAAAGTCACTCCGATGTGTCAAAGCCAAAATACGTGAAAATAGGAAACAACAACCAAATAAAGATAATGATCACAAAGATGTTAAGAAGAAAATAAGGTGATACTAAATGTGGACTTTATGTTTCATAGTAATATTGGTTGATGTTTGTGAAGAAAGACTGTATTTTAATGGTCATTGTGCGGAAGTTTCTAGGCGTTGTGTCTTAGAGTGTACTTTTTGTGATAGCTTTAGGTTTTGATGTTGTAGTCTATGAATCAAGTATAGTGAGTCAATGTCTTTGATACATGACAATGCAGTATAAATTAGTCCATGTTGACAGACTCTGTGTGGGTCAAATGCAACTGCGTCCATTATGAGCCCTTCTGCCCTATGAATAGTTCTAGCACAAACTAGTTGAAAGGGGAACTATGAGCGGTTAATAACCTTGGTTGCTATTTTCACTCATCTAGTGATTCATGTCAGTGGTGTCCATGTTTGAGGTATGGATTCTGTGTAAAGACATTGCATTTGTTGACAATGTAGTTTTTCAACTTCTGCATCATTGAACTGTATCCAAACAATGTCTTGTATATCTTTTGTATATGACTGGAAAATTCCATCAGCACCATTTACTAGTCCATCTTCTATATCAAGGTTTCCTGCTATAAGTTCTACAAGTATTCCTTGCTTGACAATTATTTTTGCTAGTAGCATTGTTCTTTCAATTTGGTAGATGTTTTTTTCAATGGTTATATCTTTGTGATTTCTTAATGATGTGATTTATGGCCAATAGATGTTTTTTGCAATGGTTATATCTTAATGGCAATGATAAAGCAATGTGAATAGCTTGCCGACTAGACATTTGTTGATGGTTGAGCAATGCATTTCCAAGTCGGTGTATGTATTGTGTCTTATCGTCATAAGTCGTAGTACATTATCTTTGCAATCGGCGAAAGGCTAATGATGTTGTTGTGTCCTGCTTAGTCATGTATCAGCAATAGTATGATGCAACAACATTTGTATCTAATATGAATTGTGTATCTGTGTCTTCATATCACAAGGCTAGAACTTTTCTTGCAAATGCATTTTTCCAAATGTCTCTTGGATTTCTTTTTAGTAGTAGAACTCTTTTTCTCAATGTTAGTTGTATTAATGTCATGTACTCAATTTCTGTTATGTTGAGATCTTCAAGGAAGTTGTCAAATGTAATGTTCTTTGTGTATCGCTTATTTTCCAACTGATGCAAAATTTGTTTTTCTTTGTCTTTCATTGCATTGTCTATTGTTGTCAATGGCTCTGAAACTATTGTTTCTCGCATTGGCGGCAAAGGAAAATTGAAGCGACAATTAGATGTCCTATATTTCTTGCAAGTTTTAGTAAGATGATGTGTTTGCATGTTTACAAGGTTTTCATCTAGCAATGTTGAATTAGATGAGATGTATCTATCTACAAAGTTTACAATTTTTTCATGTGTGCACTTTCCAAATATTGGTGCATCTCTAATCCATAACATAAAGTGGACATGTTCATTTCCTCTGTTTTGGAATTCTGTGACAAAGAAATAGTCCAAGACTTTACCAAATAAATCTGTGTTTGCCATCATCATTTTGCGAAATGTGTTAAGTCTATGGTTGAAGTAATGGGTACAAAGTACTGAGCTTTGCCTTAGTTCAAAGTCTAAATTCCTATCCTCTATAGTTTCATGATGTTTTTGCTGTTGTTTTTTAGACATTTGTTGTACACCTACATGCAATGGTTGCCAAAAATGTTCTGCACTTGTTAATGTAACAAAGAATGTTGGTGGCCCCAATTGTCTAATCATTGCAAATATATTTTTCCTTGTGTTTTCTAGGTAGTCTAGAGATATCTGAATAGTTTTGAGTAATCTAAAACCTATCGGTGATCTTAATATTTGTTCAAGATTTGCAGGAGTTCGTACATCTTTTGCTAGCAACTTTTTCCCTTTCAATTCTGCTTTTCTGATGCAGACCCATCCCAATGATGATATTTGTTCTATGATTATTTTCACAGCTTTAAAGAAAATATCTGTTATATGTGTTGCAAAGTCATAGTCTTGATGCATAAGCTCCCATTTACATATTTTTTGATATGAAAACCTACTCATGATGTCTGATGCACGTGCATATCCATAGAATAGCATGGGGAAGTTCATTTCCTCATAATTTCTATCTTGGAAAATGCCAAGAGGCTTTATTCCCTCTGAAGGTACAATTTGAATTATTGTTGAGTCAAGATCTTTGATTGATTGTCTGTAATTGAACCAATGAATTAGGGATTCTGAAGTTGGCTCATCATCAAGTTCATAGTTGTCGTCATCACTTTCAGGTTGGGAGTTGATATTTATGCATCTTTATTCTTGTGTTGTTTCTGTCATTGTTTTCCAACTTTCTACTATATGTACCTTCTGTTCAATATACAATGGTGTTGTTGCTAGTTTTTGTAATGCATTTATTACATATGTTGGTCTTATGTTTCCTTGAGCATATGCATTCTCGTACTCTAGTTTTCGCTTTAGCATGATTGCAATTATTTTGTTCTCATCTATTCCTCTTGGCAATGCTTGTTGCACTTTATCGATGTCAACAGGAACATTGATTATTGTGCCTGTCAAGCCATATTGTGATCTTTTGTATCCTAGTTGCCTTATTTGTGCGAAAGCAGTTCACAATGACACTATTCTTTCCTCTAATGAAGTCAAGTTTTGCACAACACCTATGTGTGGGTTTCGTTGTATATTCTAGGGTGCTGCATAGCATGGAACTTTTTGACATGTCATAGCTTTGTAACATTGTTTACAAAAAAATTGTCCTATGACAATTTTCTTTTTGTCATGTGGCGAAGTGATAAGAAAGCCTGAACAAATGTTTCATCAATCATACGTATGTTTTTGTGGAAATTAAGCATCTCACGGATATTGCATGGATGAGTGGGTGTGTCACTAATGTTGTGCAAGTATCATGTAATTGATTTTTGCATTCTAATTTCTGTTGAGGGTTTTTGAGCATTTTGCCGCATTGATCGAGTCCTTTTGATCCCAGAACATTGGGCATTGTTCTTAACATCTTTGTGATCATTATTTGTATTTGGTTGTTGTTTCCTATTTTCACATATTTTGGCTTCGACACATCAGAGTGACTTTCTCATATTGGAATTATGTGGCAATGTGGTGGTAATTGTTGGCAGAATGCTTTTTCTTATATAGATATTAGTTTGCTTAGGTTGTTGAACTTGGTCAACACCTTCTACAATTTGATGTTGTTTTCCATTCACATTTTCATTATTGTTCTTTCAATGCAATTGTATATCAACGTGATGTAGTTGTTGAACTTGGCCAACAGTTTCTATAGTTTTATGTTCTTTTTGCATGTTTTCTATTGATTTGCCAATGTTTGTATCACTAGTTTCTGTAATAATTTTCTATGTTGGTTTTGGATAAGTATCTGACTATGTTTCTGTAATCTATACTAGTATATTACTTCTTGTCAATCTATGGAATACAAGTATGACGTCTAGCATTACTAAATTGGAAATTAACATCAGTTTGATAGCCGACAAACGCAATTGCAAATATCATACTATATTCACAATATAGAGTAAATTTGAGAATGTATATATATAATATGTGTGTGTGTCTATGTGTGTAGTAAGAACATAAACAGAGAGCTAGTTACAAATTAAAGAAAGAAAGAAACCTTAGCTCATCAGTTTGAGATCAGTGACTATACTAGTACAAAATTTTTTATGAATCTATGAGACACAAAAAAGACTTCTAGAATTGCTAAATTGAAAATTACAATCAGTTTGTGTGTGTAGCAAGAACATAAACAGAGAGCTAGTTACAAAGTAAAGAAAGCAAGAAACCCTAGCTCATCAGTTTGAGATCAATGACTATACAGTTGCAATCATGCTAAAGTGAAAACTAGAGTACGAGAATGCATATGCTCAAGGAGACATAAGACCAACATATGTAATAAATGCATTACAAAAACTAGCAACAACACCATTGTATATTGAACAGAAGGTACATATAGTAGAAAGCTGGAAAACAATGATAGAAACACCACAAGAACAAAGATGCATAAATATCGACTCCCAACCTAAAAGTGATGATGACAACTATGAACTTGATGACGAGCCAATTTCAGAATCCATAATTCATTGGTTCAATGACACACAATCAATCAAAGATCTTGACACAACAATAATTCAAATTGCACCTTCAGAGGGAATAAAGCCTCTTGGCATTTTCCAAGATAGAAATTTTGAGGAAATGAACTTCCCCACGCTATTCTATGGATATGCCCGCGAATTAGACATTGTAAGTAGGTTTTCATATCAAAAAATATGTAAATAAGAGCTTATGCATCAAGACTATGACTTTGCAACACATATAACAGATATTTTCTTTAAAGCTGTGAAAATAATCATAGAACAAATATCATCATTGGCATGGGTTTGCATAAAAAAAGCATAATTGAACGGGAAAAAGTTGCTAGCAAAAGATGTACGAACTCTTGCAAATCTTGAACAAATATTAAGATCACTGATAGGTTTTAGATCACTCAAAACTATTCGGATATCTCTAGAGTACCTAGAAAACACAAAGAAAAATATATTTGCAATGATTAGACAATTGGGGCCACCAACATTCTTTGTTACATTAACAAGTGCTGAACATTTCTGGCAACCATTGCATGTAGGTCTACAACAAATGTCTAAAAAACAAGAGCAAAAACATCATGAAACTATAGAGGATAGGAATTTAGACTTTGAACTAAGGCAAAGCCTAGTACTTTGTACCCGTTACTTCAACCATAGACTTAATGCATTTTGCAAAATGATGATGAAAAACACAGAATTATTTGGTAAAGTCTTGGACTATTTCTTTCTCACAAAATTCTAAAATAGAGAAAATGAACATGTCCATTTTCTGTTATGGATTAGAGACGCACCAATATTTGAAAAGTGCACACATGAGAAAATAGTAAACTTTGTAGATATATACATCTCATCCGATTCAACATTGCTAGACGAAAACCTTGTAAACATGCAAACACATCATCATACTAAAACTTGCAAGAAATATAGGACATCTAATTTTCACTTCAATTTCCCTTTGCTGCCAATGCGAGAAATAATAGTTTTGGAGCCATTGACAACAACAGAAAATGCAGCGAAAGACAAAGAAAAACAAATTTTGCATCAATTGGAAAATAAGCGATACACAAAGAACATTACATTTGACAATTTCCTTGAAGATCTCAACATAACAGAAATTGAGTACATGACATTAATACAACTACATTGAGAAAAAGAGTTCTACTACTTAAACGAAATCCAATAGACATTTGGACAAATGCAATTGCAAGAAAAGTTCTAGCCTTGTGGTATGCGAATACATATACACAATTCATATTAGATGCATATGCTTTTGCATCATATTGTTTCTCATACATGACTAAGCAAGACATGACAACATCATTAGCCTTTTGCCAATTGCGAAGATAATGTACTACGACTTATGATGACAAGACACAATACATACACCGACTTGGAAATGCATTGCTCAACCATCAACAAATGTCTAGTCGACAAGCTGTTCACATTGTTTTATCATTGCCATTAAGAAAGTCATCAAGAAAAACAACATTCATCAATACTGCACCACCTGAAAGTAGAGTAGTCATGCTCAAAAGTCCAAGACTATTGGCCAAAGAAGAAGACAATTCAAAAGACATATTTTATGCATCTGCAATAGAAAAATACATAGCAAGACCAAACACACTAGAAAATTTGTCACTTGCAGAGTCTGTCGCATTTTATTACAATAGCAAAGGCAACATGCAAAGAAGGCATAAGCCACAAATCATACGATACGTTAGATACAATACACATGTTGACTATCAGAATTACTGCAGAGAAAAATTGATGTTATACATACCATTTAGATGCAATGAGCAAACACTACTTTGTGGTCAAAAGACATGGAGTGAAGCATTTAACTTAAACAAAATAGAAATAGCCAACAATGAAAAAAAGTTCAATAGCCAACATTACACCATGACCTCTTGCTAATGGTTGACAAGCCTACAACACACACAGGAAGCCTACTAGACCACATATGGATTAAAAAACATCAATCCCGAGACAACTATCCACACTATTTTAGACACATACTGGACAAACCACTTTGCTGCCGTACTATAACATCAACTATAACAACTAAACCCAATGCAAAGGACACACAAATTTGATAAAATAAATCTTATTGCACCATTGACTTAGAAGCTTCCACAAACATATTGCACATTCTTCTACACCATCAATGCTATAAACCATACCACACATGCTACCAAGATTAGACTAAAAATACAAGTAACTAATTTTATTTTATTGACTACTTCTTGTAGACTATGGAAAGCAAAGACAAAACACAACAATTGGACAACCAGCAAATTAGCAAGTAAAAAAAGTAAGTATGCTAAAAAACAATTGCTCATTTGAACACATACACAATAGAACCACTAAGCTTCTAACACAAACATGTTTCTACATGCAAACAAAAGGTAGAAGCATCTGAACCTTCAACTATATTCGACATTTGCACGACACAATCATCAAGCATATTTGAGGGCAACATACTAATAACATATGGACCAGCTTGCAAGACAACTAAATACAAGCATCCGCATAGAGAACTTCAAGATAAACAAAAAATCAGATTTTGAAAGAGGAGACGCTAAATACTGCTTACAGCTGACTTCAGACACACAGATTCAGAAAATTACTACTGTATGCAAACAACAAAAGCTGGCACCGGACACTAAAATATCGTAGCTAATACAGTCACCAAATACATACCTAGTTGGAAGCCTCGGCGTTCTTATCACATCCCACCAGCAAATAGCACAACAGTTCCAGCTACAGATCAGAGATGGAGAACTCCCTTCCGACACTACAACTGTAAGATATAAATTTCAAATTTAAAATTCATTTTTTGCAAATGCTTTATAGTTCCAACTAATTCTAGCAACTAACAACATACTCATTATTACAGCTCTGAGTCTTCCAAAACCATAGCTATGCGTACAAAAATGTACAACATATCTACGCATCATCTAGAAAACCAACACCACTACTACTATTACTAAAAAATGTAACTCGCAGTGGTCCAAGAGGCTCAGCAATACTACGATCAGGCCAGTCCACATTTATTGATATGCTCAATGATCAATGCACAAAAACAACACTCCAAAATCTGGCAGAAACAAAGTTGCAGGTAATAAAGCATCAGACACACATAGACTGCATGCTAATATGCATAAGACTTGACAAATTACACACACATTCACTAACTTCTCCCATTCACTTTTAGGTTACAGGAACACTACGAACAAAGAATGTCCACCAAACACCATACCAGCCACTATGCACAATATGTCAACAGACAGTCTCACTATCTCCAAGCACAAGCATAGGAGAGATACATTGCACAAACTATGGCAAAACCATAACATTCAATTTCCAACCTTATCTCCAATGTGTCATTGAAATAGAGGATAGCATTGTTGACTGCTACCTACATGGAAAGCTACTTGAGGACAACTTCTTAGAGCTGACCAAAATCCACTTCAACCAGTACACGGAACAAATGTCTACAACTGTCTACATAATGCGAAACTTCAACATGCATGGCACATTCACACTAGCAATGGATAATTCCATTCTTTCAATCACCACAGAAACGAACATGGTAAGCTAACATTTTAGTCATTTTCAGCTGTTTGCATACTTTCTTCGACTCATTTCTACATTGCTAACCTTCTTAACTTTTTGTATTGCAGGAAAAATATGCACCTTGGACTTAACAATAACATCGACAACAATAACAAATAGATTTTGTTTTAGCCAGTCAAGTTTTAGCTTCACCAACAGTCCGCGTTCAGATCTTTTCAGCTATATAGTATCAACACTCAGCTCGCTTTGTTATCATGAAAAAAAAATAACAGACAACTACATTTTGTATAAGTGTAAAGTAATATATGAATAGCTGTACTAAATGCACCTCCTTTTGTTATCATGAACACCGAACAACAAAAAATTGTATTTTGTCTTACATTCGAAAGCAATACATCAACAGCTGTAATGAACACATCATTTGTCATCATAAAAATTGAACAGCGGAGAACTATATTTTGTATCACTCTCAATTAGTTTAAGATTTTCGTGCAACATTACATGCTTTACTTTCAGCTGTTTAAAGAGACAGTCTTTGTGCTATTTCAGTTTTCAAACTCTATTTTTGCTTAAATGCTTCTTTCTTCTTCTCCAGATTTTGGTAAATGATATAAGTCAATACTTATTTCAATTCCGATTCCTGCAATTATTGTAAAGGATGCTATTATCTCTCACTGTAACCACCAAATCCTTGCACCTAGCACACAAAAAACAAAATCTTTTGACATAAACTTAGCAGCCATATGTTGTTCTCTCACCTGTAAAACATATCAGTCCACAGATTAATGGCCTCCTTAATTTCCACACCTTATGTTGTCTTACGCAGCTTTGGTAACTTGTAATTTTCAATTAATTTCACTCATTTATTCCTATGTTTTCTTTACTGGATGTAAACATTATCTGTTGTGACTGTCTTCCTATGTTTTCAGAGAGCTTAGTGCTATTCACTAATTTATTCCTATGTTCTTACTATTCACAGTAATTGTAAATAGGTTCAAAGATTTTACTCTGATCCCTGAATTGCTGTAATAAACAAATGAGAGAGTTTATAGATTAAAGACACTGAATTTATAAATTGAAGATCTTCACCCTAAAACAAATTTGGAGATTAAGCAACTACTTATTTTTCTATCCCATAGGAGACAAACCAAACAATTTATTATCAACGGCTGTGCTCCAATTTTAATTTAAAACTTCAAGCATTAAAGATAGAGAGATGTGTTGTTGCCCAACATAACTGCAAAGCATTTCTAGGCCTCTATTTAGTCAGATATGTTGAAAATGAGAAATCTAACTACTTCCTCTCATTCTAGATAAGATGTATAAAATTGGCTGTTGATTCTGCATAGCTGAACAGTCGGAGCCACAAAGATACAACACTCTCACTAATAATTAAGTTCCAAAGACCAGTGGTCGAGTGTAAGCAGGGGCAATTTTCAGGAAAGAGTGAAGAAAGTGAAAAAAAAATCATTTTTTATTCAGAAGATGGAATTGTGAATTAAAACGAAATCGTCAAGAAGTGCCAGATGACGTTGAAGACTGGACGGCATCAGAAAGGGCTTCTTCTAGATCAAAGTGGATATGAGTGCATGAATTAATAAACTGACTAACAAATCTAGCGCAGAAAAATATAACAAATGGGACAGACATTTTAAATAATTAAGATTTCATTTAAGCAGCATACTAAAAGCTGTGATGTGTTTTAACTTTTTTCATCTGAAATTCTCTCATCTATTTAACATTTGATCTAAAATTACGATGAATCAATCAACACGATTTCAAATAAACCATCTCGACAAAATTAGACCCTTAATTCATACCCGATTTCAATCGTCGACTGGACCAAACGCCTCCCTCTGGCCTTGCACTGCTCGCGTGGACGAACTGAAAGCAGATCAAATGCGGCAGACCACGAAATGGAATGAAGGACTTGGGCAAATTGAGCTCGGAAATTCGTAGATTATTGAATGGCTAAAATATCTACAGATTACTGATTTTGTACAGCGGTCTAGAAATTTCCGTAGATTTGTATAGATTTTGATAAGCTTGGTTGCTATTATAAAGTTACAAATTTTGTCTATTTTTATTAAATAAATTTTTTTTTACCCCTTACTCTAATTTCTATTAACCAATCAGAGTGTAGAAAAATCATTTTGTTAAAATCATTTAAATACACAGAAAATCTCAAACTAAAGTAAATACCTGTGAGCTGAAAAAAATCTGTGATGCGATTAGCTGTTAGAAAAGCTTTAATTGCATCCAACGAATGCAATAGTATCCTGCCGTAGGCAGGAAATAAATATCACGGGGAAGAAATCTAGATAAACTAGAAGTGTGGAATTGATCATCAGTAGAGTAGGGTCCCCCTGATGATGATGCTTCGGTGCACAAGTTGATTAAGTTGCGGGAAGTACAATGTTCTTGACAAACACTTCATAAATGTCCATTAATACTGCATGAAGGCGGTCTTATGAAAATAAAATAATATGCAACGTACAAGATCAGGATGCCTAGTCGAGCTGGAACCATCAACAATGCGTCTATGGTTAGACAATTGATTGGATATGGTAATGATTGAGCATGAATATCATAAATGACGTTTTCCTCCATTGATATATTTTGAAACCATTCAATATGAAAAGGGCATCGTTCACGTTTTTGATCAGCTGATAAACGGTTTACTGTGAACAATTTGACTTTTCATTAACGGCCGACATTTGCTTGTTCCTGTGCCCATAACTTTTCTATAAATTGACAATGTTTGTATTAGACGAGGCAAAATATGGCTTCTCCAAAGTCTTCCATGGAAACACATGTTGCACTATATGAAATCATTCTTTCAGCAGCCACGCCAATAGCCCTTCGGGCTGCTATTTTGCTTAACATTCCTGACATTATTGTCATGCATGGTGGTGATAATCCTCTAAGAGTGGAGCAAATTGCTTCACATATTTCTACTTCCACACACAAACCTGCCCATAAGGAGTACTTGTTTAGAATCATGAGACTTTTGGCTTCCATTAATGTCTTCTCGGAAGAGAGCACAGTAGATTATGGTGGGACTCCCCAATTCAAGTATGGCCTCACTGGCCTCTCTAAGACTGGTGAAAAATGGTGCCCAAAAATCATGTGCACCCACAGTGTTGACCATTAATGTATTTCTTCATATATTAGTATAATAATTATATAATTCAGTTAGAGCTAATGTTATAGTAAATTAGAATTATGTTTAAAATTAGTATTAGGTTAGGCAATGTCAAATCTATAGGTTATAGTTATGTTGAAGAATTTTGTGAGTAATATAAAAAGAAATTTGAAAAAATAAAATCATAAAGATTTGAAATTTTCTTGTTTTCAATAATACCACACTTAATTTCTTTATGGTGATGTAGATGACTTTTACTTCATTCATTTTCTCTATTGCTGGAAATGCTTCCACCTAAACCATTGAAGTTTCCTTGACACTATAGATATTTTTTGGTTAATATAATGATGATAGTTTTACTGAAAATTTTTGACTTGGCATGGCTTTCCTATTTTGTTGGTTTTATCTTTTATCTTCTAGCATTGAGCCATGCTTCAGGAGCAGCTACAGGAATAATTGCTGTCATGTTTTAGGGCATATTTTATTATTTTACGGCATATTTTAATCACTTAGTAAATGATTGATGTTTAGGGCACATTTTAATATTTTAGGGCATACTTTGATGTTTTGTTAAAGGATTGAACAAAACATTTATGGATCTGGTGGTTGCCAAAAATAGTTTTAACTATTTATCATTGCTTATATATTCTCTCCAAATCGATCATTGGAAAGAGGATTTTTTCTTTTCTTTTTTGTGGGAAGAAGGCTGAGATATTGTGAAGATTATTTGTTCAACCTTGCGCTGAATAGATGAATTAAATAACACTATAGTGGTTTCTTGTTACTTAGTTTATATTTTGTTCACACTGCAAATTGGTTAGGGATGTATATCATATTTATTGGTTTCTGAATAAAATAGCAGTAGCATTGTTTTTTTGTCTAGAAGTTATTGCTACAGGAAGCCAGACTCACACAAGAATCTCTAGAAGTTAATTTGGGTAGAAATGCCTCTTGCTCGAATGAACACCATGTGATGTGGCCTAAGTGTGGTGGACAACGGGTAGGAGGAATGTACAATATTTTCTCTACGCTCATTTGCAAGAACGGGCTATAATTTGAAGAAACATGTGTTTGGTAAGGCAGCATCTCTATGTGCTTGGCATAAATGAATGGATGTAATGTATAAGGTGATGTTCGTATTCGATGTTTCTCCAGTTTCTTCTTTCCATCCCATTGTGAAGCTATTACAGGCTTTATTTTTGTTATGTCCTCGTCATATTGGTATCAGAGCAAGACGGTCTTACTAGGAAGTGTATGTCTGTAGAGGAATCACAAGCTAAAGCTGAGGCTCACACCATGCCTCCAAATAGTATGACTCCAGATGTCATAAAAAATATGATGGAGAAACTTCTAGAAGAGAAGTTGAAGGAGTTCAAGAAGGGGTCCAATGACAAGGATAAGGAGAATGAGATGGAAAAAGATACCAGTGGAGATGAAGAAGGAGAAGAACACCAGGATTGACCAATGAAATTGCTTGCAGATCAAAAGGCATTCGTTGATGCTTTAAAGTCAATAAGAGGAGATGTTGACAAGCTACCTGAATATGGAGATAGTCTCAATAGTGAGGAAGTGATTGACTGGATTGAAGCAATCACCAATCACTTCAAGTTGAATGAAGTTCCAAAGAATGATAGGGTAAGGATTGCAAAAAGAAAACTGAGAGGATCTGCTCTCTCGTGGTGGAATTATATTCAAGGAGAAAGGATACAAAATAATAAGAGTCTAATTTCTTCATCGGAAGTAATGAAGGAAAAAATTAAGGCACAATTTCTGCTTTCAGATCATGAAGTGCAATTGTTCAAAAAGCTGCAAAGCTTGAAGTAGCAAGAGATGGATGTGAATACCTATACAGAGAAGTTCCATAGGTTAACTCTTAGGGTAAAGAAACAAGAGGAGGAACTAGAAAGAGTGGCTAGGTATTTAAATGGTTTGAGAATGAGCATATAGGAGGAGAATAGCCTCTTGGCCCTAGATACATTGGGGAAGTGTTTTCAACTTGCTCTTAAAGTTGAAGAGAAGTTGAAGAGGAAGGGTGATCAACAAAAAGGAGGGAGAAGTGGAAGGAATGACCAAGGTAGAGGAAACTTCAACAATAAAGGACAAGGCCAGGGGTCCCAAGGTGAGTCTAACCCTAAGGAGCAAGCAGGTGACTCAAGTAGTAGAGGAGGCTATGGTGGAAGGGGACCTAATGGAGGAAGGTCGGATGGATCAGGCCGAGGATCTAGGTTCTTAGGAATGAAGTGCTACAGTTGTGGTTAGATAGGGCACCCAAAATATAAGTGTCCACAAAGGGAATCTACTTCTCAAAATGGTGAAAAGAGATTCACTTATGTGTAGGAAGATAATGTGAGTATGATCTCACCAGAAGTTCAGTTGATGACAAAGGCTAAAGGAGAAAGTCTCATGATAAGGAAGACACTTCTTAAGGAACTGTTGAAAGAAGATACCACTCAAAGGAGGACTCTATTTTGTGTTCAATGCAAGGTAAAAGGTAAGTTGTATAAAGTAATAATTGATTCAGGTTCCACAAATAACATCATCTCACTTGTAGCTGTAAACAAATTGAAGTAGGAGAGATTTCCACATTCTTGTCCATACAAGGTCAGTTGGTTGAACAAAGGGAAACAAGAAGTTTTGAATGAGCAAGTTTGGGTGGAGTTTAGTATAGGGGGATATAAGGATAAAATATTGTGTGATATCTTTCCGATGGATGCTTGCAACCTCTTGCTAGGAACACCTTGGCAATTTGACAAGAAGGCACACCTTGATAGTGAGAAAAATTCTTATAGGTTCCAAAAGGATGGAGTAACATACGAATTGAATTCTGAAGTAGAAGAGAAAGGGGTTGGTCAAGTTGGACCAAGTATGTTGATGGTGGGTGAGAAAGAGTTTGTTAATACTCTTGAAGAAGATGGAATAGGCTTTGCATTAGTGCTGAAGCCTGAGGAAGATAGGAAGAAAAAATGTAGAACAATATGCCCAAAAGAAGTTGAAGAGTTGTTGAACCAGTACAAGGAGATCATTGCTATGGTAATGCTTGAGTCTTTGCCACTAATAAGAGACATAAGTCACCAGATTGATCTTATTCCTGGAGCAGTGCTACCCAACAAGGCAACATATAAGATGACACCGCAACATAATGAAGAGATTGCTAAGAAAATACAAGAGTTGCTTGACAAGGGGTTGATAAGGAAAAATTTTAGCCCATGTGCGGTACCCTTGGTTCTTTGTCGAAAAAATGATGGTAAGTGGTAGTTGTGTACTGATTCTAGGGCACTTAATAGGATTGGGGGAGCTTCATATTTTTCTAAAATAGATCTCAAAAGTGGGTATCATCGAATAAGGCTACAAGATGGGGATGAATGGAAGATGACCTTTAAAACTCATGAAGGATTAAATGAATGGCTGGTTATGCCATTTGGTTTATCTAATACTCCTAATACATTTATGTGACTAACGAATGAAGTTTTGCATGACTTTATTGGGAAGTTTTTTTTGTCTACCTTGATGACATTTTGGTGTATAGCAAGAATAACGAAGAGCATTTGCAACATTTGAAGATGGTTTTTCAAAGGCTACAAGAACAAAAGTTGAAGATAAACTTGGAGAAGTGTGACTTTTTGAAACAAGAGTTGGTGTATCTTGGATTTGTGATATCCAAGGGAGGTTTTAAAATAGATCCATCTAAAGTGGAGGCCATCATTAATTGGCCAACACCAAGGGTTGTTAGAGAGGTTTGAAGTTTCCATGGTTTGGCCAAATTCTATAGGAAGTTCATTAGAAACTTCAGAAACATTTGTGCACCAATTTTAGACACCATCAAAGGAGGAGGTAAAATGAAGTTTGAATGGAATAATGCAGCAAATAAGAGTTTTGAGGAACTCAAACAAAAGGTAGCCAAGTACCCTGTTCTTGTTTTACTAGATTTCAATAAATTTTTTACAATAGAATGTGATGCTAGTGGCTTTGCAATAGGGGTTGTTCTTAGTCAAGAATGCAGACCCGTTGCATTTTTCAATGAGAAACTAAATGAGGCTAAGAATAAATATTCTTCTTATGATTTGGAATTATATACCATGGTCTAGGCATTAAAAAAATGGAAGCACTATTTGTTTCCTAAGGAGTTTATTGTGTATATTGACAACCATGCTCTTAGTTTCTTGAATGGACAGGAAAAACTCAACCATAGGAACATGAAATGGGTTGAGAGTTTGCAGGCATATACCTTCACAATCAAGCATAAGAAGGGACAAGCCAATAAGGTGGTTGATGCACTTAGTAGGAGAGTGCTAATAGTGCAAGAAGTACAACTCCAAAACATGGGTGTAGATGCATTGAAGGGAATGTATGTGGAAGATAGAGATTTCAGTGAAGCATATGAGGTTGACACTAAGTTGGAAGATAGTTTTCATTCTAAATTTTTTGAATTCATTGTACAAGAAGGATTGTTGTTTAAAGGTATCCAACTATGTATTCCCAAATGTTCTATGTGGGAGAATGTCATTAAAGAAAAACATTGTGGAGGTCTTAGTGGTCATTTTGGACTCAACAAGACATTAGAATTGGTACAAAGATTTTATTATTGGCCTAAGATGCAAACAAACATTACGAAGTTTGTGGAAGGTTGTCTGGTATGTCAAAGGGAAAAGGGAGTATCAATGAAATGCTAGACTTTATCAGCCTTTACGCATACCAAATAGACCTTGGGAGTGTTTGAGTATGGATTTTGTGATGGGATTACTAAGGACAAAGATAGGTTATGACAACATATTTGTGGTTGTTGATAGATTCAATAAAATGGCTCACTTTATTCCATGTAAAACCACCAATGATGCTAGTTATATTGCAAGACTATTCTTTAAAGAAATAGTTTTTATTCATGGTTTGCCATTGAGCATTGTACCTGATAGGGATAGCATGTTTGTGGGTCAATTTTGGAGGAACCCATGGAAGAAGTTGGGCACAAATTTATCTTTTAGTTTAGCCTATCATCCTCAAATGGATGGGCAAACTGAGGTGGTTAATAGATCCTTGGAAAACCTTTTAAGATGTTTGACATGAGAACATGGAGGTAGTTGGGATGCCATCATACCTTAGGCAGAGTTTGCACACAATGAATCCATGAATTATAGCACAAGCATGAGTCCTTTTGAAGTTTTTTATGAGAGACGTCCGAGGGGAGTTTTGGAAATCAAGAATGTGGACAATTTGGAGAAAAGGAGTGGACATGTAGAAGAGTTTGCTCAGGCAATGGTGGAAGTGCATGAGCACATGAGGAAAACTCTACAATAGAATAACTTGAAGTTAAAGGCTAAGGAAGACTTGAGGAGAAGGAATGTACAATTCCAAGACAGGAATCTAGTTATGGTACACCTAAAAAAAGATCGGTTACCTTGGGGCAGCCATACAAAGTTGATGATGAAGAAGATTGGACCATGTGAAATTCTAGAAAAGTATGGAGAAAATACTTACAAAGTGGCATTGCCTCCAGATGTAGCTATTTCACCTATATTTAATGTCTCAAATCCCACATTGTATAAAGGTTCAAACAAAGAAGTTGATGCAGAAGCAACAACACATGAATCAAATGACTGGATTCAAGAATTGATTTCTAAAAAGAAGCTCTAGATGGAGTGCATCATCAATAGTAGATAGGCCACGAGGACAAGACACAAAGTGCACTTAAAGAATTTGGTCAAGTGGAAGGGCCTTCCAAATTTTGAAGCCACTTTCTTGCCGAAAATACAAATTCTGAGGCAAGTCAGGGATCTAGAATAGTTGGTCTCCAAGAGGACTTGAGACAAAATTTACCCTCAAGAGTATGCTGCAGGAGCAACTATAGGAATAATATTTCTATATTGTTTATTGGGGGGTACTGTGATGTTTTAGGGCATATTTTAATCACTTAGTAAATGATTGATGTTTAGGGCACATTTTAATGTTTTAGGGCATACTTTGATGTTTTGTTAAAGGATTGAACAAAACATTTATGGGTCTGGTGGTTGCCAAAAATAGTTTTAACTATTTATCATTGTTTATATATTCTCTCCAAATCGATCGTTGGAGAGAGGATTTTTTATTTTCTTTTCTATGGGAAGAAGGCTAAGATATTGTGAAGATTATTTGTTCAACCTTGCCCTGAATAGATGAAATAAATAACACTATAGTGGTTTCTTGTTACTTAGTTTATATTTTGTTCACACTGCAAATTTATTAGGGATGCATATCATATTTATTGGTTTTTGAATAAAATAGTAGTAGCATTGTTTTTTTTTTGTCGAAGTTATTGTTGCAAGAAGCCAGACTCACACAAGAATCTATGGAAATTAATTTGGGTAGAAATGCCTCTTGCTCGCATGAACACCATGTAAAGTGGCTTGAGTGTGGTGGAGAGCAGGTAGGAGGAATGTACCATATTTTCTCTATGGTCATTTGCAGGAATGAGCTACAATTTGAAGAAACATGTGTTTGGTAAGGCAACATTCCTATGTGCTTGCCGTGAATGAATAGATGTAATGTGTAAGGTGTTGTTCATATTTGATGTTTCTCCAATTTTTTCTTTCCATCCCATTGTAAAGCTATTATAGGCTTTATTTTTTTTATCTACTCATCAAGCCATAAGCTGAAATAATGGTTATACATGGTTGTGGATGAAATAGATATTTTATCCCTTAAGCTTCTATTTTATTTTATCTCCAACTTGGGTATTGGCAAGTATACCATAAATGGCATCTTTCAAGCTCAATGTGTTATTCAAAAATCTTTTGCTATTTCATACAAGATTTCATGAGTTTATTATTATTTTTATTAATTTCTTTCTTTGGTTGCTTTTATAATTTCTATTTATTAAAAAACTAATAATAACTAAAGAGTTGAAACTTGATGAGCTTGTAATATGACTTCAATGGTATCTCATATTTTTTTGCTTCCATTATTGACTTATTTTTTCTTGGTTTACACAAAAAAAAAATAGTTCACTTTTTCAAGGCATAAATGGATGTTCCCTCTAAAAATGATTAATTTATAAAATGCAGTTGCTCCTTCCTTTATGAATTTAATAGCATATAGCATTTTTTCAAAGCAAATTATGGGCAGAGTCACAATAATCGGTTATACTTTTTTGCCAAAATTGACTCTAAACTGTGAATTTGCAGGAAAGCTTTCACTTTTAGACACAAATTGTCATTTAACATTTACTAACTTGAAGATGAAGTAAATTGGAGTCTTTAAAGTTTTTTTTTTTTTTTTTTTTTGTGTGTGTGTGTGTGTGTATAATTGATTTAGTTGAATTAGTTTTTCTCCCATGAAAAAATGATATGTTATCAAAATATCAATTTTTAAAGAGTGACAGTGTTATTGACACGCATAAATTTTTTTCTACAATAGATATCAATGTGATTCTTGTTGGAAACTACAATTGAAACAATTTTTGTGTTGTCATTGATGTTAAATCTATTGATGAGACATTTTTCTATCTGATCTAAATGTCATATCTATTTGATTGATGAAGAGGTTTTGAGAAGTTGTTCATAAAAAAAGCATCTAGAGGAAAGTTTGAGTATGAAGAGGAAACTACGAATGCATATTTGATTAGTTAAACTTTGAAAAGATAGTGATTTTTTAAATCATGTTGATAGAGGAGAAGACAATAATATTCAAGTCTTGATAGTGTAAGCAAAGATAAATCACTTGTGTAGGCTTGATCAAGCAATAGAGTAAAAGATCAAGGAATTTTGATGTACATGTCAAGTGATGCTAGTGTCAACCAAGCCATATCAAGTGTCAACAAAATTCAATGTTGACCAAGCATCAGTATCAACTGAGTGATATCATTGATGCCGAGCGAGAAATTCAGTAATGACCAAGTAACTCATTGATGACAGAGTGTCAGAATTTAGTTCTAGCTAAGGAACAACATTTTAATTGTTTGTGAAAAATCATAATTTCCAACTAAATAAGTTAATTTCTTGGGATATGCAAAATGTTTTGAAGATAAGGATTGATGAGTTGAGTCATTTAATTATAGGAGAGGATTAGGTAAATGATCTAAGAGATAAATTCAAGGAGAACTTTCTAGAAAAGAAGAGATAAACAAAATGACAATTAGATACATTGTATATAATGGATTGAATCATGAACCCTAACATCTATAGTGTTTATTAAGCAGAAAAAGATGAGAGCTACCTATTTAAAGAGGTACAAAGGTGAACTTTCAGAATGGGTGCATGGAAGAGTATAGAGTGCAGAGCAACTATGTGTGTAGAAGTTCCAAGCAGTTGGAGTTGTTACTGATATTTTTGATTGGTGAATCTAAGAAGAAGGATTAATTAAGAAGAAGTGTAGGGTGATTTCTTCAAGTGTTGCCAAGTGACTCTAAGATTGATATGACAATGAAGGCCAGATAGTGAATCAATATTGAGGAGTTGAACAAAGATCTGAACATGTAAAGTGAGTTTTACTAAAAAAATCAAACCCTTTGGTACTTTCAAACCATTGTAAATGATATTTAAAACCTTTTCATTAAGGTTACCCTAATAGTCATAAGAAACTAATAGTCTATGTAAATCCTTTAACCGAGAGACATTCTAATGGAATGTTCTAAATTCGTTTAATAAGAAAACTTCTATGAGGGTGTTTAAATTCTTTTACAAGGTCACATTTAACGGTGTGTATTGTAACCTTTAATAGGGTTGGCTCCTAATAGGGCTCACTTTAGAAGAGTGAAAATTGTTGACTTGTTGCTACTGGTTTTTCCCAAATTGGGTTTCCACGTAAAATCCTAGTGTCAAACTTGTGTGGATTTTATTGTGATGCTTTATTGATTTAATTTTACATTCTGCAAGTCTATTATCTTTTAGAATAGTGGACAACTAATTAATGTTGCAAATAGTTTACATTAGAGAAAGAGAAATGAAAATATAAGATCTAAATTTGTTTGAGTATTTGTTTGTGCAATTGGTAAAATCTAGACCTTGGATAACTAATTCACCCACCCCTCCACCCCACCCTCCCCTTATCACACTCTTATTTATTCTTAATATTCTAATAATTCTTTTGAATTTAGTTTGTTAAAAACCATACCAAAATTGTGGAGGTTGTCTGATGCCTTTACCCTTAGTATGTCATATGTTATTGGATTTTAAAGTTGACCTAACACTAATTTGGACACATATACCTTATTATATATTTACCCAATTTCAAAATTTATTTATTTTATTGAAAGAGGACTCAACTATGGAGAGTATAGTTATTTTTCAAATAAATTATTCTCTTAGTTACTATTTTTCCATGAGCATCTAATATAGCGGTTTATTTTTTATAATGAACCTCAACTCAATTAACATAAAAAAATGCCTATCTAAAATATTCAAGATGTATCAAATGCATAGTCATTAGAAAGCTCATTCTAAGTACTTTTTTCATACAAAATGACATGTCATTAGTGGTCCATCTGAACCTAGTAATTGGACTTGGAAGCCATGAAAACAATTGAAAATATTATAGATAAGTGTAAAAGCCATTAGTTTGCTAATGTCAATAGAAACTAACTTTCTATGTTAACATTTTACATAGTCTCAATTGAAACTATTTGAGTTAATTTCTATTGAAACTATGAGGCCCAGTTAATGTTCAGTTAACTGGGTGCATGATAGTTTCAATAGAAAAGTTACTTAGTAGTTTTGATTCTATCGAAACTTCAGTCGAATAGTCCATCATATCCATTGTCTCCGTGTGTCATGCTTAAAGTTCCATAATAAATAAGTGTTGCATAATCATACAGTGACCTTGTATCCAAACTTTTCAATTCATTCACTTCAATGAGTTCTATAACATAAATCTCACTATGATAGCCAGCTCATAGCATAGATCTATGCTTATTTCAACATTGCAGATTTTGATGTTTCACTTCATACTATAATACTTCGATAGAAATATAAGTATCCAAATGTAATATCAAATTATAAATAGCTACCTCCATAACATTACTAAGATCTATTTATTGCTTTGTAATATAAGGATTTCACTTTCCTAAGAGCCTAAATCACGCCATTCTGGACAAAACCTAAAATAGATTTTCCCAAATTTGCACTTATCTAACAAGAAAATGCAACACATATATCGACTATACATCTTAATTGCAACTCACTTTTGGAACTTTTAAATATTGTATCTCTCAAGTGTTTCTTCACAACATAGATATTGTACTTGATAAGAAGCTCTACTTTCATTTTTTGATTAAAACTTGGCTTTACATTATGCTAACTATTCAAGTTCCTCATTGAAATTATGTTTTGAAACCATATAACATGTAGGAACCCTTGATCTTATTGAAATATTTTAAAACAAAACATGAATTGAGAGGAATACCTTATAAAGACAAGCTGCAAATTCTAAAACCTTAGTATAATTATCTAAATATCTAAACCTTATGTACACTTATAGTCATTGTCTTTGTTGAACCTTTCTCTTTCTCAAAATCTACAATTAAATGCTTGAAAGGTTTCACAATAAAAGTTGTGTCTGCTCAACAACCTCACGCCCATTATGTCTTTAACCAAGTATGTGATTTGACCTAAATATTCCATGCTTGTAATTTATCCATACCTCTTCAATGATCTCCTCATTTTCTTCTACCTTGGCCTCTTTATAGCCTCAATCAAAAGGTTTCTCACATGTAAAGTATATGTGTCCCTTCAACAACCTCTACGTGTCTTCATACTAGTAGCTACACATGAAACAAATGTATTAGCTCATAAAATGTGTTCTTTCATTATATAGCTTCTTCCTATTGTTTTTTTTAATGCAATTTTTGAATTAGTTTGTTTTACTTGGTTTGAAAGTAATAAAGATACATAGGAGTAGTCTCCATTTCTTAATTTCAACTCAATGCTCTTTCATTCAAGAAAGGAGAGCCTTTCCATTATCTCTTCCACCTTTTATGCATTTATAATATGTTTATTTAGATCATGTGTTTTAAGAAACTATGAGCTATGTGTAATCATCAGAAAGACCCTCCAAGGAAAACTTCCTTCATCGTGAGCATAGAATGGTGCTAAATATATTGTGTGGATGCAAAAGGTTTAGTGAAGATTTCAAAAACCTTATCTACAATAGGAATATAGTCCAAGCTAAGAGATTCATCCTGAATCAAATGCTTGATGAAGTGTATATGAAGCTCAATGCGTTTGGTCTGTTGGTACTCAACTAGGTTGCAAGAAATATAGAGCACTCTGATTATCACACCAAAGAAAGGTAGAATGGTCAAGAGGAAAACCAAATTCCATCATCAACTCTTAAAGCCATACAACTTCCAAACTAGATAGCACAACTTCCCTATACTATGTCTCTATAGTTGATAATACCGAGCATGTTGCTTCTTACAAGACCATTTTGTAGGACCATAACCAAGACATACAACAAAGAAATAAGTAGACCTATGATCATCAATATCACTAGCACAATATGAGTGTGTATAACCAATAATGTGAGGGTCCCTTAATGTATAGTGAATGTCATAACATGTTGTACCCATGACATACCTTAAGATATGTTTGGAAACTTGCTAATAAGTCTCATGAGGATCATGTGAGAATCTAGAGATAAGTCAAACTGTAAAGGAAAGATCAAGATTTGTGTGTGTTTGGTTCAAAAAACTATGAACAAGTTGTCTATATAAAGTGGAATTCTTTGTAGGAATAGAGCAAGTGGTAGATTAAAAAACACCTGATTGAAATGGTGTGGGAGCAAGCTTGCAATCAACTATTTTGAATCTTTGAAGCATACCAAGAGCATACTTCTATTAGAGCATGTCTATTCCATTTGAAGACTAAATAACCTATAGGTGCCAAAAATAGTGTATAATTCCAAGATCTATCATCTCAAACTGCTCTCTCAAAGCTCACAAAACACTCTAAATCAAAGAGGAATATTGACCTATAATAATGAGATCATAAAGATATAACACAAGTATCAAGAGATCAGACAAATGATGTTAAATCTATTACATAGGACAAGAATGAAAGTTTGTAAACTATGATGCAAGCAAGAATGAATTCATCTTCTCATACCAAGCTTGAGGGGCATATTTGAGACCATATAAAGACCTTCTAGCTATTTTCAAACTATAGAAGAGTCCTACAAAAAACTCTAAGGATACTCTATATAGATCTCCTCATGTAGGTCTCCATGCAAAAACTCACTTTTCATATCCGTCTAAAATATTTTCCATCCTTGAGAAACTATAAGAGAGAGTACCAAGAGAATAGAATTCATGACACAACCCAAAGGATTTGAAAGCCCAAGAAACAAACACATGGTCTGTAGATTGAGGAAGTCTTTATATCATTTGAAGTAAGCTCCAATGGCTTGGTATGTTAAAATTGATGAATATTTCCAAACTCAAGGATTCCATAATAACCCTCATGACCCAAATTTATATGTGAAAGGGTTTGATGAAGGTGGCATAATAATAATTGTATTCTATATGACAAGACAAAACATAAATAAAATTAGTGAAATAAAGTCAAATTTGCAAGATACATTTGAGATGATAGATTTTGGTTTACTGTATTACTTTTTTGGCATCCAAGTATGTCAATTACCTCTCTCAAAGTAAGTATGCTCTAGACTTGTTTAACAAGTTTAGAATGGAAGATTGCACAAGTGTCTCTAATCTACTTACTCTAGGATTAAAGTTGACCAAAGATCTATGGAAGGCGGGGATGTTGATCCTACTCTTTATATGTAGTTGATTGGTAGTTTGGTATATTTGACCAATACTCAACCAGATATTTCTTTTGTAGTTGTGGTTTCAAGATTTTTGAGTTCTCCCAAGGTTCAACATTGGCTGGAAACTAAAAGGATATTGAGATATGTGCAAGGAACTTTATAAATATGTATTTGTTACTTTTCAAGTGGAGATCTTGAACTAGTTAGATATTCAAATTCAAACTGGTCAGGTTGTGTAGATGATCCAAAATCAACTACAAGTTATCTTCTTAGTCTTGGTTCTAGTCCAATTTCATGGCACACTAGGAAGAAATCTACTATTTCTCTATCTACTATAGAGGCTAAGTATATAGTTGTAAATGAAGTAGCTAAGGAAGAAACTTGGGTATAGACTAATCCATCAGCACTAAAGAAACATCAGAGAGGACCTTCTTTACTTCATTGTGATAGTTAATGTGCCATGATGTTGTCCAAGAATCCAATGTTTCATGCTCGAACTAAACCCATTGAGGTATATCATCATTATATCAAGCATCTTATCGAGCAACAAGTGAGTCATCTTCAGTATTGCAAGATAGAATATGAACTAACTGATATCTTGACAAAGGAATTATGTGAGACCAAGTTTGTATTTCTTAGAAATATTTTGGACTAACGAGAAGTCACATGACTATCTCATAATTAGAAGTGAATAAATGCTTGTAAGCGGGTACCTAACAAGCCTTTAGACTAGGACTCATTTTTCCTAGGTAATAGGGAGGTATTTAAATAATGAGTATAATTAATTTATGTGGGGATGTCAGAATAAATTAATGATAGGCTACGTGGGTGTTTTAGCCTTCCAATGCACTCTTTGATATAGTTGTAGAAGTCATGTGCTCAACCTTAACTATTTGATATGATAGCATATTATTGGCACACAACTTAATGTAGTTTTCCTTATAAATAGAATTCTAAACTTGTCTTCATCAACACTCATGTTGGAGTGTTCTTGAGTGGCGCTCTTCATTTCTTTTGTGTTCCATTTTTCTCAATAAAGACTCCTTAGTAGTAGTAGGTATTTGTTACACAAAATGAGTTTTCTTTTTATTTTAAAAACTATTTATGACAGGTTCTACTTTATCTAATTATAAATGATAGGAGAGCCTTGAAAAAGTTGACATACCCATCTATCACATTGAGGAAACACCTAATTTTAGTAAGAAACACTCTTTCTTTTAAACATACAAAATCTTACAATCCTACTTCAAAAACTTGATAAGTGATTGTTAGTGTAGTTTTGCTCAAATTTTTAAATAGAGATATTTCAATGACAAGTCCTACCGATTGACTATCTTGAAACTTAGAAGCTACATTTTAAAACAATGCTCGTCGGTCGTCTTTTCCAAGAAACCAAGAGCCAAGTAAAATTTTTCTCAACATGACCTCTCAAAACACTCATATTCTAAACCTAAATGATTACCATTCAACCAAAAAATACTTATTGTGAATTGAATTTTGTAAGAGGAACATGGCAGTTTGACTATGGATCTTTGTAGGATTTGCATTAGATAGTTAGCAAGAATCTAGCTATATGGCCACAGGTCGGCCTTACCTCAACCATGGCCTACTTCATTTTTAATGCCCTCCTAATGCTATTATTTTAAAATTCAACATTTCAAAGTCTGGAAAGGCTGAGATTTGAGATTACTTCTCCTTTCTACATTGTTGTTGAGTCTGTTTGTAAGGTGGGTTATACAAATTTTATATATAATTAGCAGGTAGTTTCAAACCCAAAATTATATTTCTAAAACTAAAATAATTTATAATTGTAAAAGAGTTTGTATTGAAAAGAATAATATTTTTTTGGATCTCATGTTATTATTTAAAGTAAAATAATATTAGTAAATTTAAAGATGGCTTATATATTATAAATAAAGATTTTATTTCTAAATTACAAGTATAAAATAGTTAAAGCTAAATTATTTTTCTATAATTTTTTATTTCGATAATATTTAAAATCTGATGCAAAACTAAAACTCATGGAAAATGAGATTGTTCTTAAAGTGACACATGATTTATTTGAAGAAATTGTAGAGGAAGAATTCTTTGGTAAATATAAGGATTGCACACTACCCCCTTTTACTACAATTGTGAGAAATCATGCCTATCTAAATTTATTCCCCAAATTTCTTGTTCTACACTAGAAGTCAGTATTTTTGAGGATTCTTTGAAAGAGGTTCAAGAGGAGTGCATACCACAATACTGCATGGATGGAGAAGGGAAATCACTACTTGATCTCAACGATAGTTTTTATTCTTCAAAGTTTCTGTCAATTTCAAAGAGCCCTACAAACAAATTGGTAGTAGCTAGTAAAAAGTCACCTAGGCCTAAAGGGAGAAAGTCCAAGAGCACTAAAGCTAAAGAGGAGATTAAGGGTAGGATTCAATCCACCATAGTAGAGAAATTTGCAAATCCAAGATGCTCTGCCAAAAGAACCAAGCATTCTTCTTGATTACAATGAATCTAATTTTGTGGAATGTTAGAGGCATCAATGCCTTTGACAAAAGGCTTAGGGTTAAACAACAAATTGACTCTTTGCAAGAAGACATTCTTGTATTGCATGAAACAAAATTATCAAATGAGACTTATCTTAAGATAGTCTGGAGATGGCCTAAATGGCATTTTATTTATTGTTGGAGCATTGATGCATCTAGGGGACATGCTACACTTTGGAATCCTAAGAGAGTTGTTGGGCAATTATTTTCCCAAGGACAAAATTGGAAGCTCCTATTTTTTCAACACTAGAATTCATCTTTTATGCTCTTTAACATATATGGTCCATCCTCCACTATTGATAAAACCAAATTATGGCAGCAATTATTGGATATGTTTTAGAGACTTGAAGTTTAGAACATTATTCTAGGAGAAGATTTTAATGTGATATCATCTCTACATGAGAAGAAAGGTGGTATTTGTCCCCCACCTAGAATGATGGAAGATTTTGTGGCTTTTACTAATGATAATGATTTATCTAATATTATTTCATTGAATGGCTCTTTCACATGGAATAATAATAGAGATGGCTTACTTCAAATTGTGTAACGAATGGACAGATTCCTTTTCTCCTTTAGCTGAAAATTATATAAGTATGTTCTCTCTTCTAATATCCTTGCCTATACTACTTCTGATCATTTTCCCATTTTGTTAAATCTTACTAAGGAGCTTGATAATAAATCTTCTAGAAAATATACTTTCAAATTTGAAAGTTTGTGGTTCAAGGATCCACGGTTTTTATCTCTGTTACAACAATGGTGGGTGAATTCTCCACATTGTGAAGGCACTAAAATGTATCGCTTCCATTGTAAAATGCACCATGTGAAGGGAAGGATCAAGCATTGGAATAACTATGTTTTTATTAATATTTTCCACCAAAAAATTTGTGATGGAAAATAGTCACAAGAGATCAATGAACATGTGATTGTCAATGGATTGGAAGAGGTGTTATGGAGACACAAAATAATGGCTTAAAGAGGGTGATAAAAATATGAAATTCTTTGACATGTTAGTTCAACAAAGATGGGCCACAAATACTATTTTTGAGATCAAAGAAGCTTCCTCAATAAGATTACTCAAATATTCTTAGTATATTAAGGCTAAGGGAGAGGATTTTTTTTTAGAACTTGTTAGCTCCACAGATTGTACCATCTTCTTCTCACAATCATGAACAAGATTTACTTGATGCTATCCCAACACTTGTTTCTAGGAAAGATAACAAATAGTTAATGGCTCCTTTCACTATGATGGAATTACAGAAGGTTGTTTTATCCTTCCCTCCTGACAAAGCTCCTAGCCCTGATGGATACACATCCCTCATTTATTTTAAATGTTGGGATGTGATTGATTTTGATCTTCTTGTAGTGATTGAAGAATCCTGTAAAAATGGATCCATGTTAAAGAATTTCAATACTACAAACATTCCTCTGATGTCTAAGACCAGAAATCCTAGATCATTTGCAAAATTTAGACCCATTTCATTGTGCAATATAGTGTTCAAAACTTTTACAAAGCAATTTACATGAGATTACAACATATCTTAACTAAAATTATATCACCTAAGCAAGGAGGCTTTGTTCCAAGTAAAGAAACAATAGAAGGGGCCATTATTGAACATAAATCCCTACACACTATCCATTCCAATTACTCTCTTGCTTTGATGATCAAACTTGATATGAAGAAAGCTTATCATTAGGTGCAATGGTCCTTTTTGTTTAATGTTCTCTAGAAGGTTGGTTTTGACTCAAAATGGTGTAAATGATCAGGTTGTGTATCTCTAATGCCTTCTTTTCAATTATAGTTAATGGTGAATCAATTGGATTTTTTTAGTCTAGATAAAGTGTATGACAAGGTGATCCATTATCTCCAGCACTTTTCATCATTATGGCTAAATCCTTTAGTAGGATTATCAAAGTTAAGCAAGATCAATAGAATTGGATTGGTAATCAGATTGAAGGTACTTCTTTCAGAATCACTCACTCATTTTTTGTAGATGATACTTTGTTGTTTGGTAAAGCCAATATTTAGGAAGCTAAGGAAACTATATCTAGAAGTTTTGGGGCAAAGGGTGAATGTTCAAAAGTCTAAAATATTCCTTTTCTTTACTAGAATCTAGTGATTTCTAGAAAATTGATGAGCATTCTTGGCTTCCATCAAGAACTACTACCTTCATTATATCTTGGTATCCCTTTATTTGCTGGCACTAACAAAGCTATATTATGGAAATCGATTGTGAACAAGATCGAGAGTAGGATCTCTAACTAGAAATATCAACGGCTTACTTTATCCAGGAAGATTTTGTTGGTCGAAGTAGTCTTGTATTCTATTCCAAACTATTCTATGTCTATCCTTAAAGCCTCAGTTGGTATTATTAAAAATATTGAAAAAATTATTAGAGGTTTTATTTAGAACAACAATATGACTAATGTGAAGAAAGTCCCTTGCATATCTTTAAAGGAAATTATTTTTCATAAAGACAGTGGTGGAATTGGCTTACAGAACATGAGCAAGAGAAACATGGCTTTTGGTGCCAAACTTATTTGGAAGATGTTTAGGAAGTCCAAAATCAAATGGTGTAAGGTTATGCAAGGAAAATATCTAGACTCCTTGGATCCTAATAGGATTATAACCATTTATAATCCCCCAAATGGTTCAACCATGTGGAATTTTATGATATCCTCTAGAGACATCATTACAAACTTTGTCTCTTAGGAAGTGCACAATGGGGAATCTGTGAAATTTTGGGAGGATTCTTGGTTTCGTTTTCCCTCACTATCACTTGAAAACGATTTGAAAAATTCCATTGACATTGTTAAAGAAATTTGGGGTGACTATTTGATAGACTATGTCCTAGCTGTTGTAAGATTTTCTAGTAAAGTTCTGTGGAAAGACCCTTTCACTTTACCAATTTCTTAGAGTAAAAAATAACTTTTTTTCAAAATCTTGTTGAAGAGAAAAATATTCTTAATTAGTGATAATGATGCTCATATTTGGGCTCCTGCTCCTAATGGTGAGTACTCCATTAAGGCTGGTTATAGAGCATTGAAATTGGTGGAGTAGCATGAAACAAAGCAACACGATTTTTCTCTCTGTTGAAACAATGTTGTTTTGCCTGAGGCAAGCTACTTTGCATGGTTTGTACTTTGGAAAATAATTTTAACCAGTGATAGGCTTCACAAATTTAATAGCTTGAAGTCTTTTTAATGTGTCTTATGTAATGAAATTGTGAAAAATGTTGATCATTTATTTGTTCAATGCTCTTTTATCTAGCAATGCTCATATTTTGCTATGCAAAATCTTAGTCTTATGATGCCCCTTCCTTCCACATTGTGGGAATTGTTTCAATCTTGGCCGAATCTTTGGTCTAATTCCTACTTTGCTTGCATATGGAAATGTTCCCCTACACTTGTCATCTGTACTATTTGGTGGGAATGGAACAAATAGATTTTTAGAAATGCAAATACTCCATTGGATTTGGTCCTTAAGGGATTAAAAAAATCAATTCCAAAAGGAGTCAATGCATGTGTCAAAGATAAAATTAGCAACTAAAACTTCACCCAATGGGACAAATCCATTCTTAAAGAGTGGAAGCAGATTTATATTCCTCATTTTATGGCATCTTCACTACTAAACAACCATGTAGATAGATCTCAAATCAAATGTCTGAATCAGACTAATGGCTTCATTAAAATCAATTTTGATGGTTCTTTGAAGGGTAATCCCAGTAAAGCGGGTTGTGGTATGTGCTTACATAGTCATTTGGGTCATGTTCTTACTTTCAAATGTCTTTCTTTGCCTTCAAGCACAAATAACATGGCATAAGCTTTTGGTTTACATTACAGTTTTGTTTTAGCCAGGAACTTGGATCTTAAAGTAATTCATATTGAAGGTGATTCCACTCTCATCATTAATGCTTGCATTAAGAGATAAATTCTTAACTAGAGAATTAGATATATCATGACTAAAATTTGGAACTTGATTAATTCTTTTGAAATTTTCCACATTTCACATAGCTACAAAGAAAGCAACATTGCTATTGATTTATTAGCTAAATGGGGGTCTGATAGTATCAATCTTGATTCCTCAAGACTAAGTATTTATGTCAATGACTTTCCAAACTTGACACATTTAATTGCTACATATAAAGATTAGAGTGTTACTCCCTAAAAATATTTTCATCTGTTGTAGTTGATGTTGAATTATTCATTTGTATTGGCTGTGAATCAGAGTTTTCTTTCTAGATTCTTTCCCTAATGAGCCTTTGAATCTGGTTTCTTATTTTATATATTTATTATGGTGCCTCACCCACCTTTGCCTTTATATATATATATATATATATATATATATATATATATATATATATATATAATTTTTAGATTTTCATTTATAAGATATTTTTTTGAAGTATGAATAAAATACATATTTAGCTTTTCTTTTCAAATTCATTGCACTATCATTTCAAAACTTTGAAGAAACATTATTTGAGTGGATATGACTCCATTTAGGATTTTTTATTTTCAAGTATAATAAAATGAACAAAAATACTGTAGTAATACTGTTATATAGAGATGTTAGTTGTGCAACAGTAGTTATCATTTTTCAATTACTTAAAAAAGTATTAATGCATATCTGTTATGCTAGCATCAATTACATATAGATGACTAATTCATCAATTGCATATACATTTATGCTGAGAATAATGATTAAATGATTCTAAAATCAATTAAAAGATCTTGTAGAAAATTATAAAGAAACCTTGTGATGGTCCAACTCGAGTGATCTTTAAAAATGCACATATAAATATGTCCAAATCTACAAGATGAAACAAATATGAAAGAGCATGACAAATATCTTCAACCAATTAAAAAGAATATGAAAAATGAATATCTAGAATTTTGTATTTTTTAAATTAAAAACTTTGTGCTTCGATTCGATCAGTACATAAAATAAAATCACAAATTTAAAAATTTTCTCAGCACATGAAGGTGTCGAGTGCTAGTTTTGGTTGGCACCAGTAGATGTTGAGTGATAGGAGAAAGTGTCAAGATAGCTAGTGAACTCGACACTCAAAGGGAAACTTGACACAAATAAATGTTGAGTGAGCTTGACAGTAAGCAATGTCAAGTAAGTTTGGTAGCCACTACAAAGTGGCACTCGGGAGAAGTGGATGTCGAGTGAGCTTGGTTTAAACTGTAAAATTATAACCTAGACAAAGACCAGACTAAGTGACCAAACTTACAACATGAATTTTTTTACCATTAAAACCAAAGAGCCAAAGTATGAAGCTTTTAACAATAAACTTCTCAAATGCACTAAATAGATGGAGAATAATAGATTTTAGTATGTCTTCTTGCTTGCTTGCTATTCAAATATGATAAACTATTACAAAATCTGAGAGCATTCGGATTCAACAAGAAAACCCTAAAATAACCCTAAAAATTTCAAATAGATAAAACATCAAACTTCAAACTTTAAACTTACAGCTCTAATGGCTACATACAACAATGTCTAGAGTAATCACTACTTCACAGGACAAATCCAATAAACAAAAAACTTACAGAAAGATAAGAGAAGAAACATGTGCAACTGCAGGCACAAAACAAACTTCCTTTTGTCTTCTGAGTGACTAGATCTGCTGATCGATTTCCTTCTTCTTCCTTCACTGCTCTACTTTGTAGCTCTCTAATCTGCTGAATTCTTCAACTGATCAAATGAGACTTATTCATTTCTTTTTGTCTCTTACCAAAAATATTACAATAAAATTATAGAAAGACAAGAGAAGGAACATGTGCAACTGCGGGCATGAAACAAGCTTCCTTCTATCTTCTGAATGACTAGATCTGTTGATCAATTTCCTTCTTCTTCCTTCACTGCTCTGCTCTACAACTCTCTGATCTGCTAAACTCTCAAACTAATCAAATGAGACTAATTCATTCCTTTTTGTCTCTTACCAAAAATATTTCCCCCTCTTTTCAAAATTTGAAACTCACCTACCCACATTCTTTGCTTTTTATTGTTTTGCAAGTCGTTAGGTGGTAGGTGGGCATTTGGCTCTAGGGGCAAACTAACCACGCATTAAATTTCAACATTCCACCTTTGTCTTGAGCCAAATAAGAAAGAACTGTTGCTCAGACTTGCAAAATTCCAGTTTGATGTCTTCATTCTCCACCAACTCTTTTATGAAGTGATATCTAATTTCTATATGCTTGCTTCTCCCATGAAAGATTAGATTCTTGGACAATGCAATAGATGAGATGTTGTCACAATAAATTGTGGTTCCATCCTCTTTCATTTCATTCAAATCTATGAAGATCCTTCTTAACCAAATAGCTTGACATGTTTTTCCATTTGCTGCTATATATTCAACCTCTACTGTAGATTGAGCAACAATAGGTTGCTTCTTGGATGCCCATGAAATTGCACTTGATCCCATATGAAACATGTATCTAGAAGTTCTCTTCTTATCATCTAAGCTTCCAGCCTAATCACTATATGCATAACCCACCAACTTGAAATCATTTTCTGTAGTATACAAAATCCCAAATCCTTTGGTACCATTCACATACTTTAGGATCCTCTTTCCCGCTTGCCAATAAAAATCCTTTGGTATTTTTATAAATATGGAAATCAAACTTACTGCATGCATCATGTCTGGCCAAGTTGCAATCAAATACATAAAACTTCCAACCATAATCTTGTATAGCGTTGGATTCACACTTTTGCTACAATCTACCTTGCGCAACTTCAGACCTACTACTGTTCATGTTGGGGCTGCCTTTCTATTCTACATTTTGAATCTTTCCAAGATTTGCCTTGCATATTTTTCTTGAGAGATGAAGATGCCATCATGCATTTGTTTTACTTCTATGCCTAGAAAATACTTCAAGAGACCTAGGTCTATCATTTCAAACTCATATTTCATAGCCTCTTTAAACTCAACAATTAGGAAATTTTCATTTCTAGTGAAAATTAAATCATCAACATACAAGAGAACAATCAACACATTGCCATTTTCTACCTTGATGTAAAGTGTGGGCTCACAACGATTTTGCTAGATCCATTGCTCATCAAATATGAGTCAATCCTGTTGTACCATGCCCATGGAGCTTGCTTGAGCCCATAAAGAGATCTTTTCAATCTATACACTTTTTTCTCTTCACTTACAACTTCATAACCAAGTAGCTACTCCACATATACTTCTTCCTTCAATACACCATTTAGGAAGACAGATTTCACATCCATTTTATATACCTTCCATTTATGCTGGGTTGCAATTGCTATGACAACACCCACGGTTTCCATTCTTGCAATTGGGGCATATGTCTCATCATAGTCTCTGCCATACTGCTACTTGTACCTCTTGACCACTAAACATGCCTTATGCCTATCTATTTTTCCTTCAGCATTGCACTTGGTCTTATCAACCCATTTCACTCCAATTACTTGTTTCTTGGGAGGCAATGTAGTTAAATCCCATGTCTCATTCCTTTCAATAGCATCTATTTCTTCATCGATGGCATTACACCATTTCTCCCCATTCACAACTTCCTCAAAATAAATTGGATCACTATGAGAAAATAATGCAAAATTTACACTCTCATCATAGTCTTCCTCATATCTTTCATCTTGGTATATCTCCCTTATAATTTTAGTCTATCTTGGCAATAGGGAGGCGAGAGTGGGATCTAAATTTTTAGTATTGCTACTGCTACTATTTTGCATACTAGCTCAAGGTTGTCTTGATGTGCTAGGAGCTATTACTCGGCATGTTAAGGGTTGCTTGCCTTTTTTCCTTTTTCTACAATTCATGTTTGTTGCTTCATCATCTTGCTAATCACTAATGTCATCTTCTTCCTCTTCAGTAGTAGGCACTTTTCTTGAAGTGTTTGAGGATTCATCTACTGAGCCATCCCATGACTAGTTTTCAATAAACTCCACATCTCTTTTAATGATGATCTTATTGGTAATTGGATCATATAGCCTACAAGCCTTTGATTCTAAACTATACCCTATGAAAATGCACTTCACACCTTTGTCATCTAGCTTTTTCCTTTGTTCCTTAGGCACATGTGCTTATCCTACACATCTGAACACTCTCAAGTGCTCAACTATCCATCTGTTCCTTGACCAAGCCTCAAGAGGTATCTTGTCCTGAACTGACTTTGTAGGACACCTATTTATCAAGTATACTACTGTTGCTATAGCTTCTTCCCAATATTTGGTTGGGAGTCCCTTTTCTTTCATCATACTTCTTAACATTTCAACAATGGTCCTATTATTCCTCTTAGCCACTCCATTTTGTTGCAAAGTATAATTGGTTGTAAGTTCTTTCTTGATGCCATTTTGTCTACAAAAATTTACAAATATATTTTAGGTATACTCCCCTCCTCTATTTGATCTAAGGACTTTTACACAGTGTCCACATTCTTTTTTAACAAGGGCTTTAAATTCTAAAAATTTGTCAAATGCTTCAGATTTATTCTTTAAGAAATACACCCATGTCCTATGACTAAAATCATCTATGAAAGTCATAAAATAAGTACTCCCCCCAATAGAAATAGTTTGCATAGGGCCTACCAAATCAGAATGCACCAATTCTAATGGTGCTCTAGTTCTTCTAGAATTTCTAGAATTAAAGGGAAGCCTATGTTGCTTACCCAATATGCAAGCCTCACACTTGTTATATGAATTTACAATGCTTGGCAAACCATAAACCATTCTTTTCTTGGACAACAAATTTAAACCAGCAAATCCAAGATGTTCATACCTGAGATGCCAAAGCTTAGAGGGGTCTTCAATCACACTCCTAAGAGCATATTGCTAGTGTACTGTTGTACATGCATGTATGAGAGGTGTAGGACTAACTTGAGAAGAGAAACATGTCTCTATCCTCAACAGAAACATCTGGTTCTTTGTCATTTGGACTATTGTAAGTAATCTATTACTCTCATGCTTCTCATGAATGACACACTTGTCATTTTTCATTAGCACTTTGTATCCATTTTGAATGAGTTGTCCAACACTCATCAAATTGTGCTTCATATAGGGGGCAAAATGCATATTTTGAATTTTCTTCTTCTGACCTTGCTTTGTGTGGACCATAATAGATCCTTTGCCCACTATGAGAATGGTTCCATTATTTCCCATTTTAGTTTCAAACTTAAAAGTCTTATCAATGAAGGAAAATAAACTTTCATTACCACTCATGTGGTTGCTACAACCACTGTCCAGGTACCATAACTCAGGGCTTCCTTCTTCACCAATGTTACACATGATGAAGGCTGTGGGATTGTTTGCATTTCCCATGTTCACATCAGCCACATTAGCCTTCTTCTTTGACTGATCAGCCTATTTCTTCCAACATTCACTTGCATAATGCCCATACTTATGATAGTAGTAGCATTCAAAATTGCTCTTGTTGGAGTTGTAATTTTTCTTACCTCCTCTAGGGTTGTTTTGAGAGGTGTTTTCTCCCTCTTGGTTGCTTGCTCATCTTGAGCTTTCTACACCAGCATTCCTTTGACCATTCCTTCCACGACCTCTATTTATTAAGCCTCTACTAGAGCCATTTCTATCTCCCCCCGTGCATCTTGAATTCTCTTGAGCCTTGAAAGATTGCTCTTGGGAAATAGTTGCTAACTTGTTTATCTAGTGCTCACGGGTTTGAAGAGTTCCCATCAACTCATCCATGGTCAATGTGGTGAGGTCCTTTGCTTCCTCTATGGTCATCACAAGGTTGTAATATTTCTAAGATGAACTCCTCAATATTTTCTCTACAATTCTTTGCTCATTATATTCTTCTCCATTTGATTTGAGCTAGTTTATCAAAGTGGAGATTTGTGAGCTAAACTCTACAATAGGTTCATTGTCCCTCATCTGAAGGTTCTCAAACTCTCTTATGACCATCTATAGCTTTACTACTCTAACCTTATCAGTCCCCTTGAAGTTTTTCGTAAGGATATCCCATGCTTCCTTTGCATAATTTGTTGTTGCAATCTTGGGGAAGACTGTCTCTGTCATTGCTACCTCAATCAAACTTAATGCCTTTGCATCCTTTCTCCTTAGCTCTTTCAACTGAGTCTTTTGTGGATTTTTGAGTGCAACATATTGAGCTAGGTATGTCACATCATTGAACCCATTAATTACAAACTCTCATAAATCATTTGTAACCATTATGGTTTTCATCTTCTTTTCCCATGTATCATAATTTTGTCCATTAAAGGATGATGACTACTATCATATCTCTCCTACATCTCCTACCATGTCAAATATCCCAAAAAGAACAAATGCCCTAACTCAATGTAGATGTGGGGCCTCAAAGCTCTAACACCATGTGAAAAATAAAATCACAAATTTAAAAATTCACTTGGCACATGAAGGTGCCGAGTGCCAATTTTGTTTGGCACCAATAGATGCTAAAGGACATGAGAAGGTGTCGACCTAGCTTGGCACAAGAAGATGTCGAGTGAACTTGGCACTCAAAGGGAAATTCGGCAAAAATAAATGCTGAGTGACCTTGGTAGTAAGCAATGCCGAGTGAGCTCCCTTTAAACTGCAAAGTTATAACCTAGACAAAGACCAAACTAAGTGATCAAACTTACAACATGAATTTTTTCACCATTAAAAATAGAGAGTTGAAGTATGAAGCTTTTAACAATAAACTTCTCAAATGCACTAAATAGATGGAGAACAATAGATTTTAGTAAGCTTGCTTTCTTGCTTGCTATTCAAATATGATAAACTATTATAAAATCTAGGAGCATTCGGCTTCAACTAGAAAACCTTGAAATAATCCTAAAAACTTCAAAAAGATAAAACTTCAAACTTAAAATTTAAACTTACAGCTCTAATGGTTACATACAACAATGCCTAGAGCAATCACTACTTCACAAGACAAATCCAATAAACAACAAACTTACATAAAGACAAGAGAAGAAATATGTGCAATTGCAGGCATGAAACAAACTTCCTCCTGTCTTTTGAACAACTGGATTTGCTGATTGATTTCCTTCTTCTTCCTTTACTGCTCTGCTCTACAACTCTCTAATCTGTTGAACTCTTCAACTGATCGAATGAGATTGATTCATTCCTTTTTGTCTCTTACCAAAAATATTTCCCCCTCTTTTCAAAATTTGAAACTCACCTACCTGCATTCATTGCTTTTGACTATTTTGCAGGTCATCAGGTGGTAGATGGGCATTTGGCTCCAGGGGTAAACCAACCACGCATTAAATTTGAACAAGATTACAATACTAAGTTAAAGGTAATACCAAACTTGTCAAATAAAAAATACATATATTTAGATTTTTTATTATTCTTTGGTACTGCTCCCCACTGACTATTTAGAAATTTCTATGAATGATTGAAGGAAAGGTAATGTAATGACATGGTAACTGTTGAACCCTGCTCTGTAAAACATATCCTCAAATTGTTTCTATGTTCTTTCCTTTCCTTCCATGTTCTTTCCTTTCCATCAGTAGAAGCAGCCATCATACACATATCAAATAGTAATCTTGTTTGCCTATTCATCCCTTCTTCTTCATCAAGAACTACATTCACAATTAATACTTTCCCATCCTTTGGTATCACTTCATAACAATTTTTCAATATTTTCAAACATTGTTTATCATCCCAATCATGCAAGATCCACTACAGAACAGCCATTAAAAGTAACTTGTAAAAATCAACATGTCAAAAGCTAAATTTGATTTTTATACAACAGAAATTTAAAACACATGTTCATAAAAATTGCATTTGCTGAAGGAATTTGTTCAAACATATTGCCCTCCACATGCTCTACTCCTGCATTTATAAAAGAATTTACTCAAACAGCTCGTTCTTGTCCATAAAATTTGGAAATGAAAAATAGTTACCAATTCTTTAACTACAGGGGAAATCAAAACAAAAGCCAACCTCAAAATATCTAAATACTAATTATCTTTCTATAGAATTTAGAGATGGATATTGTAACCGACCATGTATGGGAGCAGCAGTAGTTATAACATGAGGAAAGTCAAAATTGATACCATGAATGTGTCGATATTTTTCCACAATTACAGATATTGCAGAACCTAACCCTCCTGGAACATCCACTATACTCTTGAGGCTTCTAAACCCATCATAAATCTTCATCACATAAGCCATTAAAGGACTAGTATTCGTTGCCATGCCCTCATTTAAAATCCTATTTGATTCAGGATTGTTGCTCATGTACTCAAATATGCCCATATCATTGGCTTTGATGAAAGCAGGGGAGGCTTCAATGACAAAGTCGTTGGCAACCATCTATGACACATTTTAAATTAATAGCCAGCACAGTGGGAGCACAGGATTTTTGGGCACCATTGTTAACCAACAACTTAGAGAGGGCGGTGAGGCTATATTTGAATTGAGGAGTGCCACCATAATCTACTGTGCTTTCTTCTTTGAAAACACCAATGAAAGCCAGAAGCCTCATGATTCTAAACAAGTACTCACTATGGGCAGGCTTGCTGGTGGAAGTAGAAATATGAGAAGCAATTTGGTCTAAAGAGAGGAAATTATCACCACCATGGACGGCAATAATACCAGGGATGTTAATCAGAACAGCAGCTCGAAGAGCCATGGGCTTGGCTGCTGAAAGAATGATTTCATAGAGCTGAAGATGTGCTTCCATGGAAGCCATTGTTTGCCTCATCTAATACAAATTTGGCCAATTTATAGAAAAGTCATGAATAGAGAAACGTGGAACAACAATGCTGCCCATTGTCAAATATCGAACTGTTTATAACAGTTACTGGTAAACTGTTTATGATCAGTTTCAAAACGTGAAAGAAACCTAATATTTAATGTTTGAATTGAGAGTAAAATATTTTTGTAACCTGCCTTTTAATGTTCTTTAATGTATTGCATAGTCGCTGCAGTGTCTTAAACAAATATAAATGTTCTGGGAAAATGTGGTTCAGCACATCACATGGACCGTGAAGAAGCCATGGTTTCTTATCAATTAGAGACTCTAAATTTGATACGCATGGTTGCCTTCATCACTAGGTACCCCATTCTTTGATTTTTTGATAAGTTCAGACATTTGATTTTCTCTTTTTATTTTTATTTTTATTTGCTTCTGGACTCTCCTTCATGTCTCAAATTCTCCGAGTTTTCATGATATATTACTTTATAATATATCTAATGTGAACTCACAGTATTCCGATTTTCCCTCTACCAATTGTTTTGCTGATTTTAGCATATCTGCTTATCAATGGAAGATATATTTTTTCTTATTGTAATTACTAATATTGCATTGACTCTGTTTCCATTGACTGCTGTTCAATTAGTTGAATCAGTCAATTAATAGCTATAAGTATAATGGTTTATTTTTTCATTTTTAAAATAAGCGTGTTTTTAGTATTTAATTCTTCTTTTTTCTCTATATTATATTTATTTTAATTTTTTAGACTATTTTTATGAATAATTCTATATTTTATTAGTTTTACTTAAGTAAACATTTATTAATAATTCTGTTATTTTTTAAGTAAACACTTATTAACAATTCTGGTGGAGGTGGGGATGGGTGGCACAACTGCCCCATCTCTCCTCTTAAGCATAGTTCTAGTTGGTCTCTTTTTTCTGCTCTCGGTACTCTTTATGCTTCTTGCTACTAAGTAGCCCACTACCACCAATAAAAAATGGTGTTTTAGCTGGGGTTTGCAATTTCCCCTTCTATGAAAGATGAAGAAAGAAAAATAAATAGACAAAGATGATGGGCAGTCTCTCCCATACCTACGTCTAATATATAGGGTTTTGATGGTCAATATAATCCTTCTCCCTTGACTGACAAACATTGTTTAATTTTTATTTTTTATGAAGCGCTGATGACATGTGACTCGCATAGTGATCCAGTATCTATGACCCTTATTTTGAATATGTAAAAATAAAATTAAAGAATAACAAAAAACATATCATGTTTGAAAAGATCAAGTAAAACAAAAATATTATTTAAAAAAAAACAGTAGTGACAAATTTTTGTAAATGATTGTTAAAATTACATCATACTGCAATTTTACAAATTTCCAAAATACTGGTATGAGTGTCTTAGATGCATGAGATATCAATCACAATGTACATGTACTAATTTGAATGTTCAGATTGAGTTATGAATTTGAAGATTATATCACTGATTTTGTTCTAGTTTGTATTGCAGAGAAAACTATTTATGTATTTCAATGGTTCATATTTCTGATCACATATAAATATGCTTACCAATATTCAACCAGGAGCAACGGATCTGTCTATTTGATCTAAAATACACTATGGTAAGTTTAGTTTATATTATATTGAACCCAATCCTATTCGGGTGTTTAGTTTATATTACATTGAATCCAATCCTAATCGGGTGTTGTAGATTAAACTAACAAGCTAGCACAAATCTTAATTTGGTTAGTTAATCAAACAACCATAAACACCGATCTAAATAATGCATGGATCTTAATCATGATCTTAATGCATGATCGGTTTATGACAAGTTGCACTGTATGATTCAAAAGACAAGGTTTAGACTTCAACTTAGTATGATATGGACAGAAGGTAATTATGAGAAAGATATTGACGACAATAATACGGGTTATGTCTGTGTATGTGTACAAGATGAACTGATATATTTACATGCATACAAATAGAATCTTCCTGTCTATTCTTGAACTGTGGCCAACGCTACCATATTGTAACAAATTTAACTATGTTAAATTTATTTATTTTTAATATTGGAATTTTATTCTTTTAATTTAATTAACAATAAATTACGAGACATCAATTTGCATCCAAGTTCTAAAATTTCATGAACTTTTATTATTATTTGCTAAATTTGAGTAGACTCGAATTCAAGGCCTCTCAGATGAGAGACTTACATTTTAAAACTAGGGTTACAAGTAGAGTGGGAAGAGTCAGTCTAATCATGGAGGAAACTTCGTAGTCAAGTGTGCTCAAACTGGAGTAGGACTAGGATGGGTGACCTCCCAGGAAGTCTTGATGCTTCACCTCTATGAGCATCATCTACATCCATTGAGTGCTAAGGTTCCATTAATTTTCATGAGAGATGGATTCATGTCAATCACTACTCATGAAACACGAGCCAATGAGTTTGACTCAACAAACTACATAGTGAAATCCTGATAGCAACATCACAAATTGACTTGTTGCAGAAAAAATCTCCTACTTAGTGGCTTAAAATTTAAATTTTTTTGGTAGGTTGTTGTTAAAAAAAAATTGTTATTAGAATAGTTTAGTGTTTTATTATGAAAACATGTTTGAAGAGACCCTAGAACCTAGAACATAGAAGGTTTTGAACAAGGGGATGTGAAACCCACATCACAAGATATTCAATAGGTTCTACCAAAAGAAACAAAATCAAGACAAGGGGGGACAAAAATAGAAAATGGGAAGGGATCCTAAAACCCCACCAAATCTGGCAATAAGGATATAAAACAAGTAAATCACATTCTGCCCCACACCCTGAGAGAATCACAGAAAAGATTAATCTTTTCTTTTTCCCCCTTTCTTTGGGACTACAACTTCATATCAAATTAAAAAGGGGACTTTTTCTTACATTTTCCAATAATAGAACTTCACCCCTCCACCATACATGTCTTGTTTTTCCAATCTTTGGAAGTAAAGTCTTGAGTACCCAAGATAATAGATGTAGAACTAGCTACCTTAGAGCCAACAACAACAATGATGTCAATAATAGAACTTCCAACAATAGTGGCAGAGCTAGTAACAATTCTAATCGCATTAGTAATAGATCCGTCTATAGCACCAAAATAAAAATCAATAGAAAATCCATATTCAATGGGAATTAAAACAACACAATCCTCAACAATAGAAGTAGAGAGCTAGCAACAAAGCCTATAGTAGTAGTGGCTATATCTATAAAACCAACAATAGAACCTTTAGCAAGAGAAGCACAACAAAGCCATTATTTTGGGAATGACTAGAGGAGTAGGTAGATCTAACATTTAAAATCCTATGCCCAGAACTACCAACAACATCTAGAGGAACAGGGCAAGGACCAATTCCAATAGAAGACAAGGTAGCATGCTAGCCAACAATAGTACGAGAAGAAATTCCAGTAGAGGTAGAAGAGACAAGTTATCTAATACTAGGAGTATCATCTATAGCCTTGAGGGTTTCAAATTTAGGAATAACAAAATCAAGTAAAGGAGCAACATGATTATTCTTAGCAGAAAAATGATTTTCCTATAAATAGTGTAGTGTTCAACTGAAGCACCCTCCCACCAAAAGGAAGACTTGTCACTATTAACATTTTGTAGACCATATTGAGCTACAAGATGACTTGTTTCAAAATACTTTCTACACCTAAAGGGATTCCCTTCAGAGTGTAGAATCTAAGTCCAAGAACCCCTTTTTGATATAACAATTATTTAGGTGCATATTGTCATTGATGTTACACAAATATCACACTTTCACCGAGCTTAGAAGACTCCAATATTAGACGAGAAGAAGATCAGAAGAAGCAAAGTTCAGTGATCAAATGTAAACTAAGCTAGGTCAATCAATGAAGAATTCTTGTGTAAATCAAGTTAGGTCAATTACCAAAGAGTTCAATCTTAGCCAAGTCAGGTTAGTTACTAAGGCATTCAGTGGTAACCGAGCAACCTAGTTTTCAGTATCAACCGACCTACAACAAAATAGTTTTTATTTATCGGCTGGTCTATATAAGCTGAATTAGTGGATATTAGTTGTTTGTTTGAAAAAGTATTCAAGCCAATTTGACATTGGGTTTCATCTATATGAAAGGTCAAGTTGTGGATTAAAACATGGAAGTTGTAGAAGAAGATAAGATGTGAATAAAGAATGATACATATCTGATTAAGAGAAGAATGTCCAAGGAGCTGGAAAGAATATTCTAATTAGGAAGGATCTAGAGGATAAACCAGAATAGTGATCTGAATTTGTAAATTAGTTGCTTCATCAATTAGGTCAATCATTGTTACTCTCTAACAATTGTAGCAATGAATAAATCTTTTAATAGAGTTGACTTAACATTCATTTTATAAATCCTCTAACAAGGTGGAATTTCTATTTTGAAGTGTCTTAAGACCTCTAACAAGGCCACTCTTAATACGGTAATTCAAATCCTTTAATAGGATCACACTTAATAGTATGTTTGTAACCTTTAATAGGGTTGGCTCCTAACAAGGTTCACTTCAGAAGAGTGAAAAGTTGTAACTAGTTGCATTGGTGGTTTTCCCAAATTGGGTTTCCACATTAAATTGTGTTGTCTTATGTGTTCATGTTATATTCTTACTACTTTATCTTTCTACAACTAAGTTACTAAAGGTTAATACACATTAATATCTTAATATTGCTTTGTTGACTGAGTTATAGTGATTATCTAGCTCTAATCAAGTTGTGCAAGGATTTGAGTTAATAGAAGCGTTACTCCTTTTATATTTTCAACAATTGGTACTAGAGCTATTGGTTCTTTCATAAAAGGTTTTAAGGACCTAAGCTAAAGATCAAGATGTCTTACAGAAGAGAGATTCCTAAGTTGAATAGAGAAAACTTTAAAGCATAGTAGGAACTCATGAAGTTGCATTTGGGAACCATTGGAGATACATGCCGACACTTCTTGGAGAATCAGTTTGTGGCACCTTCTAGTCCTTTGATTGTGGATCAGATGGTGGATAAAAAGAATCCCAACAAAATGATGATTGAAATTGCTTCCTCTCTCAATTATTCTGAATTTGATGAAATTAAAGACTATCCTACTGCCCATGAAATGTGGAACAATCTAGAGAAGATCTATGGAGGAGATGACAATGTAAAAAAAGCCAAAGAAGAAATTCTAAGAGGCCAATTTTATTAGATGAGAATGAGAGAAGATGAAAATATTGTAAATTTTAGTGATAAGATCAAAGCAAGTGTGAGTGTAATCAGAGCTATAGGAGGAACAATAGATGATGTAACAATAGTCAACAAAGTATTAAGAACTCTTCTTCCTGTTTATGCAATTAGAGTTTCATCTATTCAAGGGATGAGATGTGATCTCAAAAATGATATAACTTTGGATGCACTATTGGGAAGGTTGACAACTTTTGAGTTGGATAACTTTGATAACTATTTTCCTAGATCTGATCACATAGAGTTAGCATTCAAAGAAAAACTAACTCTTGATAAGAGGAGAGGAAACTCAAAAGGAAAACAATCTATCAGTGAAGAAGAAGAAGAATTAAATGATAACCTTGAAGCTATTGAATCCTTGATTGTAAGAAGGTTATCAAAAGGAAAAGGTAAATATAAAGGAGAAATTCTATTGATTTGTTTTTCTTGTAAAGAAGTTGGTCACATTGTTGCAAGGTGCCCAAAAAAGGAAAGCAAAGATGATAGAAAATTCAACAAGTTCAAAAGAAATAAAGGTTTCAAGAGCTATAAAAACTACAAAAATAAAGGGAAAAAATCTTGTTATATTGCTAAAGATTATAATAGTCATTATGAAGATGAAATGGTATATATTGCTATTAGAGATGAATTAGATGAAAAGGAAAATGAAAAGATGACACTTATTTCTCATGTTATGGAGAATAACACATGGATAATAGATAGTGGTTATTCTCATCACATGACTAGTGATAAAACTATGTTTGAACACTTGGAGCACTATGATGGTGGAAGTGTTGAATTTTGGAAACAATGAACCATGTTATGTAAAGGGAAAAGTATGCATTGCATTAATATATGAACTCAAATGTCACAATGCTTACTGGGTTAAAGGACACAATCTTCTCACTATGGAACAAATGAACAATATTGGATACAAGGTAGAATTCATGAATGGGAAGGCTAACCTACTAGATGGTAAAGGAAACCTAGCTAGAATTGGCAATTAGAAAAAAGGTAATCTATTATGTCTAGATCTCACTAAAAGTTCAATCTTGTTGGCACAAATAGAGGAAAGTTGGTTATGGCATAAAATAATGTGTCATGTAAACTTTGATAATCTGGTTACCATAAGTAAGAACAAAGGAGTCATAGGTATTCCAAATCTAAAGAAACCTAAAAAGACCACATGCAAACAATGTCAAATTCTAAAGATGGGTAAAACTAGCTTCAAAAGTAAAAATTTCAATAATGAGTAATTCTTGGAACTACTTCATAATAATTTGTGAGGATCAATAGGTATTGAGAGCAATAGTGGAGAAAAATATTAATTTGTTCTATAGATGATTATTCTAGGATGATGATAGTAATCTACTTGAAAGATAAATATGAAGCTTTTTAAAATTTCAAATGGTATATGGCTAGAGTTAAAAAAGAAATTGGTAAGAAGTTAAAATGTCTAAGATCAGACAAAGGAGGAGAATTCATCTCTAATGAATTCAATTAATTCTACAATGAAAGAGGAATTTAAAGACCAGTATCTACACCAGGTACACCTTAGCAAAATGGCATAGTAGAAAGAAGGAATATATCCACAATAGATGGTGTAAGAACATTGATGATAGTGAAAAATATTGCATCCAAATGCTTGAAGGAAGAAATCAACAGATCTGTTCATAGCTTGTAAACTGAGTTCAATTGAAGAAAGATACAAATCAAACACCTTATGAATTTTTGTATGGCTATAAACCTAATATCTTTTATTTTAAAGTATTTGGAATAAAATTTTATATCTTGAAAGAGACAAGGAAAGGAAAATTCGATATTTAGGGGATGCAAGGAGATATTGAAGACCTTTGTAATGGAAGATTTCAAAACAATTGGAATACCTATGTCTACTATACATAAGCTATCCAAGAATGATGATGCAAAAGAGGTAAATTAGACTACCTTTAGATCTATGATTGGGAAACTTCGGTATGTTGTTCATACAAGACTTGATATTGCATTAGTAGTTGGTATAGTTGCAAGGTTTTCTGCAAATCCCAATGAAAATCACAAGATGACAATCAAAAGAATTATGGGATATCTATAAGGTACTCTAGAGTATGGTTTATGGTACTTGAGAAAGGAGGAAACTTTGAGTTGAAGTTGTTTACCAATGTTGATTGGGCTAGAAGCATTGATGATGTGAAAAACACCAGTGTGGAAGCATTCTTTCTTGGAAAGAGGTTAGTATCTTGGACAAGCAAAAAGAAGAATTGTATCTCTTAGTCTACAAAAAAAGTAGAATATGTTGATGTAGCATTTAATTGTTCCAATATAGTTTGTATCAAGAAAATATCATTAGGAATGAAGGAAGAAATCAAGGAATCAAGGGTCATCAATTGTGATAATAGTACAAGTGCAATCAATATATCTTAGAATCTAGTGATGCACACCAAAATAAAACACATTGCAATCAAGTATCATTTTATGAGAGAATCAGGTCAAGATAAAGAGGTAAGATTGGAAAATGTTAACACAAAGGAGCAGGGTGATGACATATCTACCAAGTCTTTATAGTTAAGGAAACATTTTTGTATCTAAGAGGTAAGCTAGGGTTCATTTTCATATCTAATGCTCATTAGAGTACAGATAAGTGATGCATAAACCAAACTACATTGAAGATCTATCAAGTTGATGCAAACAATCAGAGCTCATTGCATATGAGTCAGTACATTAGGTGCATTATAAAATCATTGTATGAAGTCTTTAGCATTTGATGTCAAAGAGGGAGATATTAAATATGTCATTTTCATATCATAAGCATTAAGGAAGTGTTTGATTGAATCATAGGAAGAAACTTCTATATTAGCAAGAGGGAGAACTTGATCAAATGGAGTCTGAAGATAAGATCTGTCAGAGGGAGAATATTAGAAGGAGTTCTCATGGATGAAGAACTAGAATTAAACTAAGGATATTTTCTTGTAAATTTTCTTTACATAATGACATGTTGTGTTTCCATCAATTCCAAAGAGCGAGATTATTGATAACAATTATTTAATTGTATATTAGCATTGATGTTACATAGTTTGGAAGATTCTAATATTAGCTGAGAAGAAGATCAAAAGAAGAAAATTTCAATGATCAACTATAAACCAAGCTAGGTTAGTCAATTAAGAATTCCTTTGTAAACCAAGTTAGGTTAGTTACCAAAGATTTTAGTATAAACTGAGTCAAGTCGATTATCGAGGAAATCAACAATAACCAAGTGACCCTTTTAAGTATCAACTGACCCACAGTAGAATAGTTTTTATTTATCATTTTGTATATATAGGCTAACTCACTAGATGTTTTTTTTTTTTTGAAAGATTATTTAAGTTGACTTGACATTGGGTTTCATATGTATAAAAAGTCAAGTTTTGGATTGAAACATCAAAGTTTTCGATAGAGATAAAATGCAAATAATGAAGGATATCTGATTAAGAGAAAAACATCCAAGGAGATTCAAATAATATTCTAATCAGAGAGGATCCAAAGGATAAACCAAAATAGTGATCTAAATTTTCAAATTAGTTGCTTCATCAATCAGGTCAATCATTATCACTTTCTAACAATTGTAGTAGTGAAAAAGTCTCTTAACAGAATTGACTTAAAAATCATTTTGTAAATCCTCTAACAACGTGGAATTTCTAGTTTGAAATGTGTTAAGACCTCTAACAAGGCTACTACTAATAGGGTGATTCAAATCCTTTAATAGAGGCACACCTAACAATGTGTTTTGTAACCTTTAACAGGGTTGGCTCCTAACAGGACTCACTTTAGAACAGTGAAAAGTTGTAACTAGTTGCATTGGTGGTTTTTCCCAAATTGGGTTTCCATATTAAATATTGGTGTCTCATGTGTTCATATTATTTTCTTACTACTTTATCTTTCTACAACTAAGTTACTAAAGGTTAATACACATTAATATCTTAAGATTGCTTTGTTAAACAAGTTATAGTAATTATCTAGTTCTAAACGAGATGTGTAAGGATTTTCGTTAACAAGAAGGTTGTATTGACATATAAGGGATTTTGAATTGTTTTAGTGGTAATTGGTTTACCCTCCCCTCTGAGTTACTCCTCTTATATTTCCAACACCCCCGAGTGTTCTAATATAATCCTTTCTAGTAAACTTTAAAAATATCCATCTCTACTAGAACACAAGCATAAGTAGAGTGCATCATATCATTAGATAACTCACTGACTATAAAAAATTCTCCAACAACATCTCCCACAACACCTAAAAGAGTATCAACCCAAAGATGAAGGGAGAGATGGGGAAGCATCACCCGTTAGAATCTTGTTGAAGATTTTTGAAGAAGGGGGGAAAGTCAGGGGCACAAGATTTCACAACAAGTATGAAATGATTGTCCCATGTGTGAAAGAATTATTAGATAGAATCAAATTACTATCTTCCACAATATCCAATATAGCAAATAAAAAACCCCTAGCCATTGGGGATATGTCACAATACTTAAGATAATAGGTTCCTAATGAACAAAGATCCACCTTTTTAACTTAAGAAAACTTGGCCATAAACCCATGAAGTGGGAGATAACCCCATGAGAGGAAAACTCAAATGAAGTTTCCTCAATTTTATCAAAACTTTCTTATCTAGACAAATCTAATTAGGATCAGCAACATGGAAAGACTATGTGGATTTCAAACCTATACTACCACCATTTCCAACACCATCAAATTGATTGGTCATAGTTCTAGAAGATAACATACCAACACATGACAACATCTCTAAAGCCCTAGTAGATGGAATGGACCTAGGAGTAGTCCCTCCAATAGGAAACTTGACACCTAAAAGCTTAGAGGCTTTAGCCAGTAATGAAGCCCTAGATAGACATCCAACCTAAGAGACATGCAAAGCCCCAGTAGACTTAGAAACTCCAACCGCTCATAAAACCCTAGCCCCAATGCCCATAGAAATGCCTACAACCAATGAAACTTTAGAAAACCTATCAACCAACACAAAATATACTAAGGAAAAATGTATTAAATCTCTAGTAGTAGAAGACACAATCTCAATAGATAGAGAAATACTACAAAAAGACATAAAATCAACCATGGTTGGAGCCTCGACAACTGATACAATGCTAACAAGGGAGACTAGGGTAGAGGTATCACTAGCCTCAAAAGGCAAAACAACATTAGTAAATGGCTAGACCCAAGTCAAAGTCCCAACAACAAAAGTTGGCACAACAATAACCCTAGTCAGAGCCCCAATAGTCGATACAATGACAAGAAGAAGGAAAGCCCTAGTCAAAGCACCTCCATCCATTAGAATAGTTTATTTAGTCTTCGTAAATGTTTATATTTCAAGTTTATTTGGTAAGAATTTGCTTAGTTGAGCTTTAATAATTTTGATAAAATTAAGCCTTTTCCACCCACAAATTGAAATATATATCATGAGAATGGGTTTTCATGTGGAGTTATAGTATATACTCATATCATTTTTGTACTAATAAGCTGATTTTTTATGTATATGCATTTTATTTCTTAATTTTCTTTTTCAAAGACTATAGTTATAATTTTGTACTTCTATTGATTATTTAGTGTCATTTTTCTTTTCCTTTTCCTTCCTCTTTCCTAGAATTTTCTTGTTTCATACTTGATTTTTAAATTTATTTATCCACTTTGTTGAGGTCCTCTAGTTAGCCCTACTTCTAGTTTAGTTTAATTTTTTTAGAACACTAACTATTATCAATACATATGTGAATTCTCATAATTTAAATTACCAACCAGCACCATTTAAAATTTGCATACCTTATGAAGTTATTGTCTTCATCTCTTTTCTAACCTACTGTCAGAAAAGTCTGATGCTTTTATCCTTATGACTTAATGTCAATCTTCTAAATCCTTTTGTCATTTATATTTTTACACATGATCACATACACATCAATACATAATGTAAATTTTAATTTAATCATTTAGCTTTTAAAATGTAAAATATTAAATTAAATATCATTATCTAAAGTGTTTATATTGTTTATTGAAAAAAGTTTTAAATACATCAATACATAATGTAATTTTTACTTTAATCATTTAGCTTTAAAAATTTACTATATTAAATTAAATATCATTATCTAAAGTTTTTATATTTTTGATAGAAAATAGTTTTAAATAATAAAACATTTAATTTAAAATGGATATTAAATTAGTAACCATTCATAGATTGTTTGGCAGATTTAAAGTTAAAATTATATATATATATATATATATATATATATATATATATATTATATAAGCAAAGGTTGCAAAGGCACCATATAAATAAATAAATAAAAATATATATATATATACAGAGAGAGAGAGAGAGAGAGAGAGAGAGAGAGAGAGAGAGAGAGAGAGAGAGAGAGAGAGAGAGAGAGAGAGAGAGAGAGAGAGAGAGAAATATACCAAATTCAAGGGCTCATTAGGGAAAGAATCCGGAAAGAAAACCCCAATTCATAGCAGATATAAAAGAGTAGATCAATATCAATTACATTTACATTGACAAGAAAGATTCCTAGGTAGTAGCATAAAGCTCTTTATCGACATCAATAATGTGTGCTAAATCTGGAAAGTCTATCACATGGATACTTAGTCTTGTGGAATCAAGATCAATGCCATCGGATCCCCATTTTGCTAAAAGATCGGCAATCAAATTTCCTTCTCTATAAGTATGTGAAATGAAGCAAGAATCAAACGAGTCGATCAAATACCAGATTTTAGACATGATATATTTGATTCTCTAGTTAATGATTTGTCTCTTGATGCAAGCATTAATGATGAGAGGGGAATCACCTTCAATATGAATCACTTTTAATTTCAAGTTCTTGGCCAAAACCAAACCATAAAGTAATCCAAGTGCCTCTGTTGTATTGTTCATGCTTGAGGGTAAAGAGAGGCATTTGAATGCAAGAACTTCAACCAAATGGTTTCATAAACACATGTGACAACCAGCTTTTCTGGGATTGCCTCTCAAAGATCCATCGAAGTTTATTTTGATACACCCATTGGTCAAAGGTAGCCACTTGATTTGAGATCTGTCAACATGGTTATTTGGAGGAGAGGAGGCCATAAATGGAGGGATAGAAATGTGGTTCCATCTTTTAAGGATGGAGTTATCCCATTCGGTGAATCTATAGTTGCTGATCTTATCTTTGACACGAGCATTGACCACTTCCGAAATTGACTAAAGCGTGAAATACTGTGGTAAGAATTGTAATGTATTAAAGTCAATTGAAGGGTCTAATCAATGATCATCTAATCTCCAACAAACTTTTAGGAATTGTGCTGCAGCAATGGCTCAACAAAAAAATATTGCCCATTATTATATATTAAATTGATTCAACTATTTACCTCTACCGAGTTGGTAAGTTTGGACAATGTGGCCAACATATGGTCATGATAAGACAATCGATTGGACATTATATCAAACTCTTCACATAGAAATACTTGATCATTAATATCATAAATCACATTTTCCTCTATCCATATTTGTAAAGGTGCTGCAATGATTTCTTAATATACTGAAAAAAAAAATGGAGGCAACAAGATTTAAATACCATTTAATATACAAAATGCGTCATTCACATTTTAGATCAGATAATAAATAGTTTATTGTAAGCAACTTGATGATTGACATTTCCTTGTTCCTCCACTCATGATTTTTCTATAAATTGACAAAGTTTGTGTTAAATGAGGCAAACTATGGCTTGTTCAGAGTCTTCCATGGAAGCACATCTTGCACTCTACGAAATCATTTTTTCAAAAGCCAAGCCCATGGCCCTTCGGGCTGTGACAAATTTAACTATTGCAATCACTGATTATTAATCTCCTATCATAAACAATTATTAAACTGCTAAAAATAAATTCCTAGCTAATATCGAAACATAACACAACTGCAACTTCACTTATAAAATACGAAAAGAAATGCGCAACACAATGAACACAATATTTTTGGAAAAATTGTCCTTGGAAAAACCCTTAAGGGAAAACTAGTTCTACAGATGAGAAATTATATTAAACTCTAGCAAATCAAGAGATACAAAATTCCTTGCCTCTTATTGGTAGAATTTTGACAACCTCCTAATTTCTCTCACTGATATTCCCCACTGCTATTCCCAAGCTAACACTGCGCCCTTGCTAAAACTGCAAACGTTTCTCCAAATTTCATATTCTCCAAATGCCCCCTTGACCTCCATTTATACTACTTCTGTTGGTAAACCAATGGTCGAGATTGATTTACAATCAACGGTTGAGATTAAAACAACTTAACAACCCTAACCAAGTTGGTTTCTAGTTGTTTCCAAAAGTGGTCAATTAATTAACAAATATTTGTTTCTAATCTAACCAATTAGTTAGCAAAACAATTACTTGCTAAATAATAGTAAATGGACAAATAGCTATCCAAAGCTAACAAAACTAACACCTCCCTCTTAGCGAGGAAGCTGTTCTACAGGACACCTAACTTATCTCTGAAGAAGATAAATTTTTCCTTCCCCAAAGCCTTAGTCAAAATGTCTGCTACCTGCTCCTCTATAGGTATGTACTATAGCTTAACAACTCCCCTTTGTACACAATCTCTGATGAAGTGATATCTGATATCTATATGTTTAGACCTATCATGAAACACTGGATTCTCAGACAACTTGATGCAACTCTGATTGTCACAATGTATCACAGTAGTCTCAACCTTCCGACCAAACAAGGCTACTAACAACTTTCGAAGCCATATAGACTCGCATGTCGCCATGCTAGCTACAATGTATTTTGCTTCTGCTAAACTTAGAGCCATAGACTTTTGCTTCCTGTTGAACCAAGATACAACTCCTGACCCCAAGCTGAAACAACACCCTGAAGTGCTCCTTTGGTCTGTTGTACTTCCTGCCCAATCTGCGTCAGTATAACCTATCAACTTGATACCTTCACCTCGAACATATCTGATCCCATACTCAACTGTACCACACAAGTAACGTAGCACATGCTTAGCCATTGTCCAATGCATTCTCTTTGGTTCAACCATGAACTGACTAAGAGAGTTAACTGCAAATGCTATATCTAGCCCAGTGTTGACCAAATACATAAGAAAACCAATCAACTGTCTATATAAAGTGGGATCTACATTTTTCTCCTTAGTTGTATCTACCTTTATCCAATTCATGATCATGGGTGTAGACATGGCTTTGCAATCCTCCATCCCAAATTTCTTCAAGATTTCAATGTAATATTTCCCTTGACCAAGGAAAATCTCCCCATCTATCTGCCACACTTCCATGCCTAGAAAGTAGTGCATAAGTCCTAAATCCTTCATCTCAAACTCTTCTGCAAGGTTCCTCTTGCAATCCACTATGAGCCCTAGTGAACCTGTAAGAAATAGGTCATCCACGTAAAGAACAAGAATGAGAATCTCACCCCCAACCACCAAGTAGTATAGGTTAGCATCTGCTTCACTCTTCACAAAGCCCATTTTTTGCAAGTATGTATCAATGTGTTCATACCATGCACTAGGAGCCTACTTGAGTCTGTACAATGCTTTCTTCAATCTACACACATGGGTCTCTTTGCTATGTGCTACAAAGCCTTTTGGTTGTTCTATGTATAACTCTTCCTTCAACTCACCATTAAGGAATGCTATCTTGACATCCATTTGATGGATTTTCCATCCCATCTGTGTTGCAAGTGAGATTACAGCTCGTATAGAAGTATACCTGGCAATAGGGGCAAATGTCTCCTCATAGCCTATTCCCTCCTTCTGAGAGAACCCCTTTTCCATGAACCTCGCCTTGTATTTCTCAATGCTACCATCTGCACCGTGCTTTATCTTATAGATCTAGCATGATCCAACTATAGCCCTATCTATTGGTCTAGGTACTACCTCCCACACATCATTCTGCATTATTGAAGAATATTCCTCAAACATAGCATCTCGCCATACCTGATGTTCTACAACTTCTTGATAGCTAGAAGGCTCACTATCTACCAACTGACTAACTAATGCCACATATTGATTGAACTTGGCTAGTTGTCTTCACTATCTAGTACTCTTCCTAGGAGCTCCCACAAACTCTTGAGTATCCCTTTCTGTATCTGGAACCACTTGGTTCCCGCCGCCAACTGTAGAGGATGAAATGTCAACCTCTAAGTCTTCTAGATGCATTTCCTATTGCACCTATTGCTCCATACTTTATGAATCTTCACTAATTGAGTCTACACTCATACTGGTAACTATACTTGAGCTTTGTTACTCTTGACTTGGTCTTGGAGCTTCTGTTGGCTGCTCACTCTGATCATCTGCTGGCAAATCTCTAGATCTCCTGAATGCCTTGTTCTCCATGAACTTGACATCCCATCTGACAATAATTCTTTTAGTCCTCGGAATGAAAATCCTATATGCCTTTGAGGTCTCACTGTACCCAATAAAGTACCCCCTCTCTGCAGTCTGATCTAGCTTTGTACGTGTATCTCTAGGAATGTGGCAATATGCTAAACTCTTGAATATCCTATAGTGACTAACATCTGGCTTCTTCCTTATGAAAGCCTCCTCTGGTGTCATCTTCCCTAGCACCTTGTGTGGAACTCTATTCTGGATGTAGACTGTTGTATTACATGCCTCTACCCATAAGTAATGGGGCATGTCCTAGTCATGTAGCATAGCTCTTGCTACCTCCGATATAGAATGGTTCTTCCTCTCAGCAACTCCATTCTACTGTGGATCGTAAGGAACAATCCATTCTCTCTTCATTCCTTCTCTGTTGTAGAACTCTTGGAAGACATTTCCTTCGTACTCACCTCCATTGTCTGACCAAAGAACCTTTATCTTCTTTCTTGTCGAGTTCTCCACAAGAGCCTTGAACTCTTGGAATTGACTAAAAACCTCATCCTTAGTCTTTAAGAAGTATATCCAGGTCTTTCTAGAGAAATCATCAATAAAAGTAACATAGTACTCATATCCTCTAAGAGATTTCATTAACATCGGTCCACAAACATCTAAATGTACTAGATCAAGAACACCCTTAGATCTAGTGTCACTCCTTGGAAAAGATGCTTTCGAAAACTTCCCCAACACACATCCCTTACATATATCGTCATGCTCTATGCTGACTTGTGGAACACCTGTCACTATCTCACGAAGCAATCTAAGCGCTCCATGATGAATATGGACCATCCTCCTATGCCATAGCTCTCCAAGATCTCTAGGATTATTGTTGCTCATGAGTGCCTTAGGAGTGTCAAACTGCAATCTATAAAGGCGACCACTCCTAACTCCAATAGTTATGGGTGATTTCCAATCCTTGTGCTTAATCAACACTTTTGTCCCTCTAAATAGTACATTACACCCCCTATCCTGAAGAACAGATACAGAAATCAAATTCATACCTAAGCCTGGCACATATAACACATCATGAAGTGGGATTATCTTTCCATTCTCTCTCTAAAACTGAATAGTCCCTTTCCCAATAGGGTTGAGTTTGGACAAGTTTCCCATAGAAATCTGGATGTTGGTGTCCTCCTCCTTGTAACTGGAGAAGTACTCTCTAACTCCTATCATATGAAATGATGCCCCACTATCTATATACCAAACACACTATGAGGTTGAGCTAACCATACAAGCTATGAGTGCAAACTCATCTTCCATTCTACTGGAGAGTTCTTCCACACTTGCTGAAGCTACCACCTACTTCTTACCCTTCTTCCTCTCTGGGCAATCACTGACATAGTGGCCAAACTCATGAAATCCAAAGCACTTGACCTTAGAAAGGTCCTTCTTCTTCTTTTCACTTTGTGAGTTTGATCCTTTGCTAGATACCTTCTTTGCTTTCCCTTTACCTGCTAGGGCAACATTTTCTTGTTCCACCTCATTTTTTTGACTCTTATTGGCCCCATTGACAAGACTTAGTCTAAACTCCTCCTGAGTGAAATCAGTCCATAGTCGATCCCAACTTGGTAAAGTATCTCGTCCACTAAAAACTTGAACAAAGACACTCCATTGTTTAGTAAACCCATTAAGGGCTATTCTCACTAGCTCATCATCACTAGGACTATCTCCAATATCTGCTAACTCATCCTTGACAAGTCTGAGCCTGGTAGGGTAACTTGTGACATCTTCTCCCTAATTCATTCAGGTATTCTTTAGCTTCTCTCTAAGAATCAATTTCCTATTGGAGGTAGCATTCTGGTACAGATTCAGAATGACATCCCACATCTTCTTTGTTGTATCTAGCTCCAAGATATATGGAACAATATGATCCTTGACACCATCAAGGATTATCCTCCACGCCTTGCCATTTTCCTTCCTATATGTTGCAAGCTATGTTGCATCTATTAGTATAGGTACAACACTAGTAGCATAATCCTTGATACCATTCTCTTCCAACAATAAAGAAATTCTGGCCTTCCAGACACCAAAATTTGAGGAACCATCCAATCTATCCTGATCTCTCAAATAGGCTGAAGCCATCTCAAGGGTTTAAAGAAATAATAAATCTAAAGAGATCGAAATTTCTTTCCTAGGGCAAAACTCTTCTACCCTTAACAATGCTCTGATACCATGTGAAAAATTTAACTATTGCAATCACTGATTATTAATCTCCTATCATAAACGATTATTAAACTGTTGAAAATAAATTCCCAGCTAATATCAAAAAATAACACAACTGCAACTTCACTTATAAAATATGGAAAGAAATGTGCAACACAATGAACACAATATTTTTGAACAAATTGTCCCTGGAAAAACCCCTAAGGGAAAACTAGTTCTATAGATGAGAAATTATATTAAACCTCAGAAAATCAAGAGATACAAAATTCCTTGCCTCTTACTGGCAGAATTCTGACAACCTCCTAATTTCTCCCACTGATATTCCCCACTACTATTGCCATGGTAACATTGCGCCCTTGCTAACACTGCAAGACTGTTTACTAACACTGCAAAAATTTCTCCAAACTTCATATTCTCCAAATGCCCCCTTGACCTCCTTTTATACTACTCCTATTGGTAAACCAATGGCCGAGATTGATTTACAATTGACGGTTGAGATTAAAACAACTTAACAACCCTAACCAAGTCAGTTTCTAGTTGTTTCCAAAAGTGGTCAATTAATTAACAAATATTTTTTTCTAATCTAACCAATTAGTTAGCAAAATAATTACTTGCTAAATAATAGAAAATGGACAAACAGCTATCCAAAGCTAACAAAACTAACACGGGCTGCTATTTTACTTACATTCTTGACATTATTGCCATTCACAGTGGTGATAATTCCCTAAATGTGTAGCAAATTGCTTCACATATTTCTAATTTTCACCAACAAAGTGTCTCACAGTGAGTACTTGTGTAGAATCATGAGGCTTTTTGCTTCCATTGGTGTCTTCTCAGAAGAGAGTTTCACAATCCACTTTATTCAATGCCAATAAATTGATACCCCGTTTTCCATGTGGAGAGAGAATGAACTGATTTCCTAATTAAAATTAAGATAACACTGATAACATACTTTATTGCAACTAAATTAATGATAAGAACCATTAGCAAAACAAAATGGGTCAGTTGTACATATATAAGAACTAGCCATTTAATAAGGGGAGTTTAGAAGCATGGCAAGGATCATCTGGCGATTTTGAGGACAACAAACCATTTCCACCATTTAATGCCCCAATGTGCAGCAATTGTCATAACTTGTGTTTCTCACTCTGCGTACGACATCAAGGGTTTTATTTTCTTTTATTTGTTGAGTCTCATCTTAACATGGTGGCCATGAATTCCCAGGCAAATCAATATAATTGTTTTAGAGCGGCATGATAGATTGCTTTTGAGCTTAATGCATCTTGCTGATTTCAGTGTGTATGGAGGAATATCCACTGAATATGGTGGATAAAGTCAAGAAAATGAAGTCAGAGGATGTTAATCTTGATAGCGAACTCATTCTCACAATTGAGAAAATGCAAGAAATTTAGGAAGAGTTCGAGAAAGTTAATGAGGAAGCAAGTGACAAAGGATTGGAGGTGTTTTGGCATAAGAACTATCAATAGAAAATTTCACCAAGTTCCCTGTCCTTCTCTTGCCTTTATATTAATGTTTCCAAATGTCATTTTTTCCCTTAGCACTTTAAGAAATAAATGGGGATAAATATTGGTTGATTGGAATGAATTGAATTTTCTTTCGTAGATGTATCTAAATTGGACAGTTATAAATTCATTACTACTGTATGTGTAAACATACGATCACCTATTGTAGTAAATTGAGAAACTTTAAAGTAGAATTGTATCGTCAACTAGGTTTTCTAGATGTTATGAATAGATTGGAACTTTTTCCTTGGTATTTACCTTGACTAGAGGGCATGAAAACTCAATGAAAACCTGTAAGAGTTAATGCAACTAAAAGGAACTAGAGAACCTCGAGGCTCAACTGTCTGGGATATTTGATATGAGTATGGATTCACACCCTGTCATAAGCATTGTTTCACCACCACTTGAAGAAATCATCTCATTATGGATTGATAGAATAGGTATTTTAAAATTAACAACTAATTCAAATATGTCAATATGAACCACAAGCTAGAAACTTATTTCAGCTATTGATTAAACTAGTTAAACATTTGCTCCTTTAATTAGATGCTTAAACTTGATTAACATTAAATTAACTTCAAGATGTTAAAACTAGTCCCAGACTTAAAGGTGTAGATTTGAATGTATGCGTTAAGATATGCAATAACTATGTGCTCTCTCAACATTATGAATTATTGAAGCCCAGTCAGATTGGAAACTAATGTTTATCAACACCTCCTATAACCTTATTGAATTTTGATCATACTCTTTGGTGGTTTTGGCTAAGTATGTAAGCTGTCTGTTTACTTGAGTTGGCTGCTAAATATAGTTTGGGCACTTAGCAGTTCCCTTGGAAAATAATAATTACATGGCCATCCTTTTATATAAGATCTGGGGATTAGTTTTATTCAACATTTATTTTACCATGACTTTATTAACTTTTTTTAGGAACTGGTAACTCATGGAAGGATGTTGACCTTTAAATTATCATGTTTCATAGATGTGGCCACACAGGATGCATACTTTACATTTTAGAAAATGCATTATTGCATTTTCCATTGTTTCTTACATTATGTATAGAATCTAAAAATTGGGGGGACAATATGATCTCATGATGAATGCAAAGTAATGGTGTTATGCTTGTTACTTAATATACATCTTGTGTACTTATGATTTATGAGAGGAATTCAAAAAAGGATAACATACAATGAATCATAATTGATGGAGAAAGAGTTTCATTGTTAGCTATGTCACTGGCTTTATATATATAACATGTGTCAATAGAGAATTGATGGTAGTACTTGTATGCCCTTTCGGAAGTTGGACTAATTTTCTTGCTAGAGATTAGCTAAGATGATGTAATTAATTGATCCATGATTAATGAACTTTATGATTTTATCCTTGTATGTTGATGGATATATGAAGATCAAGGTTGGATAAACCATGTTATGTTTTTATAAATGATGGAGATGGAACTGTGATACTGAAGTTACAAATAAGAAAATGTTGTTTTTTTATCTTGCTGACCAATTAATATTCTAACATTACTTGTGTAGCACGATTCAATTACTCTTCTAGTTTTACTTGTTTAGACTATCTTGTTAACGGGCTAGGTATCTTTCATGTCTAGAAAGATTTTGGAGAAGCTTAAAAACTTCGTGGTAGGGTGGTAAAGCAATCCTACAATATTCTCACCCTTTTGTTCTTAGAAAAGTTCTGAAGCTCATTTCAACATTGGTCATCATGGTCAGCCATCTGGTATCTGGTATCTACTGTTGGTGATCTGGTAACGAATTTATGGTTTTTTTAAATTTGAGCATATATGTATATGTATCAATTTTGTTAAAATTAATGATAATTAATCAACTAATGTTGGCTTGTCATTATTCAAAAGAATTTGATTCTTGTTGATTATTCTGCATTATATGGAGATTACTGATATGGCATTGGTCTTGTAAGGGCAGACATTACATATGGTATCAGAGCTCTTGGTTCCATACTTGGACCTTGAGTTCACTATGCTAGGCATACAATTGTAAGTCAACTTTTTCCCTTTATGTTGTATGAGTTGATGAGATGGGTTGCATATTGTGTCTCTTAGCTATGATTACTTTTGACATAGAAGGATATGATCTTCCTTATGCATAAAATTTGCATTTCTTTAAAGATTGTCAAAACGGAAAGTTTATGGAATGACTGGTAAATTACATAACTCATACATTATGATTATATTTACTTAAAACCATATGATGGTATAATATGCATATTGGAGTATTAAAATTTAACTATTGAGATAGTCAAAGGATGGTTGACTATTGCACTAGGCTATGAGAGCCTACCAAATTAAGATTTGGCTTGTGATAGTAATGAAATAAAACAAAAAATGTCTTTTTATTATGTAAATGACATGTAATGCAAATGTGGTGCAAGAATTTATTTCTATTTTATGCTAGATTCATGAGGGTCATTAATTAACCTAATATGATAAGTAGGAAGAACAAGGCGTCATTAAACATCTACTCCCTCTTGGTGACTAGTAAGAGTCATTGTACTTTAAGTGAATTGGGTTTTCATTTTATTATGTTCAGTTTCATGAACTTGGATGTGATGAAGGACTAGCTTGAAATTTTATGTTCTATCTGACCTCCAAGCCACCAATTTCTTAGGTGACCTATTTGTTGTGACTCTTGTTCACTTTTATTTTGGTTTTGTATCTCCTTTTTGGACTTTGACTTGAGAATTATGAATCTTGTTTTCAAGATTTCTTTGATCTTGAGGTGGCTAGGGTGTGTGTGCATATTTTTTTGATGGTGCTAGTCCTATGATTTGGAAGTGATGTCATCCATGATGTTCATTGTGAAGCATTGATAGGATGTATAAGGGAGTAGATTGTGAAGAACATGCCACTCTTATATGTGAAGAACAATCATATATGTAATAAATTAGTTTCAAAAGTAATCAAACAACCATGATATGATGATTGTACCATATGAAAGGAATAATCATAGGTGTTCTCTTTAATAAAATTAGAATTTGTTGAACATCTTGTTGTAGAGCAACATTGAGATGTGTATTCTCCTTTATGGCTAGGTGTAATGTAGCAATTATGGGAAAGATAGATGGATACTTTACTTTTAGTTTCTTCTATCTTCCAATTCTGTAAAATGGATACATGTTGTTATTATTTCTTCTACTGGTAAATCTGGCTTTTATAAGTGCTTGGCCAAGCCATTTGATTTTTTTGATAATGCATATGTGTGTATCTGGCTATGCTTATTTGGTTTTACTACATAAGTGTAGATGTGTAATTTTATTTTTAATCCTTGCTAAATTCTATGATTAGGCTACTAGACACATGGTTGTATGTAGTGTGCTTCATGGCTGGACTAGATCCATCCGATCCATCTTTTTCAGGGAAGCTAGGCTTTTCATGCTAGGGTCAGGGAATTCTTCATGTTAGAAATAATTTAGAGGGACTTTTCACTCTGTGGTAGATGAGGTTAAAGTGTCTCAAACCATATTTTATATGATGATTTAATGGGGTGAAGCTCATACGCCACAATACATGCTTATATGTTGGTTAAGCACACTATGGTGACAAGAATGGCTTGAGGGCCTAAGGTTACTAAATTGATAGAATTTGGATTTACTGATCCTTGCAAGTGATTGGTGAGCATACCTAGATGATTTACTTAATGGTGCTGATCATATGGTATATGACATTGCACTTGTATAATGTGCTTATTATTCCATGTTTGACATGTAGGTCAACATTTTCTATGATGCCCATTGAGGTATGATGCTTTAAATTATACTTTATATATTTATTAAATCATGAATTTTTATGGATGGATTCCTTGGATAATGTCACTCTCAAATGGAAAATTATTTTCTAACCTTTGATTATGGCTAGTGAAATAATTGTTGACTATACAACTAGGGTTTTACTTGCTCATTAATGTGTTTTTGCAATTGATGATATGGCAATTGCTTAGCAGGACATGGTTCTTACACATGATGAAAAATAGTTTGACATGTAGGTCAACTTATTCAATATATTCATGAATGGAATATTCTAATGATGATATGTTGTGCTCGACAATTTGGTTGATAATTGGTTTATGAAAATTTAATTATTATTATACCTATCATTTCAACATGTAAGTTGGAAAGTAGAACAAAGTTTCAAAATTAATTGGAAGATATTCTACCTACTTGTTGATTCAACTATTTGTAGATGACTTTTCACTAAGCTGATTTGACTTTTTGGCCTATGTGGCAAGCACATGAAATATGGTCTTCTTATGAGAATGCAAATGGGTATGTATAGATCCCTCTTTTATCTACTTTGATAATATTTTTACATTTGGTGCTATGTATATGTGATGACCCACCATGCATGTGACTTCTACTTTATAGAAAGTTGTTGACTTATTTTATTTAATCAACCTGATCAATGAATGATGATTCACAATTGGCCATCTTGAGTTATTTGTTTGACTTCTTGTCGATATGTTGTTTAACATAGGATTAGAGATATTGTATGTGACTTAGATTTGGGATCAATGTTTCTTTGATACATATGACTATGTGGCTTTTATATCATCCATTTACTTATCATATTGATTAGATGTATGTCATTAATTCTTAGCTATATGACACATTATGATGTAAATACATTTGGATGTCAACTTTTGCAAGTATTTAGATGCATAATAATGATCAAATGTTAAGGATTACATTAATAATGTTATATGTGCATGTCATTATATTTCATGATTATCCAAATTAGGATGAGTTAGATGTAATGGGATTGCATTACTCGATTATGTTTCATGGACAATTACTCACTTAGTGAGCACCACATGTGTAGATGGCATGTATGGTACATATGGTGAACATGGTATGAATGGCTGATTATTTATGTTAGTCATGATCAAGATGTGATTAAAAGAAGAGTTAAGAAGTCATAAAGTTGACCAAAAATTTGGATTCCTAATATTTGAGTTGGTTTCCTTGAGATATTGATATTGTGACTAAGCTAAGGATATTGTGAGTACATGAGTATGGTAGGATGTGGATAATAAGTACCTACTAGTGAGGAAAAATCCACAAGTGATGCCAAGGTATGGTAAGTGCATAGGTATGTGTGTGATATCATGTGATTTTAAGGCACTATGTATCTAATATTGAGACTTCTTGAGATAAGGAAGCATTTGATTTTACATTTCATTGGAAAATCAATTTGATTTATGATATATGATGTGTTGATTCTTTTGTGTTGTTCACGTAATGCAATAGAGGGAATAACACATTATAAGAAAGGGGGAATATTGTTAGAGAGAGATAGCCTAACCTTGTACAACTTTTGAATGGTAATGGAATTCACACACCCACATGTACAAAATTATCTTGAAATGATTTCTTATACATGTGTTTATGTAATTGATGTGTTAATATTGTCTTCAAAAGACTATTTCCATGAGATTATGTGTAGAATCTATTAGAATGCATTCAAATCAAATGTAGATTTCATATAAGGAAATGAAAAGTTGACTTTATTATAGTAGATTAAAATTAATATTTTTCTATAGAATTGAATGCAGATGCATGTGATATTGTGTAAATGGAAAGTTATATTTTGAGCTTCTAGATTTGTTCCTTGTACATACAATTGCGTATGATTTTGGGGTTTTTATATATTTGCATTAGGACAATGCATTCTCTAAGTGGAGAAGGATGTCACAACCCACTTCATTCGATGGCAATAAATCGATACCCCATTTTCCATTTAGAGAGAGAATGAACTAATTTCCTAATTAAAAGTAAGATAACATTGATAACATACTTTAAAGAAACTAAATTAATGATAAGAACCATTAAAAAGACAAAATGGTTTAGTTATACATATACAAGAACCAACAACTTAATAAAGGGAGTTTAAAAGCATGGCAAAGATCATCCAACAATTTTGAGGACAACAAACCATTTCCACCATTTATTGCCCTAATGTGCAACAACTATCATAACTAGTGTTTCTCACTCTATGTACGACGTCAAGGGTTTTATTTTCTTTTATTTGTTGAGTCTCATCTTAACATGGTGGCTGTGAATTCCTAGGTAAATAACTATAATTGTTTTAGTGTGGCATGATAGATTGGTTTTGAGCTTAGTGCATCTTGTTGATTTTAGTGGATAGGGAGGAATTTCCACTGACTATGGCAGATAAAGTCAAGAAAAAAAAGTCAGAGGATGTTAATCTTGACAGTGAACTCATTCTCACAATTGAGAAGCTAAAGGAAATTTAGGAAGAGTTTGAGAAGTTAATGGGGAAGCAAGTGACAAAGTTTTGGAGGCATTTTGGTAGAAGAACTATCAATAGAAAATTTCACTAGGTTCCATGTCATTCTCTTGTCTTTATATTAGTGTTGTGAAATGTCATGTTTTCCCTTAACAATTTAAGAAATAAATGTGGACAAATATTTGTTGGTTGGAATCAACTGAATTTTCTTTCTTAGATGTATCTAAATTGGACAGTTATAAATTCGTTTCTATTGTCTGTGTAAAAATACGATCACCCAATTAGTTTTTAGCAAATTAAGAAACTTTAAAGTAGAATTGTATTGCCAACTAGGTTTTCTAGATGTTATGAATAGATTGGAACATTTTTCCTTGGTATCTACCCTAACTAGAGGGCATGATAACTCAATGAAAACCTATAAGAGATAATGAGAGTAAAAGGAACTAGAGAACCTTGAGGCTCAGCCATCCAAGATTTTTGATATGAGTATGGATTCATGCCCTATCATAAGCATTGTTTCGCCACCACCTAAAGAAATCATCTCATGATGGATTGATAGTATAAGTATTTGAGAAATAACAACTAATTCAAACCAGTCAATATGAAACATAAGCTAGAATCTTATTTTAGTTATTGATTAAATTAGTTAAACATCTACTCCTCTAATTATATGCTTAAACTTGGTTAACATTAAATCATCATTAAGATGTTAAAATTGGTACCAGACTTAAAGGTGTAGATTTGAATGTATGCAATAAGCTATGCAATAACTATTTTCTCTCTTAGCATTATGAATTATTGAAGCCTAGTGAATTTCAAAACTAATGTTTATCAACACTTCCTATAACCTTATTGAATTTTGATCATACTGTTTGGTTGTTTTGGCTAAGTATGTAAGTTGTCTGTTTACTTGAGTTGGTTGATAAATATAGTTTTGGCACTTAGGAGTTCCCTTGGAAAATAATAATTACATGGCCATCCTTTTATATATGATCTGGAGATTCATTTTATTCAACATTTACTTTACAATGACTTTATTAACTATGTTAAGGAACTGGTAACTCATGGAAGGATGTTGACTTTTAAATTATCATGTTTCATAGATGTGGTCATACATGATGCATATGTGACATTTTAGGAAAGGCATTATTGCATTTTCCATTGTTTCCTACATTATGTATAGAATCTATAAATTGGGTGGGACAATATGATTTCATGATGAATGGAAAGTAATGGTGTCATGCTTTTTACTTAATATAAATCTTGTGTATTTATGTTTTATGAGAGGAATTCAAGATAGGATAATATATGATGAATCATAATTGATGGAGAAAGAGTTTCATTGTTAGCTATGTGATTGGCTTAATATATACGTATCTATAACATGTGTCAATAGAGAATTGATGGTAGTACTGGTATGCCCTTTTGGAAGTTGTACTAATTTTCATGCTAGAGACTTGCTAAGATGATGTAATTAATTGATCCATGATTAATGGACTTTATGGTTTTATCCTTGTATGTTGATGGGTATATGAAACTCAAGGTTGGATACACCATGTTATGTTTTATTTTTTTAAATAATGATGGAACTATGATACTAAAGTGACAACTAAAAAAATGTTGTTTTGTTAACTTGCTAACTGATTAATATTCTAGCATTATTTGTGTAGCATGATTCCATTACTCTTCTAGTTTTACTTGTTTATACTATCTTTTTGGTAGGCTAGGTATCTTTCATGTCAAGAAAGATTATAGGGAAGCTTAATAGCTTCGTGGTAGAGTGGTAAAGCACTCCTACAATGTTCTTGCCCTTCTATTCTTAGACATGTTATCAATCTCATTTTAACATTGGTCATCATGGTTAGCCATCTGGTATCTGGTAACAAATTTATGGTTTTTTTAAATTTGAGCATATATGTATATGTATCACTTTTTTTAAAATGAATAATAATTAATCAACTAATGTTGGTTTCTCATTATTCAAAAGAATTTGACTCTTGTTGATTATTCTGCATTATATGGAGATTGCAGATGTGGCATTGGTCTTGTAGGGGAAGACATTACAAAGAGCATAGTAGATCATGGTGGCACTCCCCAATTCATGTATGGCCTCACTACCCTCTCTAATTTTATGGTAAAAAATGGCACTCAACAATCATGTGCACCTATTGTGTTGGTGAGTCATGTAAAGTGTGTAGTAAATGCTTATCAACATATCCATGACTTTGTCATAGATGGTTGTCATGCATTCACAAAAGCCCATGGGATGAGCTTATTTGAGTACATGAGAAACAATCCTAAGCAAAAGATTATTTTAAATGAGGGCAAAACTAGTGATATTGGCCCTATAATGGCTTATGTGGTAAAGATTTATGATGGGTTTAAGAGCTTCAAGAGTGTAGTGGATTTTACAGGAGGAGTGGGATCTACAATATGTGTAATTGTAGAAGAATATCTACACATTCTTGGCATCAATTTTGTTCTTTCTCATTTTATAAGTGTTGAGATAAAGAAAATACAGAAAATAAAGTAAAACTGAAAATTGAAAACAAAATTAAAAGAAAGATGCAAGAGTGGACACAAAGTTTATAGTGGTTCATCCAGCTAATTTGGACTACATCCACTCTTCAAGCAAGAGAATTTCTCTTATTTAGATAAATCACAAGTTCTAACAATACAACAACAATCACCTTGTTATACATATTCTTCTTAGTCTTTCAAAGGAAGATGGAAGGGTATGGAAGACAAAGAAATAGAAATGATTGGACTAAACCATTTGACAATCATAGCTATTACAATATTCTCCACTAGAATTGTTACAATCTCCCACTTGAAGGTCAATCAGTGCTATATAGAGATATACCCTAATAGAATAAATCCCAATTCATGAGACAATCATTGTTGCCATTTTAGCTCATTAATCCCCTCAGTAAGAGAAATATATTTAGCCTTGATAGAGGAAAGATAAACAACTTGTTTCTTATGAGAAGTCTATCTAATCACTACCCCAACAAAAGTAAATACATAGCTTGTTGTAGACCTCCTTTTATCTAAGTGTCCATCCATATAAAAACAACATGTTTGAAAATATAAGGGGCCTTACTATTAAAACATAAAACATGAGAGAAAGTGCCTCTCATATACCAAAAACATCATTGAACTACTTGTCAGTGAGTTTTACCTAGATTACTCATAAAACTACTTATAACTCCCACTACACTAGCAAGATCTGGTCACGTGCTAACCTTTGCATACATTAAACTCCCAACTACTAAAGAATAAGGAACACCATTCATCTAATTTTTTTTATTCTGGAGTGGAAGGACTCATCTTTGCAAATGATCAGCCAATGAATTGGAAACCAATTTGGCATTTGACATATTATACTTTTCTAAAACTTTGAGAATATACTTTTCTTAAGATAATCTAATTTCTTTTTTAAGTCTATTATAGATTACGTCCATCCCAAGAATCCTCTTTGCTTCCCCTAAATCTTTCATGGAAAAATGAAGAGCCAAATGCATCTTCAACTCCTGAATAACTCTCATGCCATTTCCACGAGTCAACATATCATCAACATACAGTAGAAAAATTACAAACTCAATGGTTGACATCTAGTTGTAATAAACACATCGGTCTAATTTGTAGCAAGTGAATTCTTGTTGTGTCATGAAGTTATTAAAATTTAAGTACCATTAGTACAGAGCTTTCTTTAGCCCATACAAACTTCTCTTTAATCTACAATATAGACGCTCTTGCCCCTATGTTATGAATCCATTTGGCTGCTCCATATACAATTCCTCTTCAATATCCCCATGTAGAAATGTTGTTTTAATATCAAGTTGCTCAAGCTCAAGATCCCAAATTGCTGCTATGCCCAAGACCAAAAAAATATTTTTCATCTTCACTACTAGAGAGAAAATCTCATTAAAATCCATACCCTTTTGTTGATAAAATCTCTTCGCTATCAATCTAGTCCTATACCTTTTATGTCCTCCATCTTCCTCTTTTATTCAATACACCCATTTATTTTTTAGAGCTTTACGATTTGGCAGAATAGGAACCAAATCCCATGTTTGATTTGTATTTAAAGACTCCATTTCATCCTTGATTGCATCCATCCAAAATGTAGAATTGAAATCATTACATGCTTTCTTAAATGTTTGTGGCTCTGCCTGACCAGAACAAAAAGAAAATAAAAGTTTATAATCATCAAATTTGCGAGGAGTTTTTCATTCTCTTGTAGATATCCTTGGTTGTGGGACTTCATTTCTATCTTTTGTATGTGCAACTTGAGATTCAATGCCAATACTTTGTTCAAAGGCTTGATTTGTGTTTCCAAATGGGAAATGGACACCATCAGTCCCCTGTTCAGATGGTATATTGAGAGTGCCAAAATGATGAATATTGGTTCCAAATTAAATATCTTTATGCATCATGCCCTTTGTATCACCAAGATAATTGGGCACAAAATGAGAAGCATGCTAGGCTACTTGAGAAGAATTGATAGGTCATGATTCATAGGTAGTGTGGGAGCTTTGGTGGATAGACCATGTAGTAGATAAAATATTGAGGGTCTTGTTTCTTGGGCTTGTTAAAAAAGGAGGGGTTAATTGTGTATGTCGTGCCTTGCTCTCTGTCAATGTCAATGGCAACAAAAAAGCATTGACTGTTAGGTGGGGCAGGCTGTAAGAGAGAGTATTGTATTGGGAGACCACATGGAGTTTTTTTGGGAATAGACTAAGGCTCTGATTGGGTCTAGTCTCTTCCCAATATAGACACATTGGTGGGATTGTGTTCACCACCCTGTTTACAATTGGCTATATCTATTAATGTAATTATTGTCATTAATGGCAACACGTGATGTACATACTTGTGGTAAACCTTAGAAATAAAGATACTTAGCTTTTGGTACTCATAAAATTGTTTGAGTATGAAAATGGTTTATAGCAGTACATTGTTTTATATGTAAAATGTTTCTGACGTCATATTATGACTAGCAAAGTCAAATAGAGATAGTATACATGGTGATCATGACATGTATAACCTTGGATATTAGTACAAATAGTATGAAAGAATGATAATTAAGATGTACAGGACATTGAAATGAAAATTAAAGGAATTATTTTGATTACATAATAATTACTTGACCAATTAAGGCTGATGTGCTAGATGTTTACTTTAAGTTGGAAAAGTATATTGTGGTCTTAGTTGACCTAGTAATTTTTTTTGAAAATGCATGGTATTTATATAAAGGATATCTTGTGAGGTTAAGTGTGCATTTTTTATGTGCATTATGATATGCAAACTTTTTGTGAAGCAATATATGTGAAGTGTTTGAGAACTTGATTTTGCGATCTAAGATCAAGCTACAGTTAGAGATCAGATGGGAAGAAGGTACAACATCTATAGATTTGTATTTGATGAACTTAAAGTTCAATTACTTGTTTGGGCAGTGAGCTCTTCTTGCATCCATTGTACTACAACTCTTAACAAGGATTCAAAGTCTCCTAATAGGACTTCCTATGTATTGAATGATTTTATAGACTACTAACAAGGTCCATCCAATAACAAGGAACATCTATATTAGTATATCTTTGTGGGAATCTTTCCCATCATGGTTTACCCTTGGCTAGGGTTTCCCTAGTTAACAAAATATTTTGCAACAGGTTCTCTCTATGCATGGTTATTATTACTATTCAACATTAATTATTTACTTTCTTATGCATGGTTCAAAGTAATAAATAATATCGAGTTGGTGACAAAAGTTTGTAGAATATTGATTCACCCCCTATCCCCTCGCTCATTACTCCCTATTTCTAACAATTGGTATTAGAGAATAGTTACTCAAAAGAGGCTTAACAACTTGAGTAAGATCGCTATGGATATTGAATAGTTGATCAAGAACCTTGAAGAGGCATTTGAACAAATTTATCTCCTTACTTAAGAAAGAGATAAGTTGAAAGATAGATATGAAGACTCCACAGTATACTTTGGACAATTGAAGGACATGATTAAACATCTCAAATCCAAGCCTAAATCTACTGAATCTATAACTGGTGATGATGACTATTCAAAACTAAAAAATAGAGTACAAGATCTTGAAGCATGAATTGAAGATTACCAATCTAAAGTTGAGTTTGAAGAATGATCATAGAAAAGTTGAATCTGATTTGAAGACTAAAAATTTAGATCTTAGAAAAAATCTAGCAAAGATGACATCTAAGCTTGAAGCATTGAAAGGTGATCATGAAGAACTTCAAAAGTATAATGCTATTGTGAAAGGTGAATTAACTCAGAGCAAGCTATAACTTGAAAATCTTTTTACTAGAAGAGGAAAGCTTGATGAATCAATATCAATACATAGACCTACCTATGATAAGATTGGCCTTGGTTATCTATTTAACATGTTTGCAAAGAAACCTAAAAGTAGATTAGATCTAAAAGAGAAAGATAAATCTGATGATAAGATTGAATCCAATCAATGTTTTGATAAATCTAAAGAAGTTGGACAAGAGAAGGAAACTAAGAAATTGGATGAACCTAAGCAAGTGAAATCTCCTAAGTAAACCAAGCATGAATTTTGAGGTAAGTGTTTTTTATGTAATGAAATAGGTCATATGAAAAGAGATTGTAGAAATAAGTCATTTAATCATGTTACAAACTTATTGAGAGAGAGAGAGAGAGAGAGAGAGAGAGAGAGAGAGAGAGAGAGAGAGAGAGAGAGGTTAGGAGTTGGTGTGAGAATGAGAGAAGCTAAGAGTTAGTGAGTGAATGAGTGAGTGATTTTGTGTGTGAGAAAGGGAAAGAGGGAGTGAGGGAGATGATAGAAAGATAAAAACTACCATAATACTCTTACCTACTTATTTGTCCTATGTTTGGAAAATAATGACTACTTATTTTATACCGTGATTGATTATAATGGATGGAAAAGAAATGATTGATTTCCTACTATTTTTTATATCGCATAATGTTGTAGATCTCTTCAATATCTTTCCAACACATTTCAAATAGAGTCAATTGGAGTCCCGATGTGAAAGTTATGGCTTTTGGAGTAGAGCCTATTTTTATTTCTTCAAAAACCAACTGGGTTTTGAATAACCCAATTAGATTTTGAATAGAGTTTTTCATCCTAGGAACTTGATCGGGATTTGTTTTTTATGTATTTTTTCTAGGCTCGGTAACCAATCCTAGCCTTTTCTTGAAATTTCATATAACCTGATTGGGTTATTGAGAATTTGACTTTTTTTTGAGGGGTGTCCACTTTTTTGTACACCATCTTGGTGCACTTACCCATTAAGTGAAATTCATAATATAAATATTTGGATGGGAAAAAATGTAGTTGACATCTCTATTGACCTTATTCAGGAGGTCATTGGTCTTAGCAAACAAGGAAGTGTACCAGTGAAAGCTACAAGTTTAGTAGTGCTATGATCAATCTCCAAGTGGGAGGTTATTGTTGTGGAGTCTGATCAGTCTCAAATTGGGAGATTATTCTAATGTGGAGCCTAATTAGACTCAGAGGTTTACTCAGCATGGTTTACTTCTAGATTATTTCTATGAGGGTTTGGGGGCAGCACCCCTAAGACTAGGCCAAGAGGCAATGCCCTTGTGGGGTCCTAGGGTAGCATCCCAAGTGCGTCCCTTGTCATAGTACAAGGTGGGGTCAAGGGACAATGCTCCCATAGGAATTTTTAGGGGTAGCAGCCCCAAAGCCCAAAAAAGACCTTATATTGTAAAAGGCATCAACTACTATTTTTCTATTATTCTAGCCCTAATTTTGTAAGTGGAATTTCTTTTTTAATAAAATGTCTTAGGGTTAGGAATTTTTCAGAGGTGTGATGCAAAAATTGGTTCTTGTGGTGGTATTGAGTTGTAAGGGATTACATATTTTAATCAGGTTGTAGTCACTAGATCATAATAATATTGGACTTGTTGTTGGTGGATGTAGCCCAAGGATTGGGTGAGGCACATTAAATATTGGTATCTTGTGTTCTCTTTTATGTGATCTACTATTTTCTAGCATTGGTAATATTTGCATGTAATAGTTATTTCTATTTGAGGTTAATCCCAATACCTCTCACTTATTTTATCTCTCCTCATTTCTCTCTCTACATTTCAAACTCTCTTTCCTCCTCTCACAATCAATCCCTCTTTTTCGTCCTTCATCTTTCCTACCTCTCCTCATATTTCTATCTTTCTCTTCAACCCTAAAGCCTACCTAATCCTAACATTCTAAGCCATACAACCCTAAGGTATAAATTGTATATTAGTAAATAATCCTTAACATATTAGTATCAAGGAAAGAGTAATAAAGGGGAATAACGGCAGAGAGTGAAAAAGGGAGAAAGAATTAGGGAAAAGGTGTCTCATATAAAAGAGAGGGAAGATGATAGGATGAGAGGTTTGGTAGAGGGAGGGAGGGAGGAAGATGGAGAGAGAGAGAGAGAGAGAGAGAGAGAGAGAGAGAGAGAGAGAGAGAGAGAGAGAGAGAGAGTGGGAGAGGAGGAAATAGATGGATAGACCCATGTAGACACAAAGCTATCAAGTCTTTCTATTAGAAACCCATAGGATGGTTATTGCCATCAAATCTTTCTATTAGATTTTTTAAAGGAAGTTAAGTACAAAAGTCATCATTTACAATAGAGATTTCAAGGTGCATTCAAGAAGTTAAAGATAAGAAAGAAAGAAAGGTGCATTTATAATTAATAAATTTTATACCTAAGATATAGTTGTCATAACAAGAAATGTTCCCTATAAAATATCAAGAACTATGATCTCATACTGTAGAAATAGTGATTTGAAATACATTCACATAGTGTAAGTATAAATGAAAGAGAAGATGTATGACAATGTAAAAGCATAATGTATAAGACTAAGTGAATAAGTATGAGTTGAACCTTTTATTGAGTCAAATATTAGGTTTAGAGATATAGGTGGAGAGAGAGGTAGGTAGATCTATCTCTCTCTCACAGGCACGCACACATGTACGCATGTGCACATGCGCATGTGAATGCACACACACACACACACACACACACACACACACACAAAGGAAGAGACATAAGGAGATATCCTCATTCTAACCTCATTCCTTATAATAAACATAATCATTGTCTTAAACCCAATCCTTACCTTAACCCTAACCATAATTCTAACACTATAATTCTCTCTCTCTATATGTATGGTATGATATAATTATAGATATATAGAGACATACAAAGATATAGAGATAATGGTAATGGAGAGATAGGGAGAGAAGTAGAAAAGTTAATAAATATGTGGAGATAGGAAAATAAAAATAGACAAAAATAAAATAGTTTTTCCATTTATTCCTCTCTCTTATTCCCTTTATCCATCTTTTCATCATTCCCTTCTCTCCCTCTCCATCATTTTTATTGTTCTATCTCCCTCTTTCACACCTCTCCCCCATTACCAATGAATCAAATATAAAAATTAAATCATTTGTATAGTACAAAGTGTAACTGTGGATGAAAGAGAGGAAGTATTAAATTATATGAGCATGTTGTATCACAAATTAGGTGAAGAGACTAAGTAGAATAAATTATTGAGTGAGATATTTATCATGCTTCATTGGATCTGTTTTGCCATATCAAATATGTTATCATTTACTTCATAATTCATTTCATCATTGTTCATAGTTGATTGTAGTGGTGAAGATAATTTTTTTTATCAATTTTCACATGAGAGATTATAATGAGCACTTGATAAATTTGCACATTGACAAGATAATGTCATTTATTCATTATAATAAGTGGTGGAGGGGGAGACATGGGTGTGAGAGGGAGAGATAGAGAGGATGGAGGATACAAATAATAGAAAGTGACATGATAATCAAGAAAATGAGAGAAACTAAAATATTAACAAAGAGTGGGGGAGGTGGAAAGGTATAGTAGTAAGTAGGAAGGGGAAGATAAGGAATAGATAAGTTTCATACTAAAAACTCCCTCTTTAGGTAATAAGTGTGCACCCTAAAATACTATATTTCTAATTTTATATTTTTTGGAGAGAGGGACAAAGATGGGGGAGAGAGGGGGAAAGAGAGAGGGAGATTGGATTTAAAATTAAGGTATTAGGTTTCTATGATTTGGGAGAGAGAGAGAGAGAGAGAGAGAGAGAGAGAGAGAGAGAGAGATAGAGAGAGAGAGAGAGAGAGAGAGAGAGAGATGAATCTCCCTTTTTAATTTTACCCTCTCTCCCCCCTCTTCCTTTCTTTGACATATCCCTTTCCCTTCTTTATTTCTCTTTCCCCTTCTTATACATAACCCCCTCTATCTCCCATCCCCCTCTTCATTTCTCCCCTCAACCTTTCCCCCTCTCTTTCCTTGTCTCTCTATTTCCTTCATCTCTTTCCCACTCTCAGTTTTTACCTCTTACCTCCCTCTATGTTTCCTCCTATCCTTCCCCCTCTCCTGTTCCCCATCTCTCTTTCCCCTCTCTCACTCTTTTCATATCTTCCCATCTCCTTCTCTCCCTCTATCTCCTTTCTCCCTCCCTTTCCCCTATTTTCTCCTTCTTTTCATTCTCTTTTTGTTTCTCCCTCTCCCCATTTCTCTTCCCATTAAAGCCTAAATTTTAAGCCCAAAACCCATGTATGACATATAACAACCCATTGAGAATATCTCAAATCAGTTACTATGATGAGCTAAATGGGGTTGAAAATAACTAATAGATTCTTCATCAACTCTTTCACTACAAAAAGTTCTCCTTACCATCATGTTTTCTCCATCCTCAGGACCATAAAAGATTATTAAAATTATTATAGCAAAAATGGGTAACATAATATGTTAACCATTGATTGTGTGTGTTAACCAACCTATGACCTATAAGGAAGGAAACTTCATGAAATAATGTGTGTTAACCCACTTGCGCCAGTAATGCATGTTAGCCCACCTATGACATATAAGGAAGGAAGAGCCTAACTAGTTTGACCATTTCACTAGGAGTATTAATGGGATAACACGAAATGTTTGCCCAATGCTACATGGCACAAAATGTTGATCTCAAATTGATTTTGACAAGTGATTGTCAATACACTTGAACCATTTACTTAGTTTATGCCAAACTAGTAATACATGTTGATCACAACATGTCAATATTAGACCATGCTGAGTAGCAATGAGTGTCAACTCACTCATTTTCCGAGTCACTCAAGTGCTGAGCAAATAGACCATGCCAAGTGATTTAGGAGCCAAGTAAATAGTGGATGTCGAGTAGTGCTAGTGCTGAGTCAGAAGAAGAAATACAATGCATGTTGAGCATCAGTAACTTTATATGCCGAGTGACATAGTTTTGACATATTCATTTGTAATGGAACAAACAACTACGTAAACCATTTCTAATCCAACTTAAGGATAGATTACAATATTTTTGAGATAAGGATGAATCTATATTTGGATTCCTTATGTAATTATGTGTAGACAATAAAAAACTGGGAAGGTTTAAGTGGAAAAATGGATGAAGCTTAGTCGTAGATTCATACCTAACCCTAAGCCACCTAAGTCTTCCTAAGGAGGAAAAAGACCTAAACTTTTATGGTGTAATAAGGGGTGAATGAATGAATTGAAGAAGTGAACAAGATAGTTTATAGAGCATTCAAGGTGACTTAGAAGTAAGAGAAAATTGCAAAATCAGTTAGAGAAGAATAGAGGATAAAGAAGGATAGAGCATTGATACATCAGATCATGAAGGATCAATTGGGCATTGTGTAAAGGTGATATATTATCAAGAAATCAAGTTTCAATCACAAGATCTATGTTAAGACATTCTAATAGGTAATTTTAGTTAAATCTCTTAATAGAATAGTCTTAATAGGCTATATGAAATTCTTTAATAGGGTACTTACTTAATTATAAGTTAAAGTCCTCTAACCAAGCACACTTCTAATAGGGTGTTGAAATCCTCTAACAAGGTGAGACCTAATAGTCTTTGTAAGCCTTTAATAGGGAAGGCCTTTCATAGGGTAGATCATTATTCATGGTCAAACCATTGTAACCATTGTAACCCCACAAAATGTTAACCCTACCAAAGTGCATGTTAACCCACCTATGACTCCTACACCTAGTTGATATTTAATCTCTCTATCTCGTTGTTCACCACCACATGATGATCTATCAAGACTTTATTTCTTAAAAGTAGTTACACAATCAACAAAAGGAATTGTGAGATGGAATAACATGCAATATTAACCCTACCACATGCAAGAGCCTAACTAGCTTTGCCATTTGGCTAGGAGCAAAAATGGGATAGAAAAAAAATGTTTTCCCAACACCAGATGGAACAAACATGTTGGTTGGCACATTTTCTAATGTATAGTGGAAGAGACAACGAAAATTTCACAATTTTTTGGGAGCAAGGAATGAAGATTTTTGAAATAGAAAACTCAGAAAGAAAGAAGATAAGCCTTCCAAAATAGAAAAATTTCCTATTTCAGAAAGAGTATGAAAGTGCCTCTTTGAAAAAAAGAAAAAGAAAAAAAGAGAAGTTAACATGAAATTTAACCCCCAAAAAAATGTGTGTTAACCCACAACTTGCTCAAAGAAGAAAATGATCTAACTCAGCAATAGAGGAAACTAAGTTCACTTGGTTAAACAACAAACTAAGCCAAAACCGAGTCACACTGGCAAAGAGTAAACTGGGTTAACTTAGTCAATGAAGAACCCAAACCAACTTGGTTAAAGAAGGAATCAAACAACACAAAATGTTAGCTAAAATTTTTATCATTTTAACACAAAACAAAGAATCCATCCCATTGAAGATCTCTCTAGTCAGCTATTAGTGATGGGCTGAATGGGGTCAAAAATGGCTAGGGCTTATTATCTCCCTCTCTCACATTCCCTCTCTCTCTCACGCCACCACCCCCCCCCCCACCTCTTCCTATATGACTGGGCTTATTATCTACATTTCAATGATGCCCATTATCTAAATAAATAAGGGGAGAGTAATAGAGATGTAATTACATACCTATCTTTCCTCATGTTCCTCACACATGATACATTTTGCCATAGATTGGAGATTATCAACTTGAAGGAATTTGTAGCTTAAATATATGAGTAGAGAGAGAGAGAGAGAGAGAGAGAGAGAGAGAGAGAGAGAGAGAGAGAGTCAACCTTGTGTTTTTAAACCTTGCACTATCAACCATAATCCTAGACAATATGTAGAGTGGGAGAGGGAGAGATATATAGGTGATGAGATAGTAGAGAATGAGAGGGGTAGGTTGAGGGAGAGGTAATTTTAGGTGAAGGGATGTAACTAGATGAGGGGTTGATAGAGAGACAAGAAGCCTATAAGGGGATAGAGCTATAGGATAGGTAGATAAGGAGAAAGAAGGTTTTGTAGATGAGTAAGAGATTAAAGGAGAAGTGGATATGGATAGATACAAGGCAAGAGTGAAACAATGAAAGAGGTGGGCAAGAAGGAGAGAATGAAAAATGTGAGAGGGAGAGTTATTTGAGGAAGAGATATCACAACATTCATCTTCAAGTAAAAGAGATATGCATATACCTCAACATGATTTCATTATGAATATGAAGGTTGGTATAAAAATAATCTTGTAGGCCCCCTACATATATCTCACCACTCTCTCTCCCTATCTAGGTCTCTCACATCTCTCTACCTATCAAATTTTTCTTGTTTAATAACAAAGGAACCAATAGGAAACTCATTGTGAGAAATAGGTGACACAAAAGAAATGTTTGCTATAGAAGATGAAAATCTAGGAATGCATCATTGTTTAAACATGGATTAATTTTATTAAGATATTAATGTTACCTTTAGAATTTCCATATTATTCCCCATGTTGTGATGTCAAATTATCAATTGTATCTAGAAATAAAGATATACAATGAGTGCTACAAATATAGATGAATCTCTTATGATAAGGGAAGAAGTAGATTGAGAATATTATTGCCATTTAGATAGCATTTTTTCAGTTGTTTCATTTATTAGATCTAAAGACCTCCTTAGAGAGAAAGCAAGTGATACCTCCTTTGATCCTATGGAAAGATTCATGAGAAACCTATGTATGATGAAGACATGGATGCATGCTATTCACTGAGAAGATACAAATTGATTCTAGATATACTTTTGAGAGAACTTTTACTCCCTTCAATGATTCTATGATGTTGTCTTACCAATGCTCCTTGCTAATGTGCTCACCACATTGCCCAAATTTAGCTCATATGGAAAAACATTCTTGGATATATATTGCACATTCTACTTAGTTGCACTCAAGTAAGGTAGTTGGTGTAATTAAATATAATTAACAAATTACCATTTAATTAATCTTAATTAGGATAATAAGTTTCATAGTAGTTCAAATATGATATACATAGAAGTTTGTACCTATATTAAGTACATGGTGTAGGAGAGTTCTATTTTATGTGGGGATAGTTGTTATCATTCAAGATAGAGAGTTCCCCCTCTCCCCAAGATCTCTCCCATTACCATTCTAGACACTCTCTTTTTCATCCTAGCTCCTGATGACCCCTTTTAACCCATTTGAAAGCATAATGTATGTCTTAAGGTGTCTAAAGACCCCTTAACACATATATAATCATTTGAATGGATTGAAAGAGGTCATATAGTCCTTATGATGTAGGAGCATCTGGCATCATGAAAAAGGGGGTGTGATCAAATTTTTATTTTATATATATATATATATATATATATATATATTATATATATATATATATATATATATATATATATATACACACACACACACACACACTATGGAGGAGAGAGAAAGTGACAAAAATTAGAGGAACTTTTTTTGTAAAAAAATTAAAAGGGAAAAAGAGGGGAAGGGGAATTTCTATTCTCAAGGTGCATAGGTTGCATAAATAGAAAAATAAGAAAAATAGTTGTCATTTCATTTATCGAGGTGTGTAGGTGGCATCTTAGAAGTTTTTGGAAAGTTTCTTAAATCATGCATGTAATATTTGTTGTCATCCACAAATAAAATGTAATTTTTCTAATTGGCCACATGGTGGTACTTAGTTGTATTTGGGTGGGAATTTAATATTTGTTTTAAGGTAGTTGTATTTACCATTTATCCCACATTGGTTGTGTTTGTAACATCTTTGATGGTAAGTGTCTATTTAAGAAAGTCTTATGATCATTTGTAATCAAACTCTTCAAATATAATAAGTGTAAACTCTTCTAGTGAAGCTCTCATGGTGTAATCTCTTGTATAGAATCTTGGAGGTGAAAATTCTCTTGGTGGAAGCTCTTAGTGAAGCTCTTGGTGTGAAGACTCTTGTTGTCAAAGCTCTTATTTGGGGATTCCCTTATGTTGAATCATTTATAAACTTGTTTTGGAAGAATTCATATCTATGATATCATCTTGTTGATGTTGTAAGGATTCTCAATTATAATAAAAGCATGCTTTGCAAAGCATTTTGTCATCTCTTTGTCTCCATATTATTGTGTTTTTATTTGTGAGTTAGTAAGGGTGGTGTGGCCCTTCATCACATTATGACCCATTTTGACATATTAGATCATATAATGGTGTCTCTTAAGTGATCTTATGACCCCTTAGCACATATAATATGATTGATTGGGTCAAAAGGGGTCATAGTGGTTTATTTAGCCTCTTTTAAACCCATTAAATCACATAATGAGTGTCCTAAGGGATTTAAGTACCCCTTAGCACACATATTAAAATCAAAATGTTTAGAGAGAGAGAGAGAGAGAGAGAGAGAGGAGAGAGAGAGAGAGAGAGAGAGAGAGAGAGAGTGGGGGGGGGGTGTGGAATGATAGAGGAAGAAAGGTGGGGAGTATAAAAATAGAAATATTTATTTAAAATTAAATTTGTGTAGAAACAATTCTAAATTCTAATATTTATTAAAAATACAATTTAAAAAAAAAAACATTTTATTAAAAAAATAAAGAGATAGAAAGGATAATTAGGAGGAAGTGGGATATTATAAAATGATGAGAGATAGAGATAGGAAATGTGTGTTGTGTGTGTGAGTGAGAGAGAGAGAGAGAGGGGGGTGGGGGGTAATCTAATAGGGGACACCTTATGTAATTGACATGATATTAAAGCTGACCTTATGCATGATCAAGGATAATGAATTTTAAATAAATTTGAAAGTATTTGTGTAGTGAAAAGAGTAACTGTGGATGAAATAGAACATGTATGACAATGTCCAAGTATAATTTATAAGATTAAGTGAATAAGTATAAGTGGAATCTACTATTGAGTCAAATATTATGTTTAGAAAGAGATGTATATCTCTCTCTCTACCACCTTTATTGGTTAAGAAAATTCACCCTTTCTCACTTTTTACTTGATCTCCCTACCACTTTGACCATATTTGACCATAGTTGATCAAGGGCTTATAACTATGCCAATCTTGGAACTAGGTCTTACAATTTAGTCTAGCCTCACAATTTGGTCTATACCAATTTTGAACTATCTATTCATCTTTGTAATATTTTTATTCTTATTTACAAATTTCTCATCTTGCTTTTTTTTTCTTTTGCATTCCTACAAAAACATAAAATCCATAGGAATGTTCACTTATTCCACGCTAACTTACATTTCTTGGTCTTTTCATAACAACATTTCTAGTTCTTTTAAAGAAAAAAATTTCCATAAACTCTTCCATTCTATTCTTACTATGGAGATTCAAATCCAATTAACACAAGCACATATCATATTTTATCTTTATATCTAGAGAAACCTAGAGATGGGAGAAATCTAATGGTAAGGAGAAGTAATACAATTTGTTAACATTTGTAAAGGGATCTTGGAGGAAAGGGGGAGTATATGTTAGGTTTATGGGGAATATCTTGTAATACACTTTGTAAATATATCCCTTCCATCTCTAGGTCTACTCATCCATTATTACTCTCTCCATATATATCTCCCTCACACTAGTTACCCCCCTCTTTTCCACAGCCCCACCCACTCCCCTCCCCCCCCCCCCCGATCCCACCACCTCTCTCTCCATTCTCTATGCCAAATCAATGGTAAAATTGGTTGAGAGATAAAGTAAGTGGTTTGGGAGAGGAAGAGATGGAGAGAGTGATAGAGAAGAGGGAGAGAGGGATAAGAGGGAGATAATGAAAATAGGGAGAGAGTGGTATAGTGGGGATAGACCCACATATAACCCCCTATCTATCTATCCCATGTTTATTTATCTTCCTCTCTCTAGACATCCCTACCCAAAACACTTACCCTATCATCCTCTTCTTTCTCACATCATCTCTTTATACCTCCCTCACCCTTTCTTGATAGGGTTTAGGGTTCAATGTTGATTTCCCAAAATTTAGGGCATATAAACAATTCTATAATTTGATATTGCATATAAATAGTTCTTAATGGTTACACAAAGCCATCAAGCCTTTGTATTTGAATGCCATAGTATGGTTATTGCCTTTATTATGAAAATTTTCTTTGAAACTTATATTAGTAACCCTTAAAAATTTTATGTTTCAATTTAAAGTACTAAGATCCTTGTTGTTTGGAATGTGAAAGAGATAAAACTTTTCTTGTTTAATAACAAAGAAATCAGTAAGAACTCATCAAGAGAGGTAGGTGCCACAAAAAGCAATGTACCCTATATAAGAGGTAGGTCTTAACCCTATACCCTAAACCCTAAATCCTAAGTACCCACTCTTCTTCCCTTTACCTTCCCTTTTACTATTTTTCTTCTTCTCACTAAATCACTATCCAAGATAAAATCCCTAATCCCTCAACCTTAAACTATAAAACCCTATAATAGCCCCTTAGCACTAGATAGTTTAATGCCTAGGCCCTTAACCCTCTTTCTCATCACTCTCTCTATTTATAAAACCTAATCTATATGCCTTTAAACCTATGTGGATGGAAGGATATAGAGAAGAGGGGGAAGGAGAGGTATAGATATATATAAATGGTATTATATAGAGTGATATAGATATAGAGATAGCAAGAAAGGATAGATGTGTAGAGGTGTAGACAAGTTCAAAGAGAGAGAGAGAGAGAGAGAGAGAGAGAGAGAGAGAGAGAGAGAGAGAGAGAGAGAGAGAGAGAGAGAGAGAGAGAGAGAGAGAGAGAGAGAGACAAAGAGAGAGAGATTCACATCTTTCTCTAAACCCTAAACCCTATAAACATAATCCATCAAATATATTTCATTCACAATGAAGAAATCACTTATATTTTAGGGATTATGGTTATAGGGTTTACGGTTTTGAGAGAGATATAAATATATATCTCTCTCTAGAAAAAATGACTTATATTTTAGGATTTTGGTTATAGGGTTTAGGGTTTAGAGAGATGCACAAATCTCTCACTCTCTCTACATCACCTCTAAGATAGGTCCCCTAGATATCTTCACCACTAAAGAAGAAGAATAGACTGTTGAAACTAAAACAATGAATGGTTATAGTTGGTCATGGATAGTAAATTATCAACTTGAAGGAAGTTATGGCTTAGATATGTGAGAGCAGTCCCACCCCTTTCAAGAAGATACAATTGGAAAGAGTCGTAGGGAGGTAGGGAGATGAATATTGGAGGGAGAGGGTGATACAGGGGTGATTAATATAGGGAAGAGGGAGAAAGTGAGAAATGACTTAAAAAGATATTAGGGATTAAAGCTACATGGTTTAGGGTTTAGAGAGAGATTTGGATCTCTCTCTCTCTCTCTCTCTCTCTCTCCCCGAACCCCTCCCTCCCTCTCTCCCCCTCCCCCCCTCCCTCCCTTGCCTACTCTCTGCCTTGCACCCCCTATATCTTCATCTCCCAAGCCATAAACCTTAAATCCTAAGCTCAATACCCAAAATCATATAACCATAAAGTTGAAACCTTATAAACATAAGCTCTAAGAACTAATTCACACTAAGCCATTCAATACAAGAGAAAGAGGGGTCAGAAACATAACTCAAGCTAGATTAAAAGACTAAAAAAGGATGAAGGGATATCATATAAATAATTCTAAATGGTAACACAAATCCATCAAGCCTTTGTATTTGAAAGCCATAGGATAATTATTTCCTTCATTAGTAAAAATGAATTCAAAATTATGTTATTAAACCTCAAAAATTTCATGCTGTGATATTGAAGTACTAGGATCCTTGTGGTTGACATCTGAAAGGGATCAAACATATCTTGTTAACTAGAAAGAAACTAGTATTAATTCATCATGAAAAATAGGTGTCATGATAAGAAATGTTCCCTATAAAAGATCAAAAACTATGTGCTTCCATGGTAATAGAGAGCATTAATAGATTGAGAAATACATAAAGAGAACTAAGTATAGGGAAAGATAGAAAGGAGAGGGTGAGGAATATATAAATAGATAAATAAATGGAAAGATATAGAGACAAGTTCAAGGGAGAAATGGGTATAGGGATAGTAAAACATAAATAAGTAGAGTTAGACATATGCAAATAGAGGGAGAGAGATAAAAAGGGAGAGAAAATAAATATGAAGAACAAGAGAGGAAGATAAATATGTATTCATGAGAAGGGAAAGGGAGAGAGGTATAGATAGAGATAGATAAAAAGAGAAGAGCTAGGAGGTAGAAAGAGAGGGAGCGAGGGAGGGAGGAGAGAGAAAGAGAGTGAGGAGGTTAAGAGTGAGAGAGATAGGTAGATAGGAAAATAGAGAAGATGGGGGTAGATAAAGGGAAACATAGCCCAATATATAGAAAAGGAGATATAGAGTGATAGAGGGTGATATAAAGAGACATGGATAATGGAGAGATAAATATGTATGAGAAGATATACATAAATATAGGGAAGAGATAAAGGGCGGAGGGTAGGTGATATTAAGAGAAATATAGATGGAGACATGATGAAGGATAGATTGAGGCAGAGATGGATTGAATACAAGATCTAGAAATAATTAGATATAGATAAATAGAGTGAGGTAGAGATAGAGGCATGAGAGTGAGAGAAATAAGGTGATGTAGATGAGTTGAATGGGATAAAAAATAGCCAATACAAACTTAAGGAATTTGTGAGTAGGAGAAGGTATGACTTGCTTAGAAGAGAATCCGATAGATATATATGGGAAAGGAGAGGGAGATAAGTGTAGAAAGAAAGAGAGGTGTTTACATTTTTATCATTTTATTTCACTTCAAATTAAATAAGATGGTCGGTTCTATTTTGCAATAAAGTGTTGTCGCTATTGTGTGTATTGTAGAGTTATGGGGGAGTGATGAAGAGAGGGGGAGGAGGTGGTTGTGTGTGTTGTCCCCCCCCCCACCCTCTCTCTCTCTCTCTCTCTCTCTCTCTCTCTCTCTCTCTCTCTCTCTCGCTCCCTCCCTCCCTCCCTCCCTCTTCCCCCCCTCATAGGGTTTCAGGTGCAATATTGATAGATTTTTATAAAAACTACTCACTTCTAGAAAGCTAGTATCTTAACTACAAAGCTCCCTCTTTTCCTTATCTCTGCCCTCTATCTCCTTCAACTCTAAACCATACCTATTCTTAGAAGCCTAAACTCTATAATCATAATCTCTATACTATATACTTGGCCATAAGCCCTAAAACCTATGACCCCTTTGACCAACCACATGAGATTATGTGTTCGTAGAGTCATAATCACTCATGTGTTTTCTTCTCAAGATCTATATTATTTCTTCATTAGTGGAGTGTTTCATCAAGGAATTAGATCTTCATCAACCATGCATGAGCATTCAAGTATTCAACCCTTCAAGCTTTCAAGAGTATAATTATATCCATGGGTCTATGATTTGGGAATGGTAGATCTATCGTATTTGTGGATACATCCTATAGAAAGAGATTCTTTGAGTATACATGTAGATTGGATCATTTATTATATTAGATTAACCCTAACTAAAATTTGAATCATAATAATAAACCCTAATCATAATCCCATCCCAAACCCTAATCTTAACCTTAGAATTCATCATAGTGATACATCATGGTATACACAATATACAACTTCCACTACACATTTTGCACAGATAACGATAGTGAATCAAAAACTTATGAATACAATACAAGTAAATATATGCATATGCTAAAGGTTGTGTGAAATTGATACATCATAGATCTCTCTCTCTCTCTCTCTCTCCCTCTCTCTCTCCCTCTCTCTCTCTCTCTCTCTCTCTCTCTCTCTCTCTCTCT